>CM042480.1:37106540-37706540 GCA_023621385.1 Quercus gilva
AATAGGGACATTACATGCTGGAGAAATCATGTCAAGTAAATTCGCAAGAAATGGTACACATGCTATGCTAGAGTTTTTTTAAAGAATTATCAGGGTTGCAATATGAAGGGAAAAGTTCCAAAAAACATATGTAACAGTTTCATTGACACATACCAAAGCCTCTATTTTTGTGCTTGTCTGAAAATCGTCAAGTTGAATTCTGTTCAGAATACTTGAGGATCTGAAACCCTTAATGGTAGTTTTAGAAGTCTGATCTCCATTGTCCACATTTTTAGTCAAATCGACAGTAAGTAATTTGGAACATGTAGGGCATGAGGCTTGTCCGAATGAAGCACAGTAATTAAGCAAACAAGCCTTACAAAAGACATGCTCACAAGAGGTGACCTGTAACAATGAGCAAAAGCTTTTAGATGGAAAACAAATCCAGGACTTGGTGTAAAATGAATTTACTTATAAAAAGCTAAGCACAGGGTATCCACAAAGCGAGTGTATTATTTCCAGACTAAATAGAAAAATACAAAATGTTTGTAAACTTGGTCATTTACTTCCCAGTAGGAAGTTGTTAAAGGTAAATATAATACAAAATCGATGAAAAAGAAAAATAAAAGATATGTCTTCCATATAGGGTACCACATATTTAGGCAAATATCACTTTCCAATCCCCAGAAGACCAAGTCAAAGCATAAATTCATGCTCATTTGAGTTACATAGCCTTTGTGACAATTGCAACTTTGCATCTAAATATCATATCCATTAGCTAACCATGAATGTGATCCTTCACTCCTTAATAGACATGTTAGTGAATCACGTATTCAACAATGGCCAATTTGCATTATTAACTTAACCGGATACATTTGCATTAACTTAATTGGATATATTTTATCCAATGTATTATCAATCAAGAACTATATTAAAAGGCTTTAAAAACTGTTAAAGAGAGTGTTACACCCTTCTAGAAGGTACCACTGGTCTCTGTCACAATTATAGGCTTCTCTAGAAGATATTGGTGTGGTGTCCCTAGTGAGGTGTAAATACTAGCTGTCACCATCAGAATATTCTGTCATATTTTTAAATCCTTCTCCAATATATATGGAATGACTGGCTAAGGGCTGAGATAGAAAATAACTCATGCTTTTCATTTGTTGGTTTGAATTGGTTTGAATGATGTTGAGAGGTGTATGAAGATGTCGAAGAGCACTGATGCCTTCATCACCATCGTGATCGTCGCCGTGAAAGTGCGATAGTCAAACAGCAAACTATGTCATTAGCTGCTGTGTTTGTTGCTCTCTGATTTTCAGGATGTTGTTCATGGTTGGTCGGCATTGTTTGTGGGGATTTCTGGTGGATTGTGGATGTTCATGGCAGTTTCAGTCAACTCTGACATTTCCAGCTCTATCATGGTGGTTCCCATGTGAATGGTTGCAAGTTTCATGTTTTATCTGTCGTCAGTGGCCTAAGTCTATGCTAGTACAGTGGTCATCAGAAGTTTCTAAGTCACCAGCGGCGTTGGTTGTTGAAGTTGACATGGAAGACCCATGTTTGGTTCTTGGTGGCGTTTAGTTGTTCCCTATCCTGAATAAGAATAGCTAATTTGGCTACTTATGCCCCTATTGTTCCATCCTTTTAAGGCTTAATTGGATGTGTATGTTATTGACTATCATGAAACATTATCTCCTATGGCAAGATCTCTTATGTTCAAATCCTGATATCACTTGCGGCGAATTTTGACTGGCCTCTATCTATGTCAAGAATGAATTTCACTATGGTGACCTATTTGAGGAAGTATCTATGGAGCAGCCACCTAAGTTTAATTCTTAGGGGTAGTATCAGAACAATGTTTGCAAGCTGAAGAAAGCATTCTAATGTCTTAAGCAGTCAGCAAGATCATGGAAAGCTTTATAAGGTTTTCACGTATTTTGGTCTCCACCATTGTCAAATGGATCATTAAGTTTTCCACGTGAAGACTGGTGCTGGATATATGCTTGTTTATGTGGATCACATAGTAATTACCGGGATGATTTTGATGGCATTACTAGATTGAAACAATCCTTACAAAAACACTTTCACATCGAAAAGCTTGGCAAACTTCGGCAGTTCTTGGGAATTAGAGTTGCAAGATCTAAGCAAGGCATTGAATTATCTCAAAGGAAGTACGTACTTGATATAATCAAAGAGACTGGATTGCTGGTTTCTTGTCTGGTTGAAACTCCAATGGATCCAAATTAGAAACTCCATTGATAGGTAATCAAAGAAATTTTATTAATGAAAATAGAAAGTAAAAAAACAAATTGTTCATGATGATGAACAAGAAAAGGATAAATCAAACAACAAAGAAGAGGGAGATCTGGAAACTAATCTAAGAGAAAACATAAACTTAGAGAGAGAGGAACAATCAATAAAACCCCAACAACAAAACCACTTAACCAAACTACACTGGCATAAAACCTTTAACTCTTCCAAAGTCATCTCAGTGTCCTCAAAGAAACGAGGATTTCGTTTCAACCAAGCAATCCACATCAAGCAACCTAGAATCAAATTCCAGATATTTGAAGTATTATTCCCAAGCCATTGACGTCAACAAAATAACAATCCTGCCATTGGTCCTAGCATAACCCAATGAATACCAAAAGCCCGAAGCATAAAAGAATCCTGAGTTCCCTAAATCGCATGATAGAAAGCCTGGGTGTCAAACACCATCTCCTTTGAGCCGCCAACAAAGTGTATCACTAATGCAGGAGCATAACCAAAAGTTATTTCATATTTCATTTTAGATTTTCAGTGAATAATTTCATATTGTAACGTAGTTATTTGTTTAGTTTGGATTGGTATTTGAGTTTGGTTAGTATTAGTAGTTTATCATTATCATTTGTTTAGGATTATCATATTAGTATTTGAAATTGTTTAGGATTTGTTTAAGAGAGTTTGTCCTTATCTTTGTGATTCCTGGAAGCTGCATATAAAGCTTCAGATGATTTCTTTTGTAGGACAGATTATTATTATTATTATTGAGATTATTTTCATTGAACTGTTTGGTGGTGATTCCAAACACCTTAGGTGGGAAGCCTAAGGTTCTTCGGTAGGATTAATCTAGGTGGGAAGCCTAGGTTGTCCTGCATCAATCACTCCTTTCACCTCAAGGAATATGAGATTGGATAAACTCAAGGTGAGAATAAGATGCACCTAGCTCCCAGTCTTCAAATTCTCTATAAAACCTTAAATCCCAAACTCTAAAGGTACCCCCCTCCTGAAGCCATAACACCTCAAAAATACAAGCATCCTTGTTAGCTAAACACAAGTAGAGGTCAGGATATAGAGATTTTAGGGTATTATCACCAATCCACCAATCATGCCAGAACCAGATACGAGTACCTTCACCTACTACAAACGACAAATGCATAGAAAAGCTCTCCCACCCTTCATGTATGCTTCGCCAAAGACCACATCCATGAGCTCTCCGCATGCTTTAGTACTCCACCCCCGTGACCCTCACCATATTTTGTGGAGATAACCCTTCGCCGAAGATGGGTAGCTTCAAGAATAGTAAAAAGAGATAAAAAATATGTTGGGAGACTTGAGAAAGTACTTTTCAATAACGTGAGCCTACCATCCTTAGATAAATAGAGACGCTTCCACCCTGATAATTTCTTCTCCATTTTCTCCAAAATAGAATTCCAAATTGAAGCTATCAACGGCATCCCCAAATATTTCATAGGCAAACTGCCCACTCTACAATGAAAAATATTGGCCAAAACTTCTAGATTATTCACCTCCCCAATAGGGACAATCTCACTTTTCCCAGCATTAACCTTCAACCCCGTAAAAGCTTGGAAACAAGACAAAGCCAACCTTATGGACAACAGTTGTTCCGTAGAAGCATCACAAAATAAGATAGTATCATTAGCAAACAACAAATGGGAAATAAGCACACCAACAGAATTCACTGCTCCCACATGAAAACCTCGGATAAGATTACTCTCCTCTATCTTCTTCAAAATTCTGCTTAAAACCTCCATTATCAAAAGAAATAAGAGTGGGGATAATGGATCACCTTGTCTCAAACCACAAGAGTCTCCAAAAAAACCTTCAGGGGATCCACTTACCAAGACTGAAAAGCGGACAGACATGAGCCTTAATCCACCCCCTCCATTTCACCCCAAAACCCATTCAGACCAACAAATAAAACAAGGCATCCCAGCTCACATGGTCGTATGCTTTTTCAATATCAAGCTTGCAAACTACACCCGGTAATCGGCTCTTCAACCTATTATCCAGGCATTCATTTGCAATGAGCACTAAATCCAGAATTAGCCTTCTGCCAACAAAGGAATTTTGAGACTCAGAGATGAGATTATCCAAAACCGCCCTCAATCTGTTAGCCAACACCTTGGACAGCAGCTTGTAGACACTACCCACCAAACTGATAGACGAAAATCTTTAATGTTAATGGCATTACACTTCTTAGGAATTAAAGTGAGAAAAGAAGCATTCATAGACCGTTCAAACACAGAGTGCCAATGAAAGTAATCAAACAAATCCATGACATCCTTTTCCACAACACTCCAACATTTATGAAAAAAAGCCATGGTTGAGAGATGAAGCTAACTTATTTTCAGATCCTAGCCAATATCGTTGATTGGTTGGGACTTGGGAAGCTCAATTATCTCTCTAACACAATGCCAAATATCTCATACATAGTTAGTACAACGAGTAAGTTCTTAAAAGCCCTAAGACCATCACATTGGGACGCTACTATCTGGATACTTTGATACCTAAAGAGAGATCCAGGATGAGGTATATTGTTTTGAAAGAATGGTCATCTTAGGATAGAAGGCTTCACTAATGAAGATTGGATAGGATCACCTTCAGATAGAAGGTCCAACATAGGGTATTGCACCTTCTTGGGAGGAAAGCTTGTAACATTAAGATGCACAATTTAGTTGCCTAGTCAAGTGCAAAAGCAAAATACAGAGCAATGGCACATACTTCCAGTGAGATTTCTTTAGAAGTTCGGCTTCTTAGCACATACTCCTATTCCACTACCCTAAGATAACCAAGCCGCTTGCTTGCATTCTTGTGTTCCATGAAAGGACCAAGCACTTTGAAATGGAATGCCGTTTCGTATGAGATAGTATACTAAATGGAGAAATAGCTACACCATTTGTGAATTGAATGCCAACTTGATAATATCTTTACAAAATCATTATGTAGGAGTCAATTAGAATATATGTTCCAAGCTGGGTTTATATTGACATAAATGCTCTACCTTAAGGGGAAGAATTAGAGAGAACTTTATGCGATACCTTCTAGAAGATACGCTCTCTGTTGGTTTGCTGTGTATCCACTTAGCAAGTTCTATTCTTTCTGTCTAGTTTGATTGAGTAAATTTTTCTAGAGCTTTCTCAATGGATGGAATTCGTAGTTTTTTTTATTGAATTTAAGCTTTTTCAATAGGTGGTTGAGGAAGGAGGAAATTTTTTCTCCTTACGTATTTTTGAACGAGGCAAACACTTCATGAAGTCAGTGTTCATGGGCAAGAATGCAGCGTTATGGTTGATGAAGAATATAGAACACACAGTAGTCGGAATCAATCCCAAACAGTTTTTTACACTTAGAGAAGGAGATACCGCGTACACTTTGCAGCAGGGATCAAACTCCTTTGATCAGTTCCTTTTAGTGTCTGAACTCAAAGTTGGCGGGCTTAGAAGATTTGTCATAATTCCTGGAGGCAAAGCACAAAATAGTTGGAAGGTTTTTGGGCTTGAACTGAGGAAGATGTTGGAACCTGACAAATATGCTTTAGGTGGTTCAAGCTAGGCCAAATTTGTGTCTCAGTCACAGAGGAGAATGTTGGGGTTTCATCCCTCTCGTTCTTTTGTTGAGATACTAAAGGGCCAGGTGCAGCCAAGGGTTGTGATTCAATCACAACATATTACAACCAAGGATAAGGTGGGGTATATTCCGGTGGGCAAGCCTGATACAATGGTGGTGGGAGGAAGGGATAGGAGGGAGTAGTGCATTAATGTGGATACAAAAGTAGGTGAGCAAAATCCAACAGAAAATAGGAAATGTATCCCAGTAAGATTCAATCTGAATTCAAAATCAGATGAAAATGGGAAGAGGAGTGATATAAGGAGATCATGCTGGATAGGGAGTGGTTTAATTGTGGCAGTTGATGTGAAAGGTAGGAGATAGGTTTCCTGGGATAGCAATAAAGGGGGAGTAAAAAATTTTAAATGGGTATCACGGGCTCAAATGAAGGATGTGGTGGGCCTAGACACCAACTATGACCAACAGGTGGGCTTTCCAAACTTAGAGCTTACAAGCCCAATCAAGATGGAAGTGGGTGAGAGCTCCTCGTTAGTTGACCCAAGCCCACCAACACCTAAAGCCCACATATTGGCGATGACGGTGATGTCCACTGCCTTTCATGAAGCTTCATTGAGTCAGAATGAGGAGTTGGGTCAACATGGTGCGCTTTTGAGGGTGGTCAACGTCACAGCAGATGGTGGATGTCACGCCGAGAAGTCACCGACGCTAGTGATTCAGGTGCGAAATCAAACATCGACGATAGCGACGGGTGTTGGTGACTGTGAGATTGTGGTTGGTCAAATCGAGACGATGGGTAGTCTCGCGAAGCCCTCGGTGGTAGCTAAGCGCACTATTTCCAATGGGTTTAGTGTCGAGGAGTCTGCTCCTCAATCCGGGACAGTGGGTTGCCTTGTGGAGTCATCAGTGGAGGTTGAGTGTCCTGTTTCCGATGACTCTTGCGCTGAGAAGCCTTTAATCACACTGGGTAAGGCTGTAACAGAGGGCGTCGAGGCGTCAGTTGGGCTTGTGTTGTCTAATTCTAGTCTGAGTCTTTTAGGAGCTGAGATTGTGGGTTTGGGTGTTCAGGATGGAAATAAAGGTGGTCGGGCTGAGTGTGCAAATGATGTTCAGGGGATAGATACTACCCATCAGGTTAGGCAATTATTGGTGCTGGTAGACCATGGTTATTCTCCACCGGAAGTATTGACTGAGGTAGAAGCACTTAGTGCAAACCTGGATTTGGGTGATGTGGATAGCTCCTCCCCTTTGATGACTATAAATCCTATGGTGTTGGTTGTGTCGGTAGAGTTGCATAATAATATTGAGGTGATGGGGGTGGAAAATCAGCTAAATATTTCTAATTGGGTGAAACATAGAATCCCTAGTTTTAGTAAAATGATGGGGCTTTCTTTGGGACGACATGAGAAGTTGTGCATCATGCTTTTACAAAGGCTTGAGAGGGAGATTGAGGTTGCTAATTTGCAACACAGGAAAGATGCAGCCCACCGAAAAGTTGTGTCCAAGGATAAAGGGAAGAGGGAGTTGAGGAATCTGATTTCCTCAGTTAATTATGATGGTAGATAGTCTTCGTTGACTGCAACAGTGAGATTGGAGTAGGGAATTAACAGTTTTTATTAAGTTGAAAATGATGTCATGGAATGTTTGAGGATTAAATGACTCATAGAAACGTTTGGCAGTTAGAAATTTACTAGGAGATTGGAATTGTGATGTAGTTTGTCTTCAAGAAACTAAGCTTGCTGGTATGGACAGTCGGTTTGCAGCCTGTGGAGTTGTCCGTATGTAGATTGGGTGGCTTTGGATGCGAATCAAACAGCTGGTGGGGTTTTGATGATGTGGGATAGGAGGGCTTTAGAAAAGTTAGAGGTAATGGTGGGTTACTTTTCTATATAGGTTCGATGGCAGGGTGTGGGGGATGGTTTTATTTGGGTATGTTCTAGGTTTTATGGCCCGAATGATAATAACTTAAGGGGGCAGATGTGGAATGAGCTGATTGGAATTCAACAACTTTGGGATGTTCCATGGTGTTACATAGGGGATTTCAATATAATTCGCTTCCCAAGTGAACGGTTGGGGGGATCGTGCCTTACTCCGACTATGGAGAATTTTTCTGAGTTCATCAAGGAGCTTAATTTGATAGATTTGTCATTGGAAGAAGGGAGGTATACTTGGTCTAGTGGCTTGGGTCAGCCTTCGATGTCTAGGATAGACAAGGCTCTGGTTTCTCATGATTGAGAGGATCACTATCCGGATGTGATCTAGCGGGTTTTACCTCGTCCTATTTCAGACCACCTCCCCATATTAGTGGAGGCCAGGAGGATGTTGAGGGGGAAGAGTTCTTTTAGGTTTGAGAACATGTGGTTAAAGACAGATGGGTTCACAGAGAGGGTTCATTCTTGGTGGAATCAATAATCCTCAAGTACTCCCAGTTTTGTGCTTGCCAAGAAGCTAAAGGCTCTGAAAGGAGACATTATTCAGTGGAACCGAAGTGTGTTTGGAAATGTAGGTCGTCAAAAGAAAGAATTGTTGGAAACCTTGAAATTATTGGATGCTAAGGAAGGGGAGTATAGCCTTTCTGAAGTGGAGATAGGTGAGATGGCTGTGATGAGATCTCAAATACAAAACCTTCTTTCTTTGGAAGAAGTTTCGTGGAGACAAAAATCGAGGATGCTTTGCATTAAGGAAGGAGACAACAATACCAAATTCTTCCATAAGGTGGCTAATTCCCGGAGAGAGTATAATCATATTAGTATGCTGGAGGTGGATAGGGTTATTTATGAGGACAAATCAGAGATGACGGATCAAGTAGTTCAGTTTTATAAAAACTTGTACAAGGAGACAGAGGAGTGGAGGCCTTTTGTGGAAGGATTGGAGTTTGATCAGATTGAGGGGCTGGAGAGGGACTGGCTTGAACGGAGGTTTGAAAAGGAGATGATTCTTCGATTGTCAAAGAGTTGGAAGAATATAAAGCTCCAGGTCCTGATGGTTTTTATATGGCTTTCTATCATCATTGTTGGGGAGTTGTGGAAAGAGATGTTTTAGTTGTGTTTGAAGAGTTTTATCAAAACAGTAAGTTGAAAAATCTCTTAATGCAACTTTTATAGCCCTTATCCCCAAGAAGAATGGTGCCTCTAATATTCGTGATTTCAGATCTATTAGTTTGGTGGGGAGTGTATACAAGATCTTAGTTAAGGCTCTAGCAAACCCGCTTGAAAGAGGTTTTAGATCAATTGATATCTAAGGCTCAAAACAGTTTTGTGGGCGGTAAACAAATACTTGACTTAGTTCTTATTGCTAATGAGTGTGTTGATAGTAAGGTGAAGAGTAAGATTCTAGGGGTTATTTGTAAGCTGGACATTGAGAAAGCCTATGATCATGTGAATTGGGAGGCTTTTCTAGATTTGTTGAAGAGAACGGGATTTGGGGTGAGGTGGTGTAGATGGATTTGTACATGTATATCTACAGTCCAATTCATTGTCTTGGTTAATGGGTCTCCAGTTAAGTTTTTTGGGAGTTTGAGGGAATTGAGACAAGGGGACCCGCTATCTCTTATGTTTTTTTTGGTTATGATGGAGGTTTTCAGTAAGATGATGAAAAGAGCTAAAGGTGCTAGCTTACTTCGAGGTTTCAGGGCTAATGGTAGACAGGGCGGAGGGGTATGTGTCTCATATCTTTTGTTTGCGGATGATACAATTCTATTTTGTGATGCAGATGTAAAGCAGATTCTACATGTTCGGATGCTTCTTCTTTGTTTCCAGGCTGTGATAGGATTAAAGGTTAATGTCTTGAAGAGTGAGATGGTTCCCATTGGGAAGGTTCCTAATATCCATGTCTTGGCAAAGATTTTGGGTTGCCGGATTGGGTCTTTGCCTATGACTTATCTTGGTATGCCACTGAGGGCGTCCCATAAATCCCCTACTATTTGGAATCCTATCTTGGAGAAAATCGAGCGTAAGTTGGCTGGGTGGAAAAAGATGTATTTGTCAAAATGTGGAAGACTAACATTGCTTAAAAGCACATTATCTAGTCTTCCGACTTACTTTTTATCTCTTTTTACTATCCCTATGCATGTGGCCAATTAAATTGAGAGGTTGCAAAGGGACTTCTTATGGGAGGATTCCAAGACACATTTGGTGGGATGGGATAAGGTGTGTGCACCTCTGGAAAATGTTGGGTTAGGAGTAAGAAAATTAACTACTTTTAATAAAGCCTTACTAGGGAAATGGCTATGGCAGTTTGGGGTTGAGAAGACAAGGCTTTGGAGAAGGGTTATAGCTCTAAAGTTTGGGAAAGAATGTGGGGAGGGGGGGGGGGGGGGGGGGAGGTTTTTAGTAAAAATATTCGGTTTGAGGTAGGGGTGGGGGATAGAGTGAAGTTTTGGACAGATCAATGGTGTGGGGATTCTCCACTTCAATTGACCTTTCCAGTTGTGTATGGGATTGCCTCCAATAAAGAGGCATCAGTGGCCTTTTCTCTTGAACGGTTGGGGATAGGAGACTGGAGAAGCTGGGATGTCCGTTTCAGTCGGAGACCAAATGACTGGGAAATGGGTGTTGTGGATGAATTTCTTCGTACTTTGAGTTCCAATTTACCTCCAACGGAGAATGGAGACCGTATGCGGTTGAAGTTGACGAAGAATGGGGATTTTGATATCCAATTGTTTTATAATAAGTTAAGAGATCCATTGCCCACTATCTTTCCTTGGAAAGGTGTTTGGAGGGTTAAGGCCCCTCGGCGTGTTTCTTTTTTTGTGTGGACGGCTGTATGGGATAAGATTCTTACAGGTGACAATTTAAGGGGTAGAGGGATGGACTTTGTTGACTGGTGCATTATGTGTCGTTGTAATGGGGAAACTGTGGATCATTTGCTGTTGCATTGTGGCAAGGCTTACCGGTTGGGGAGTTTGGTGTATAGATCATTTGGGATTGCATGGGTTTTGTCAAGATCAATTGCGGATATTCTCTTTGGTTGGTGGAATTGGCTTGAAAAGCATTCGTCTAAAATTTGGAATTCAGCTCCACTTTGCTTAATGTGGTGTCTTTGGAGGGAACAAAATAGGAGGACGTTTGAGGACATGGAAAGCTTCGACGACCAGCTATTGGCTTCATTCAGTGGCTCCCTTTTTGACTGGTCTAGGGCTTGGAGACTTACCTCTAGTGATTCTCTACCTATGTTATTACTTATAAAAAAAAAAAAAAGATACCACTAGAGAGGTGCTCCTAGTGAGTGATCCTAATCTAGACTCTTTTAGAAGACACCATGGGTGAGATGTCCCTATCAACTATCACCATTAGAATATTCTTTAGAAGATAACATTGGGGAGATGCCTGATGGCAGAATGATAACATGGTTAAAGAAAGGATATTCTCTTTGGAAGCCTACGGCTAAGGCAAAGCCCAAGAATAAGTGTCAAAGGTAGTTAATTAAGTTTTTATATTTTATTTGGTTAGTCTTGAGTCAAGGGTATTTTAGTAATTTTACAATTGTTGGGTATGGGCCATAGTTATAGGCCATGGGTTTTATTAATTAGTCTTATTTAATTATGAGTCTTTATGTATGGGCTTTGATTTAATTTATTAGGTTTAAATAGCAATCCTAGTACTAGTGGGAATTCTAATACTACTACAAGAAGTAAAAGTCTTTATATATAAATATTGTGCTCAATGTATTCAAGGAGTAGAATGAGTTGATTAATAAAATTGAGCGTTTTGAGCAATAGGCACGTTGGCATTTTTTGTTTCTTTCTCCTTCTCTCTTCTCCTTATTGTCTCTTCTTTCTTTCTCTCTAAAGTTACTGTTCATGTAGTACTGTTCACAAAGCCCCTAGACGGTCCTAACTTCTCTCTAATTCTTCTTCTTTCCCAACCCTAAACCCACCACAACTAAACGTTAGAAAAATCCCTAATTGTCCTACATCAATGTCCTTGTCAAGTATCACCATCAGAGATTCAGAATATTCTGTCATATTTGTAAATTCTTCTCCAATATAATGGATTGGCTGAGGGCTGAGATAGAAAACAGCTAATCCTTTTCACATTTTTTCTTCTTATTTTTCACTAACAAAAACATAACATTAGCTATTAGGCAGGTTTAAAGGAACCAACTTAAAGTATTAAAGAAAAAAAAATGTTGGTTATAACCAACTTTTATGCCAAATTTCCAAACTTTGGTGTGGGGATAAATAAAGATAAAACTATAACCAGAAAAATAAAAAAGTAAAACCCAAAAAGATGAACTTACAGCAGGATCTTCAGCTGGGTCGTGACAGATGCCACACACTTGTTCACTATTATCATTACTAATCATGTTTTCTCTTCTTAATGCAGCAGCTCTAGAACATACCACAAGGTAAGGATGATCAACCGCCTGCAGTTTTACACAATGAAATTAGAGGCATTAAAGCACTAGCACATCATTAATAGTTTTTACTTTTATAATGTTAATTTTCTGCTGCTGACCATAATACGCAGACTACTTATCAAAAAACAATATGCAGACTACACTCTTAAGAGAAAAATATAGATGGGTGGAACTCTAAACTTGGTCGGTCCAGCCTAACTCATCAACAGATTCTCGATACTATCATAATGAGGAGCTATTTTCCTTTTTTCTGATTAAAAAATCAGAAGCTCAAAATAGGGAGGGGTCAGGTTTCTCAATCAAGGGTACACATAATTAATGCATGGTCCTCTCTTAATATATTTGTCCATTGAATACATACTTTTTTTTTATAGATAATAAAAATTAACTGCAAGTATACTGGAAGTATACTAACAAAACAACACAGTAAAGCTCTAAAATTAATACTTTTTTTTTTTATAAGTGAAATTAATACACTTTTAAAATGTTAACAAACTACTACAATGGTTTTTTCTAAAAAATTATCATTCACCTGCCGCAACCTTGTGAGGAGGTCAAAAATGTGAGCGTAATTATTCATCACAGTTCCAGATTGAACATATCTGTAAAGAATAAAACAAATTTATACAAACATTCTGAAATAATTTCATATAACAGATGAAGTAATTTTTTGTGTTGTGTCCAGGTGCATGCACGAGTATAAACATAGAATGGAAATAATGTGGAATATAAAGCAAGGAAGTTTCAGAGAGAACAAAATTTAATTCGAATCATGAATCATGTTAATGATAACTTATACATAAATAAGTGGAATTTCAAAGCTGAAACACAAAGTAAAAGAAAATGAAGGTGACATACGTATTAAACTGTGACTGACTGTCATTGTACAATGATTCATAATAATCTTGTTCTTTGATATCCAAGGTATCCCGCCTCAATAAAACCTACAAAAAATTAGGGAGGAATTGAAAAAGGAATAATGGACAAAAATCTTAGCGCCATAAAGTATAATATCAAATAATAAATAAATAAACAAACAAACAAAAACTTACAACTCTAGGAGGAAGTGCCAGATCAGCAGCCCTGCCTTTTTTTGTGCGTCTTAGAACTATGTTCTTTAAAATTTTGTGTTTGAGCAAAATCATTGCTCGTCGCCCCTCATCACTCTTTCCATATGATTGTATTGGTGTAGCAACATACTAAAAAGGTACAAGGATTAAATGATATGCAAGAAAAGAGTATTTCTATAAAAAATAGATACCTTGAACAATAAACAACAAAAAGAAAATGAGAGAAACATATTTCAGGACTCACTTTATTCCACCAACAAAAATGTCTCACAGAACTATGATGACAGTTCTGACATTCCTTTAAGGAGCTGCAGGTAACCAAGAGGGTTGATATAAATAACAATTAAATCAAAGAAAAAGTAATCCAAAATATGATTGCATAATTGTGCAGAATGAAGAATAAGATAAATCTCAGGAAAAGAAAACTAAAAGTTTAGTTTGAACAGCTATTCTGGACAACATTACCTTGTTATCACATAACAAAGTAGAGATGTTCCATAACATAAACTTGTATATATATACTGGAAGCCTTTGATTTTTTTTTTATTATTTATAATTCTAATGTTGCCACATTTGCCATTGAGTAGTCACAATTTTCCACATCGTCACTAATATATATATATATATACATTAATTTGATTTTGGATCCCTATATATATATATATATTAACTTGATTTTGGATCCCTTAGACTCTTCTTTGTTTCCCATTGAAAGCCAAAAGCCTAAGAGTTTATTTACTATTGATCTCTCTCTTTCCACCTCTGCATCTTCAAATCTAAATTGAACTCTTTTTATTTTAGCAAAATTTATGCAACTACAGACCCTCTTGAGCTCAAAGGAGAAGAAAATCTAGAAATTTCCCAAGAACCTCCCAATGGTAAGAAGCTTGTGGTACACAATATTTTCTATAACCCAGTGAAAATGATAGGTGTGCTCATGGTTGAAACATGGCAAATATAATAGTAATTACCCACTTCTTCAATTTGTAAACTAGAAAGAAGCATGAAAAGTAAAAATTCTCAATTGACCCACTAATAATTTTATGTCATATTAGTAGATCAAGTCAATCAACTAGACACCACTGCCAAATGTACATAATTTTTCTTAGTTGTAGATTGCTGTAAAGAACAATCTTGGATCTCAAACCATACCTGTGATCAAGTGTTTTGCAATCACAGTCCTTGCACAGATAATAAGAGTATGGAGTTATTTGCAGGAAGCGAACCTGTGCAAACAGCATTGCAACTAGTAAGTTTGATAGAAACAGTTGCATCATTATCGAAAATATTTGTAACATGCATTAAACTTACCAAAGAGTAAAGTTCTCCAACACGATTCTGAAGGGGAGTGCCACTTAAAGCCCATTTGTATGAAGAATCTAAAGCAAGAACGGCTTTTGCAGTATTACAATGTCTAGCTTTTATATAATGTGCCTATTTTCCAATAAGAGAACCATAAACATTTTTAGAAAGAACACTAGTGAAACTAATTCTGAAATGCATAAACCCTGGTAAGAAATTAAAGCTTCAATCCATTTTTTAGTAACCAGAGGGACACACACTCCACAGACACAAATGGATAGCAATATAGTTAGAACACAAACAAGAAAATAAATGAGAGACACCAGCCTATGGCCAGTATGCCCACATTCTCCACCAGAATGGAGATATAAGAAATAGTAAACAATTTGGAGGCAATAAGAAATAAAATATCAATTAAAAACATTAATCTTCATAAGAAGTGCAAGACATTAACAGAGATGAAATTCAAGAATTTATTTCAGCCAACAAGAACTTTAAAGATTTAGATATTTGAAACCATTTTCGTATCCTAGCTGGTCGTGTACAAATTTTCCAATCATATATGGTTGTGTTCCCATGCACATATTCCTGTTCAGGTCATGGTACTTAACAGTTGTGCTTACATGTAATGTGAAACCTGGAAAACCAAGGTTGATAGCTTCAATCATGAAATCAAACAAACTTGGACTGTATTCCCTCCAATAATAATATGGTCCATTGTTATAAACTCCATACAGGGAAGATTGTGCGTTAGAACGCCAAGGGGTCATCAAGCATGGAGATTTTTTATCTAGGTTTAGTATGTTATTATCTGATTTGAAATTTTCAGAATCAAAACAGTGATCACACTTTTAACTGTGAAGTGTCAATTCCCTGATTACAAGTATCACCTGGATCATGAAAATGAGTCAAACATACATCAGACACATGAATGCCTTTTAGCAATTGACAAGAAAATGTCCATATAGTGTACAAGTATAACAGTCACATTCTAGGCATTCAAACTTTAAGAATGTTTAAGATAAAGAACAAAAATCCAAAAATTGATCCACATTAGACAACAGTGAATGTGTGTGCGCATGCAGATGCTTGTTCAGATGGGGAGAGGACATAAAATGGTCTCAAGCAAGTTCATGAGAAAGTGAGGAGTAATATTCCCCTACCACAACTAATATATGACAACTTACCTCATCCAAAATTACGCGCTCCCACTTCACAGCATGCAAAAGTGATTTTCCTCTTGAAGAGCTGTCAACTCCTCCATTTCCAAATCTATTTCCCATTCCCATGTCCTCTTCTTCATTGTGCTGCTTTGATGCCTTCTGACGAGCTCCCTTACTTTTCTTGCCATCACTTTCATCCATCACATCTTCAGCAGACTCTTTTTTCTGCTTTGACATTGCAGGGCTCCATTTCTTCCTTGCTTGCTTAGACTGCTTCTCTGTTCTAACAGCATCAGGCCCACAAAAATATTTCAAGTGAATAGTAAGCTTACTTTCATAATATGCTTTGCCACAATAAGGACACTTCTTCTTGGGAGGCATCATGTATTTTCTGAACTCAGCCTCGACAACAGAGTATGTTGTTAGAACAAAATCACATTTTCTAATCTCTTTAGAATGCTTCGCTCTATTGGCCCCATGATAAATAAGCACCTTGGCACAACCCTCTGAAGTAAACCGTTTAATCTCACTCTCCCACTGCTTTACAGCAACCACAGGACAAATTACAAGGGTGGCCTTAATTCCAGGCAAGCCTTTGGATGAACCTGGTAATACTGAGGAATCATCATCAGTCGTTCTTCGGATTTCCCGTCTGGCAAGGACAAGTGAAATTGCTTGAATGGTTTTTCCCATTCCCATTTCATCAGCAAGTATTCCCCCTCTAATTCCAGACTTTTCCTCCTGTTTTGAAGCCCAGGCCAACCACTCCTTTTGGTACCTTAACAAAGGCATTATCAATTCGGATGGTTCCTCAGCAGTTTCAGTTATCTCTTGATCCTGACGTTCCAAATCAAAATCTTTTGTTATATTCTCATCAATCCATTTCTCATGCTCTTCTTCCCAGTCATTCCACAACAATCTTGGCTTTGGACCTCCTTTTCTTTTCCTCTTTTTATTACTATTATTATTATTATTAAAATTATAAATAATAATGTTGTTATTATCATTCTTTGCCAGCCCAAGAAAATCAATCTCAACTGCTGCTTGCTGAGCATCCACATCCGCTTCCCGACTAGACTCTCCACGCTCCACTGTTTTCTTCTCTTGTCCAGCCTTCTTCCTTTTTGTCGAAGGCTTACCATAATCATAACCATTATCTTCCCAATCATCAACCTCAACTGCAGCTTTTGGTGTGGCGTTCAAATCAAACTCCACTCTACCACTGTCCTCTTCATCTACATCTATATATTATCGCATATAAGCCAATGCTAAAACACCAAAAAATAAACAATAACATTCCATTTCGCAGACCCAATTTGTTATAAGTAAAATTCATATCCTTAAATTAACACTTCACTATAAATTTCACTTAAAACTCTACCAACCCATATACATAAAATCTTCAAAAGCTCAAACAAAAGTTATAAATGATTTTTTAATATATAAAACCCCACAAAAGGTTAACTTCTAATCACAAATCAACCCCATAAATCAGAAAGAGTACCTTCATCACTATGATCAGAACCGGAGGGCACATAAACTGTCGAGTCAGACCCCGCTTCGTCAGAGCTATCATCACTAATCTCTTGAACTTGCACATTGCTTGCTTCTAATTTACACATCAAAATTCACATTACTCAGTTAAGAATTACCTATAAATATTACACCATAGAATTAGCTAATACATAACTTTAAAAAAAAAAAAAAAAAAAAGTTTGACTTTTTTTTATACCGTTTAATTTAAAGAAACTAAATTTCGTTTTTTTTTTTTTTTTTTTTTTTTTGAAACCAAACAGGATTCATTCGAAGAAAAACCAAACAAAAATACTGATTAAAAAAAAGTAAGAAAGAAAGATAGAGATTGTATATATCAATCAAATACTTTACCAATTTTTAGGGTAAAAATGTTCGATAATTTAAATTATAAAAAATAAAAAAAAAAATTTTGAGAGAGAGAGAGAGAAAGAGTTCACCATCGATAGGAGGGTTAGAGATTTGCCTACGAGAACGAAGCTCCATTACTTATTCTCAGAATATCTTCCTCTCTCTTTTATTTTTTTGATATAGAATCTGATAGAATTTTTGGGGCTCTCTACTTTCTTTCTAGTGTGAGAGAGAGAGAGAGAGAGAGAGAGAGAGAGTAGCGTTTGGACTTTGGAGTATGTGAAGAGATCGGCGGGAAAGCCCCTTTTATGAGTGGTTGCGAAATTCGGCTTTTTGTCTTGGTGGTGTTTATTTCAGGGGTTGTACCGCTTTTGAACGAATCTGGGCCGTCCTTATGTGGGTCCTGCATGAATCTTAAATTTATTAACGGTGTGATTTGTGGCATGTGTGTACAGCGGTTTGGGTATGTTGGGATTCCCGCGTGCAACCATTCGCCGTTAAATTTTTTTTTTTAATGAACACCCAATCGTTGTTTTAGTTTTATTTAAAAGAACTGTTCTTTTATAATGTTTTTGATGATGTTTATCTCTTTGGCACACTGATTAATGGGTTTAATGGACTCGAAAGAAAATGTAAAAAATTTGGAAGTCTCAAGTTTCAGTTATGGTAGTATCAATTTGTGAAGTTTTCAAGGTGACTCAAAGAAAATATAAAAAATTTGAAAGTCTCAAGTTTCAGTTATGGTAATATCAATTTGTAAAGTTTTCAAGGTGATTCAAAGTTAACGTTGTAACAAATGTAATAATCTTTTTAAGATGACCGTTTTACTTTTTGTCTGACTTCTTTCCAATAATGCATTTTTGTTTCACAATTTCCCAAAAAACAATAAATTAGCTTCTTAAATTTTTGAGAACAAAACTAGCCTTCATGTATTCATTAAAATTGAGTCCTAGTACATAACTTCCAATGCTACTAGGGGTGCATCTTTTCCATTCAATGCATATCCTCATCTAAATTTCTAGCATATCTTGCTAATACATGAGCTACCCTATTACTATCCCTTTTAACATAATTAATGGACACCCTCCTTAGCCCACGGATAAGCTATTGGATGTCAACAACCACATTCCCAACTATTGACAGGTTCGGAGTTGATGAAGAAATTGCTTTCATGACATTAACATTATCGCCTTTCGATCATTAGCTCAGAGAAACCCACATCAACAACAAACTCCAAGGCTTTCTTGCATGCCATTGTTTCTGCCACTTCACTACAGGTTACTGATGGCCCTTTGGCAAATAATGCAACCATCACATCTCCTTGTTCATTCTGTATCACAGCACCGAATCCAGACATATTGCTCTCCTTGAATATGGTAGCATCAAAGTTTAGTTTGAAGAGTGGAGGAGGTGGTGGACGCCAAACATTCCCCTCTGGTCGCCCTAGTGGGATAGAGAGATGTTGTGCCTGCGTAACCTCGTCTAGCCATACCTAAGCACGTTTATTCAGCCATCCAAGATCCTTGAGCTTCCCTCCATGCAGCACACTATTTCTTTGATTCCAAATAATCCAAGCCTACACCAAGAACAATTCCACCTCCTCTGGTTCCAGTCTGTCCATCAAGTAGTCAAAGAGTTTTACCATATCTTGCTATCTAAGTGGGCATTTTTGCAGTTTGATTCGACTTCCAGCCCACACATCCTGAGCAACGGGGCAGTCCCATAGCACATGTATCTCAGTCTCTAGACATTGAGTGCAGATCGGGCAAACATTATCACCAATAATTTTTCTTTTGCTAAATTAAACCGAGTTGGTAGAATCCCATGGCATGCTCTCCACCCGAAAGTTTTAATCTTGTTTGGGACTTTCAGCTTCCATAAAACCTTCCACATCTTCTGTACATCACTCCCCCTAGAACTCTATGCCCAATTCTCATTCTTCAAGACTTGTCGTGCCACATGATAGCCAGACTTAACAGAATATCCCCTATTCCTACTATGTAGCCAGATTATTGAATCAGTAACTCATCTTCGGCTTAAAGGGATTCGACAAATAGCCTCTACATCCTCACAACGAAATGTTGTCATGATAAGATCTCGCCTCTAGTAATGCATATCTGAGTCAATAAGGTCTGACACTAGCCAATCTTCTACATCTTCATTGGCCGAATAAAGGACCCTATTTGTTGGATGGTTTGGAATCCATTTATCTAACTGAACATTTATGGATGACCCATCTCCAACCCTCCAACAACAACCCGCCTTTAGAATGGGTAGGGCTGCCATAATGCTTCTCCAAACATAGGAGCAATTAGGCGATTCAATAGCATTAAGAAAATGAGACCGCGAAAAGTATCTGGCTGAAAAACATTTGTATAGAAGCGACTACTTTTGTTGTAACAACCTCCATCCTTGCTTGGTTAGCATAGCTAAGTTGAAACTTCTCAAGTCACAGAATCCCATTCCAACTTCATTCTTTGCAATAGTTAATTTGTCCCAACTTTTCCAATGAATCTTCCTATCATTATTTCCTATCTGTCCCAACCAAAATCTTGCACACATAGAATTGAGCTCATCACATAATTTTATTGGCAGTTGGAACACTCCCATAGTTTAAGTAGGAATAGATTGGGCCATCGCTTTAATGAGGACTTCCTTACCAGCCTTAGACAACAACACACCTTTCCAACCTTGTAGTTTTTTCCAAACTTGATCCTTTAAAAAAGAAAATGTTTGGTACTTTGCACGTCCAATGAGTGTAGATAGCCCTAAATATGACTCAAATCTCTCCACCTCTTTAACACCCAGAGTTTCCATGATCTCTACCTTTTTGTCACAAGGAGTATTACTACTGAAGTACACAGATGATTTTTCCAAATTTATACTCTGACCTGAAGCCTTTGCATAAACGTGAAGAACATTAGCAATCACCTCAGCTTCATTATGAGTTGCCCGACAAAATAGCAAAGAGTCATCTGCAAATAATAGGTTAGAAATTGTTGGTGCTTGTCTACAAATTGATACTCCATGGATACGCCCCTCCAATTCCGCATTTGCCAACAAGGAAGTAAAGCCCTCTACACACAAGAGAAACAGATATGGTGAAACAGGATCTCTTTGACGGATTCCTCTAGATAGGTGAATATTATTAAAAGGTTTGCCATTAATAAACATAGAAAATGAAGGTGTGGTCACACATCCCATCACCCTTTTTATCCAGCCTTTCGGAAAACCCATCCTTTGCATAATGCCCTGTAAGAAAGGCCACTCTACTCTGTCATAGGCTTTGCTGATGTCAAGTTTCAGTGCTCTCAAGCCCTTTTTGCCCTTTTTGTTGCTATGCATGGCATGTAAAGTTTTATAAGCCACCAAAACATTATCTGTGATGAGGCGGCCAGGTACAAATGCACTTTGGGTAGGAGAGATTATATGGGGGAGAGCTTGTTTTAGTCTATTTGCTAGCACCTTAGAAATAATTTTATAAATAACATTACACAAACTAATAGATCTGAAATCAGTCATTTTCTTTGGGTTTTTCACTTTAGTAATAAGAACAATATTAGTGTGGTTAATTTTAGGAACCATATATCCAGAATTCAAATAATCCAAAACTGTAGCAATTACACTATCACCTACAATATGCTAGAATACAATATGCTAGAATTTTTGGTAGAAAAGAGTATTCATACCGTTGGGTTTAAGAGCCTTTGTTGGTCCCATTTGGAACAATGCCAGTCTGATCTCTTTTGCATTAAATTCATTGAACAAAATATCTTGTATATCAAGGGTTACCTTGCAAGGCACTGCATCAAGGCACTCATCCATCTGATCACACGATCCTTCACTAAATAGATTCTCAAAATAATTTAAAGCCACCATCACTATATCCTCAAAATCTTCCACCCATTGGTTCTGTAGATTTCTAATCCCTTGAATATGGTTATGACTCCTCTGCTGAGTTGCTTTAGAGTGAAGAATTTTGTATTCTTAACTCCATATTTTAACCAAGAAATCTTGGATCTTTGTGCCCAATAGATCTCCTGCTTTAGTAAAAGTTTATCCATCTGCTTGCTCATTTCCAAAAATTCTGCTCTATTCTCCTTTGTAACCTCTGCTTCATTCAGGTTCTCAATCTGTTTCTGAATTTGTTTGATCTCATCAGTGTCTGGGTTGGTCTTACCTGACCCCCAAGCTAATAGGTCCGCTCTATAAAGCTTTACTTTTTCCTTAATTAAACCCAAACTAGTAGCCACTTCCACAACTCAATCGCAAGCTTCCTTTACCACGGCTTCACAATCATCCCACAAAAGCCATGACTCCTCAAACTTGAACTTCCTATCTCTCATAATTCTGTTTTGGCTGAAACTTTTGGTTTGGAGAATAATAGGCAAATGATCCGACGCGTGGGATGAGAGAAGACTTGGTTGATATTTCTCCCTCCATTCCTTTAATGCCACCACTCTATCAAGCCTCACCTTTGTATTGGCATCCCCACGCCGCCTGTTATTCCATGTAAAAGGATAACTTTTAAATCCCAAGTCTTCCAATTGACATAAGTCCAGTGCTTCCCTGAATGCTTCAACCTGTCCATGATTTGGAGGATGTTTACTAAGTTTCTCAGAGGAACTAAGGAATCCATTCATCATCCTTACAAAGTGTAATGCACAGTGATGCAGGTCGTGTCCAAGCAGTCTACAATAATGACAAAATATGGGGAGTCTCTCATATTTAAAAGTCACCTATGAACATACTCCATTCGATCCTGCTATAAAACTACCCCGTCTGAGTGGTTTTTCCAATGGTAGAGTAACTTGGACGTGCAAGAAAAAAATCTAATCATCTTGTTTGCATCTCCTTTTCACATCCTCCACTACCCCTAATCTGTTTCCTATTTCTAATGCAACCTGAGAGGAGACCATATCAAATGGAGCTCCCCAAATTTGAACCCATAGAGATGCATGAGTCTATTTTATATTACCTACATTCATCCCTTTCTGCCAACGTTGGAGCATAAGAAGTTGATTGTCAAATGTCTACGGTCCACTCGTAATGACTCTATTCATATCAAACTCCAATTGGAATTTGAACTGAAACAGGTTTGCACCAACCTCCAAAATTTGTAGCTTATCATCCAATCCCCATGCTCGTTGTAAGATGTTCTTTGCTGCCCTTCTATTGAAAGATTTACTCGTGAGGAACTTGCCAATGAGACTAAGATTGCAACTTTCAATCGCTTCCATTCGTGCTTCATCTGAAATTGTTATAACCTCTGCTTCATCAACTGTCAGTTTCATATTTTCCAATCCATCAATCACATCATCAGCCATGTTTAGAGTAAGTAAGGTTAAGAAAACAAATCAAAGTACCCTCAGGTCTGGCCTAAGGGAGGGAGAGACTCGATGCTAGTCGAGGGGGAAAGCTCCTACAAGAGAGAGCCTTATTTTTTAGCTTCTTTTTGAAAATAAGACAACTTCAATCCTTTTTTCTCATATTCAGTAAAAAAGCTACTGTAAACTATGAGATACCAAAAAAAAAAAAAAACTTAAATTTGTCTTTGTTTATTTTATCCCAATTTTTGTTGCTCATTTTTCTTTTTTAGTTTTATTATGAAAGAAGGTATTATAAATTTGAAAGTGTCTCAACTTCAGCAATTACAATATCAATTTATAAGGTTTCCAAGATGCCTCATTTATAACACCGTAACAGATGTAATAATTTTTCCAAGATGAACGTTTTCCTTTTTGTTTGACTTCTTTCAAAAAGTGCTTTTTTCTCACGCTTTTTCATAAAACAATAAAATTAGCATTTTTTGAAAATAAGATAATTCTTATCTCTTATTCAGTAAATAAGCTACTGCAAACTACAAGATACCAAACACTAAAAAAAAAAAAAAAAAAAAAACCATAAGTCTGTCTTTATCCCAATATTTTTTTCTCCTTTTTCTATTTTAGCTTTACTATGAAAGAAGGTATTGTAAATTCGATAGTCTAAATTCCAGCTATCACACTATTAATTTGTGAGGTTTCCAAAATGCCTCACAGGTAATGCCATAATGGATGTGATAGTATTTTCAAGGTGGCCTTATTGCTTTTTGTCTAATTTCTACCTAGAAGAGCATTTTTGTCTCATATATATATATATATATATATTTTTTTTTTTTTATCTCATATTTAGTAAATAAGCTACCAAAAACTAAGATATACCAAACAAGAATTAAAAAAAATAAAAATAAAATCTTAATTGTCGTTGTTTATTCTATACAAAATTTTGTTGTCCATTCTTTTATTTTAGTAAAAAAACTACCGTTAAAAAGTTAGTAATGTTTTTCCCTTTATCAGCTGGAAATGGATTTAATGGTCTTGAAAAACATATGGTAAATTTGAAGGTTTTAAAGTTCCATCTACCATACTATTGATTTATGGGGTTTCTAAGGTGCCTCATAGGTGACGTATGTAATATTTATTCCAAGATGTCCATTTTGCTCTTTGTCTAATTTCTTCCCCCAAAAAAAAAAAACATTTTTCTCCTACTTTTTCCTTTAAAAACAATATATATAGCTTTAAAAAAAATACCCAAAAAAAAATGTAACTTTTATCTTTTCTCAAAGTTGTCTTTTTTTTCTTTTTTTTTTCTCTAACTTCTTCCCCCCCCCCCCCCCCCCCCCCAAAAAAAAGCATTGTTACCTCACATTTTCCTATGAAAACAATAAAATTAGCCTCTTTTTTTTTTGGTTAAAATGTAACTTTTATCTTTTTGTCTCACATCAATAAATAAGATACCCAAAAATATGAGAAACCAAACGAAAAAAACCTTAATTTTGTCTTTATTATTTTATCTCAATTTTTGCTAGTCCTTTTGTTTTAGTTTTACTAGTAAAAAAAGAAGGCATCTAAAAGCTTTTTATAATGTTTATTATCCATTTGGCACCGGTTGGTGGGTTTAATGGACTTGAAGAGGGGCGTAGCAACGCTTTTTTATTTATTAAATTTAAAACAATCCAAATTTATGAACATTAAAAAAAATAAAAGTAGAGTTAATTAGGGAGAAACTCAAATGGGGTTTGCATGCATGAGTTAATCTTTTTATTTATTTTTATTCATTTTTGAAGAGTTGCTACCAACCACAATATGTTTAAGTTGTAATTTTTGGTCACCTAATTCTAATTCATTTTATTTCCTAAATTAACTAAGAAAACCTTAACGGTTCATAAGTTTTTATTTATATATATATATATATAATAAGGGTTCATAATTTAAAATAGAAAAAAAAATTCTAAAACTAAATACACTAACTCGAAAACTGAGTTACATGCAGAGAATGAGTTAGACACTGACAACACTCATCCTAAGATGGTACCTTATTTTGAATACACAGCTAAGACTCAAAATTTGAAAAATAATGTAAATATTTGGCAATTGGATTTTTGGAAAATGTTTATCTAGAAATTATATTAAAAGTGCAAGTATACATGTTTTAATCTCATATTTACCAAGAAAAAATAAATGGCATTTTTGGATTAAATATGATTTACCTCCCTCCTTTAGAAAGTAAAGCAAGTTTAATTTTAATTTTAATCCCATGCTATTTACATGGATAAGCACTAGTTTATAATCAATGTTCTAAGTTCAGAGGATACGTTATGGAAATGGGAAAGGACTAGGCATCCATTTCACCCGGTCTAAATTGATCTTCTATGAGTTAATAACTAAGGGTATGCATAATTCGAATTATGTCAAGTTGGAGGGGTTTTTCAACTTAACCCAGCAAGGTATATTGAGAAATTCATAACCCAACTCATGTGTAACAATCAAACAAACTCAGGTGTAAACACAAAATTTCAAGTTTGAAAAATTAAACAATTGAAAATGATTCACAAATGTAATTTTGTATTAATGAATGAGTTGATACAATTCTTTGTATTTTTATTCTATTACAAAATAATAACAATTTGATTTGATCTTTTTGGAAAAATCTTCAATTCAAGAATTGTGATTGTGTAGTATTGATTCAAACACAAAATGTCCTTAACTTTGATTAGAAGATGGATTGAAATGTATTTACAACGGAATTATGATGAATCGACGACTCTACCTTGTTAAAGACTTCTCGTTCTTCATGTATTATTTGAATGCTTTTCATGTGTTCTTTGTCTTCGAAGATTTATGGTGGAAGTTATTGGGCTTTAGAACTTAAATCAAATTATGCTTTGATGGATTAAAGAATTTGGAGTTTTTAAGACTTGTATTCAAAGATTTGATGTAAAAGGTTGTAAAAGTTCTTTAGGGCTTTGGAGGTTGATTTGAAAGAGCTTCAAAGGTTCAAAACTTGAAATTCTTAAAGTTCTTTGAAGCTTTGGAACTTGATTCTAATAGAACTTTACAGTTTGTATACTGCATTTTGTTTGTCCTTGATTTACGTGCAAAATCCAAAAAAATTATATTTTCACGTTGGGATTATGAGAATGTCATATTTAACCTAATTTGTCCCGATTGAATGTTGGATTGTCTAATTTTGATGGCCTAGAGACAAAATGAACAAAATGTCCTTTGTTTATTCAACTTTGACTGAGTTAACCAATGATCAAATATTATGAACTAAGTAAACAATACGAATTGAAATTTAATAGAAGCAGCTAATTGCATTGACATTCATTCTTGCAACTACTTGTTCAAAAGAGTACAATAATTTTAAGCCCTTACAACTGAGATGTCTAGGAAATTTGAGAAAAATATTAGGAAGTTCAATAATATCAAGGTAAGTACAGTTGATCCATTCTTTTACTCGGGCCAATCTAGGGATAGAGCTAGAACTTGGAGTTAGGGGGCAAAATTATAAACAATTTTTTTTTTTAAACTCCAAATAAGCATTTATTTAGAAAGTTAAGTTTTTTTTTTTTTTCTTAACTTTTTTTTTGGGTGTGTTGTGTGTTGTCAGATATTGTATGTGTGTGTTCACTTAGACTAGTTAGAATCGGCTTAGGAATTTTTTATTTTTATTTTTTGTTTGTGTCTTGTGTGGGTTTGTTTTGGGTTGTTGTTTAGGTTTAAGTTTGTTATTGGTAAATTTTGTTGTTGAGTTTGTTAAATTTATTTCAGATTTTAGATCAATAAAAATTTTTATAACCTTTAAAAAGATCAATAATATTGTTGAGGGGGGCAAAGTGCAAATTTATTGAAACAAATTGCTAAAATTAACACACACACACACACACACACATATATATATATATATATATATTCTAAAAAAAATTTTGAAAAAATTTGGGGGGCCACTGCCCCCACGTCCAAGTATAGTTCCGTCACTGGGCCAATCGTTATTCATCTTTCTCTAGTTCAATAACAGAAATGCCCACAGCCTAGTGATAGGTTCACAAAACCACAATAATCAGCCAGAAGAAAATGAGAAGGAAACAAAAGAAATAAAAGTGTGAAGAAACAATGTTAGTGGATTTTTAGGGGAAAAACTGGAAAAAAAATGAAACAATGCTAATGGATCTTTCACTATTCTTCAGGTTTATCTTTATATTTCTCCAAAAAAAAAAAATTTAAAATTTATCACTTTCTTTTAAGATAAAAGTAGCTCTGCCAACATAGAATTAGAAATGCACACTTGGGTTTTTTTTTTTTTCTTTAGGGTGTAATATGGATTGTGTGTCATGAGTTTTGTTCTGATGCTTAAATTTTTTTATGTACAATATGAACTGGGTTGATGAGTTTAGGGATGGTTTGGTTACTTTTTAAGGTTATCCCACTTGTAACCAATCATTGAATGCCACGTGTATCATACATTTTATAAACCATATGGCCTTAGGAAAACCATATGCCCAAACAGCAATCAAACCATATATAGCATATTATGTTGTTGTTGTGGAGAGTGGGATAGTAGATAGGACAACAGTAACAACAACAAATTTGGCGATGTGTGGTGGCATATGGTAACGTGTGTGGTGGTGTACATGTGTCTTGGTCGGTGCTTCTTCTCTGTTCTTGGACAATAGAGAGGAGATAAGATTTTGATTTATAAAATAAGGATTGTGTGTCAAGTTGTATTCAATTTTTTAGTAAATGTTGATGTGGCATTGTATTATTGGAGGCTGTAAACCAAGTTCCAAGGAGTTTATGCCATATCTTAATAGAATTTAAATTCATACTATTTTTAGTAGTGTTTATTAGACATGTTCTAATCCTCACAATTTTGCATCAAGTTACGAGTTTTGTTGTTTAGGGGTGTGTGCGCAAAACTTTGTAGATCAGCTTGTACGTGCAACAATATTTTCTCTTTGTGAAATGGATATTGGACAGTAATATATGCCTACATGGCTACATGTACATGCTGTACAGAATTTCCTTACTCCCTATGCGTTACAACTTGCAAGAACAACAAATCCAATAGACATTAGCATTTTTAATAAAAAGTAAAAATCTGGATTGATGAAAAAAGGAAATTTATAAGATTATGGCGTTTCTCATTTTAGAGATGTGAGTTTCACCATTCACTTACAACAAATGAACCTAAATAGGAAATCAGCATATAGAAAGAAGTTTTACAATTTAAGTTACTGATAATATATAAGACAACATTAATGCAATGATTGAGGCATATAGAAACAAGTTAAACAATGCCAAAAACAGGTTTTGAGACAATGAGTTTTCTTCCAAGTTCTAACGCCCACCTCCACCGCCACTGCCAAACCCACTACCAAATCCTTGGCCAACACCAGCACCAGCACCAGCACCAACTCCAACTCTTATGCCAATGCCAATTTCAATTCCAATTCCTCCACCACCTATGCCTCCACTTGCTCCACCTCCAACACCCCCACTTCCGCCTACACCAAATCCACCACCATGACCTGACCCTCCGCCTACACCTCCACCACCACCACCACCACCACCTCCAGCTCCTCCCTCCTCCTCCTCCAATACCTCAACCAACTTCACATCCTACACCACCACCTGCACCAAACCCGCCACCATGGTCGGATCCTCCGCCAACACCACCTCCACCTCCTCTTGCTGCACCTCCACCAAGACCACCTCCAGTTCCAAAGCCTTTACCATGCCCTGAACCACCACCAAGTCCACCTCCTCCTCCTCCTGCTCCACCTCCACCACCAATGGCTCTTCCAGCTTCACCACCTACACCTGCCCCAGCTCCAAAACCTCCTCCTTGACCTGACCCACCTCCTACACCACCTCCTCCACCATCACCAAAGCCACCTCCACCACCTACACCCCCTCCAACACCGCCACCACCACCCCCACCTCCAATGCCACCACCTCTACCTTCACCTAAACCACCTCCACCTCCACGACAACCCCACCTGCCACCACATCTTCTGCGGCCTCCAAATCGACAATTATCATCATCATGGAATCTAGTTTTGTCAAGTTTGTCATCTCCAATAGTACTCATTGCACTCAAATGGAGGACAATGCATAGGACAAGAAGACTAAAAGAAAGCCATTTCGAAGAAACAGTTATTGCTAGATCTTTGATATTGCGCTTATATAGTTAACTTTTCTCTGTATACATCTTTTGCATGAAAGCTCTCCTTATATAGCTAGGCTTCATGCACCCACTAGTGACTAGTCATAGTGTCATACCCAATAATTCTACGCTAACCCACTATACAGTCATTAATGGATGCAAGTAATGTGACGCGTTGGAACCGTTGGGAGATTGGCGGGAACAATGAATATGAAAATAGAAGTCAAAGAAGAAGACTCAACAAGTTGTACGTAATGTAGGACTTGGCTAAAGTCAGTTCTGACCCTGCAATTGGTTATTAAGTTCTCTATCATTGATTCTTGTTAGCAAGAGGAATCAAGTAGCCTTGTACGTGATTGGAGTACCAATTTTACCTGTTACAATTCATGAGTTTTTAATTAGTAGATTATAGGTGAAAATTTCCAGCAACCTCTATATTAAGGGTCATTGTTATGTAGTTTTTATTTTTTTTCTATATTGTAATTGGGAAAACAAAGTAATTTTTCATTTTTAGATGGTGGCAAGGATTAAATCCATGTTATTTTTATTTTGGTTAATTTCTTGAACAATGACGCAAATTTCATTTTCATTCAATAAAGAAGTTCATGACATTTTCTTAATTTTTCTCTTTTAATTAAATTATGTGTTAGAAATAAGTGATTAAATGATTAAATTTATAATATTTCTGTAAGGTTGAATTTAATCAACTATTCTGTTGGCTTTATTCTGCACAAAATTTGCTTGTATTTCAGCATTTAGAAACCCTGTATTTTGGTGGGAATCATGTAAGAGTAGTGTGTGAGAGAGTGTGAAGAAAAACTCAAGTTTGTGCATTCAGCAAGTGGCTCACGACTGGATATCGCGGCTTACAAGTCGCCAAAGGATGCACACGAGTGAAGCTGAACAGTCACGTCAGCTGGAGCACTACAAGACAAAAAATTCAGTCTGGTCATTCAGTTAGCTCGCAGCTTGAACTCACGACTCAGTCAAGTCACGAGGCCAAGTCGCCAGCCAGCTCTGTTTTGAAAGACTAACTCTTCGCATTCCAAACACACACCAGTATATATAGACCCTTATGCCTACGAAATGTAGAGAGCTTCCTGAGAGAATTTTGAGAGAGAAACCCTAAAGAAAAACAAGATTGACTCATCCACAATCTTTACATAGTAACTCTTTAAATTCCTCTATTCTTACCCTCTTCATTGTTACATCCTTGAGAGGTACATTACCCAAATCTTTTTCTCACCATACCTATGTCAGTGAGAAGGTTATTTGGTACTTGGGAAGCAGTTAGGAAGAGACCAATAGATATTGGTTGATACTATAGGCTATAGCGGAATCCGAAAAGCTAAAGAAGACAAAAGTTCGGCGTAATCTCGTTGGAGCAAGAAACTTGGAGGGCTTAGGTACACTGGGTAGATTAGGCTTAGAGAGTCTTTTACTGTTCATGTATCCCAACTTCATTCTTTAATGGATTATTGACCGCTTGGAGTGTGGCGGAGAGGTTTTACGCCAAGGACTTCGGTTTCTTTTTCGATAACATATTGTTGTGTTATCTTTGTATTTGCATCTCTCTTCCCTTAATTTTTGTCATTTAATTTCTGCTGTGGATGTGATTTTATTTAGTTTAGATTATGTTATCAATTCTGTTTTAGCTTATTTACATTTTCCGCACATACATTGTTTGTTAATAAACTTGAATTGGTAATTTGTAATTTAGAGGTCTAAACGTTCATAGGTGTTTTATACACATTTTGAACATTCAATTTCAATAGCTTAAATTTTTGAAACAATCATTAATTTAACATTAAGTAACATCTCTGTTTGTAAAATATTCAATCTACTAGGAGCTAAATATGACGTTGTTGGTTAACAACCTTAAAAGACTCGATTGTCTGGCCATTTTTGGTACGTGGTTCTCACAATCCTATGCGACTTGTGTGAGAGCATTCTTCAAAACTTAGCAATTTGGCCGAGATTTTGGTACCTGGGTGATATGTGACGTGTGAGGGTGTTCTTTGAAACTTGGCCACTTTGGCCATTATTATGGTATCTGGTTGCTATATATGTTACATACGCGAGAGTTAAACCTGACCTAAAATTATGCTTCTAATTGAAATTCGCGAGGTAATTTCCAAACTCTTTGGATGACCAGGCATACAGCACAGGATGCGTTTGCATCCAAGTCTAGAAAGTTCTAGAGCCATGAAAAATAGCCAAAAACAGCTTTCACGTTAGGCCCGCCAAACATGACTATATTTCAAACACTCTTAGAGCAGAGTACTTCATAACTTTTAACCAAGCTCTTATAATCGACTCGGACTAAGGGAACGCTTGACCTCAAGAACCATAACGTAACTCTAGAAAATAGGTTTCTAATACTTTAAGAAATCCAACATAAATATCTTAGAGAGTTTTCTTATTGCCAGAACAATTAAAAAAAGTAATGATTTTTTTTAATGGTGGCTAGGACCTAGAGAGGATTTTATAGAGAGAAATAGGATTTTGGGGAAAGATCTTAGGAGTGCAAAATCATCCCTATCCTAATCCGACTAAAGCGACTAGGGTTCTAGATTGAATGCAATCAAATCATTTATAGAAACAGGAAATGTTTGTTGCATACTATTTAGTGCGCACAGTACACACGCTCCCCAAGTCGAAATTGTTACTCAAAGTCACAATTTTTCTTGTTTTTTAAGGAGTGTGTGTATTATATGTGCAAGTTAATTTATGTGTGTAATAGACACTCTCCTACGAAAATAAATGAGGGAACGTAGATGTACCAGTATGACTCTAGGAATTTTGTCCAAGGTGTTCATATTCTACTTTGAAAAAAATTCGGGTCATTTCGATCTATTTCAGGTATTTCGGGATGTTTCGGTAAATACCGGCCAAAATTCAAGATTTGGCTGACATGAAGTTTGTGCTTAAAAAAAAAATGTGCTTAAAACCAAAACAAATTTGCATCCTGTACACCGAAATACCTCAAAAGGGAAAAAAATGAAAAGAAAAAAAATGAACAAATGTACCTGTACAATAAACTATAAATTCATTTGAAATATTAATAAAATTATTAATTATTGTTGTTTAGTTGTTTCATTAATTTGTTTTTCTTTTATAAACTATAATTTGTTATATTGTTATTTCATTAATTATAAAATTATTAATTGTTGTTTAGCCTAACATAATTTAATTTGTTTGTCTTTTATAATGTATTGGTTAATTATACTGCTTTAATTATTGTTGTTTAGTGCAACAATAAACTATATTGCTTTAATTTGTTTGTTATTAATTATACTGCTTTAATTTTTAATTATTGTTTACCTGGCCCCATGTGCCCATCTACCCCCACTCCACTCAACAAACAAGCACAAGCTTGATGCCTGATGCCCTAATCACAATAGCCAGCTGCCAATCAGAAAATTTCATAATCACAAATCACAATATACATTATACTAAAAGACAATCAATATCCCACCAACACTAACACCAACACCAATACACACTTACCAACACCAACGGATAAGATAAAGCATTCAAAAAGTAAAAAAAAAAAAAAAAGGCAAAAAGCAAAATATTAATAAAACTAAAGAGTAAAGAGCCAATTACAGACTCACAGTTCAAAAGAGTGAGAGTTATTGAGTTAGACTCTTAAAGAATAAAGAGAGAGAGACTCTCATTCATTAATTTCATTTCATAGTTTTCATTTCAGTGAGATAAAGAGAGAGAGAGAGACTGAGAGACTAAGAGAGACTGAGAGAGTTAGAGAGAAAAAGAGAGAGAAATACCTTGAGGGAGGGAGCACCGAGCACCGGAGCAGCGGAGTAGCTCGCAGTCGAGCGATCTGCGATTTGCAATCTGTAATCTACCGTTTGTGATGAGGGGCAAGTGACAAGTGACGATGACGTGGGGCAAGGATGACGACGAGCGAGTTGCGAGTGACGTGACCGTGGGTTTGGTTTGCTCTGTATTGGGGTTTGGTTTGCTTTTGCTCTGTATTGCTAGTATTGGGGTTTAGGGTTTGGTTTGCTTTTGCTCTGTATTGCTAGTATTGGGGTTTGGTTTGCTCTGCGAGCGACGTGATTGTGGGTTTGATTTTTGTCTGATTTAGTGATTTGCTCTTTTGGTTTTTTTTTTTAGAATCCGTGGGTTTGATACCTCTGTAATTTGTTGGCCTTGCCATAGGCTTGACTCTGTTACAATTTTTTTTTTTTTTTTTTTTTTTTTTTTTTTTTTTTTTTTTCAGATTTTAGTTCAAAATTTTTTTTTGGGCTTTTTTTTTTTTTTTTTTTGCTTGAAAGTAGAGCAAATAATTTTTTTTTTTTTAATTTGAGGGTGTTCCTAATTTTGTGATTGAGGGTGTTCCTAATACAGGGCAAATATAAAAAATTTTAATTATTGCGTATAAATTTTTTTTTTTTTTTCAGGTTTTTTTCAGGTCAAGGTGTTCTTAGGAACACCCTGAGCTGCACGTGGCATCGCCATTAAGATGTATACCTCCTCATGTAGGTGTAAGATTGCATTAGAGGGGCATACAACAATCTAGAATAGAAATCAAGAAAACATGAAAAATAAGCTTGACTTGATTACAAATCTAGGTTGTGGTGACTGGAGAGATTAATTCTCATTTTTTATTATTACTGAGACCTTTCTTCGCCAATTAGGTCACGATCTTATTGATAACGATCAGTATAAAATGGGGTTTTATAGTTGGGCATTCAAACCAAATACCCATCATTAATTATCGTTGTTTGGCTGATCTTTATGACAACCTGGAACGTTGTGTAACGCCGAAAAAGTGAAACTAAAAATAATTTTAATTACTGCATGCACCTTTCAAAACCAATTTATAAATTTTAAAATACAAAATAAATAAAAAAATACTTTTTTTTTTTTTTGAAAGGGGGATATTCATTCAATTAAATAGATAAAATATCATGATACAAAGCATCCATGTCTGGTAGGAGAGAGTCCTCCATCCAGTACAAATCCTCATCTAATGTATGTTTAGCATGTTGAGCCAAATCATGGGTTACCCTATTCCCACCCCTCCTAATACAGCAAACATCATACCAATGCAATCCCCTTATCAAATGACGAATATCATCCACAACATTGCCGAATAGAGAAGTATTTTCCACAAAAGAAGAGATGGCATGAATAACATTGTTGTTGTCACCCTCAATAATCAACCTAGAAAAACCAGCATCCACAGCAAATTCTAATGCTCTCCGGCAAGCAAGTAGCTTTGCTTCTTCACTAATGTGCACATTCGGTCCACCAGTAGTCATAGCAGCCATAACCTCTCTCTTTTCATTTTCATTTCGAACAACTGCTCCAAAACCAAATCTGCCTAAGTCCGAAAATAATGCTGCATCAAAGTTGAGCTTGTACGCCTCTGATGGTGGTGGTTGCCATACCTCTCCACTCAGTTGTTGCCTCGGCTGCACATTAAGCTGGGTTTGAGCACGTTTGAAATCTTCAATGCACTCCTCTGCTCTTTTGTTCAAGCAAGTCGGACTCTTCATTTTTCCTCCATGTAACAAAGAGTTCTGCTGATTCCAGATTAGCCATGCTCAAGTCCAGAACAACTTAATCTCTTCTGAAGTCAGCCGCTCCAAAAACTCCTCCATCAGTTGCAACAAGTCGGGCTGTCCATGCTTGTATTTTTGCAGTTTATGAACACTTCTAGCCCAAATATCTTAAGCCGCTACACAATCCCACAGAGCATGGATGGTGGATTCTGGTTCTCTTGTACAAAGCGAACATTTATCTTCATGGATTACCCTTTTTCTAGTAAGATTCACAGTTGTTGGTAGAATCTCATGGCAAGCTCGCCATGCAAAAACTTTGATTTTATTAGGGATCTGTAACTTCCATATTGCAGCCCAAACCTTTTTTGCAACACAGCCCTTAGATGTTCCAACCCGAGCTGCATCAGTTAGGATTCTTCTCGCCACATGATAAGCAGACTTGACAGTAAACACACCCCGTGGATTATGCAGCCAAACTATGGTATTAGCTACAAATCTTTAGCTCAACGGAATTTGGCAGATTGCATCAGCTTCGTCTCGGTGAAAGATAGTCCGAATATCCTCATATCTCCATATATTTAGCTCCGGATTGATCAGCTCCCACACTGTCAAATCACCCCAATTTTCTTGGATCGGGTTTAGGACCTTGTTTGTGGGAAAATTTGGGAGCCACTTATCCTTCAAGGCATTGATTGAAGCTCCATTACCAACCCTCCAATAGTGATCGGATTGAAGAATAGGTATTGCAGCCATCAAACTTCTCCACACATATGAGCAATTAGGTGATTCTTTAAAAAAAATACTTTAGCACATTTATATATTATGTTATAAATGTGACATTATTCATATTCTTTTCATGTTAGGTTTTTTTTTTTTGAAGGTTTTCTTGTTAGTTTATAAGTACTTTTCTTCTCTAAAAAAAAAATTATGAGTACTCTATAGGATGAATTATGTACAAGTTTATTTTAGTAAATTATAAGTGCTTTATGAATTATAAGTACTTTATGAATTATAAGTACTTTATGTGCCTTATAGGAAAAAATTTATCCAAATGAAAAATGTAATCCAAAACATGCCCTTCAAGTCTATTTTAGTTATTTGGCAGGCTCTTCCCTTCATGCGGGGATGCAATATTTCACCGACTACTCCTAACGTTATTAACAATTGATAAGTACCAGACGTGCATGTTGAAAGAATGAATTATGTACAAGTACTTCTCAATGGTGCATGAAGCTTTCAATTCCTGCCTGAAATATCTATCCTATTATGGAATATAAGTAAGATTCAATTTTGAGAAAATAAGAATGACACCGGTGAATCTGACACTCTCAATGGCTATATTTAACAATTTCAACATGGATTATAACTTTTGTCACAACTTACTCATGCAAGAACACTGGTCAATCTGACACTCTCAATGGCTATATTCAACATGGATTATAACTTTTGTCACAACTTGCTCATGTGGTAAGTTGTAAATGGTGAAGTAAAAGTGGTGGGTTCATGTGGGTTTACAACTTTACCACTCATGACTTATCACATAAGCAAGTTGTGACAAAAGTTATGATAAAAGTTATGGTACTAGCATTACACTATTGAACATATATTATTATTTTAATGGTGGCCCCAGATATTAGTTGATCGCTGTTGTGAATCTTTTCAAAAGAGATTGGAAATGACATCAAATGCTTTCCAACTATCATAGTTTTTACATCATTTGAAGGAATAATCATCTTTTGAATAAATTTCGCAATTATAAAATAAAGGTGTCACTAGAAATAAATTTTGACGTATAACAATATCAGTCTTGGAAATCCTGATGGTAATCATTAACGTAAAGTTACAATGGGCTTCTTTCAAATTTATGAGAAAGATGATGATGGACTTAATGTGAAGTACAAAGATCCAATTTCATTTTTGGACAGCAGATAGAGCACCAGAAGAATTTAGGGACTAAGATTGTTTTTTCTTTTATTGTGGGATATATCTTACATGAATATTTACATGCTGCATAAATTTCCTCACTGCGTTGTATTTGTAAGACTTGTAATTGAAGACTAACGAGACCAATTAGACACTGAATATTGGTATTTGTAAAGAAAAAAAAAGGGAAATTTATAATATTATGACATTTCTCATTTCACAGATGAAGGTTTCACTGTGTAGTTACATCTTACAACCAACCAATTAACTAGGAGTATATCATTAAAGAAAATGAGAAATTAAGGGCCTGTTTAGTACATGTGTTTAAACAACAGTTTTCGTTATTTAAACACCACAATATGTATTTTCACAACACTTTTTCACCTATATATATTTCCACAACACTTAAACAACGTTATTAGAAATCTCTTATCAAATGAGCCCTAACATGCATAATTTGCGGTATAGAGATATATAGGCTTTCCCATAGAAAGAGGTTTCACATTTTAAGCTACTATTAATAATAAAACAATTTTAATGCAAGGATAGAAGCTTCACAAGTAAGTTCATCACATAGAGTTCTCTTTTAAGTTCTAACGTCCACCACCACCACCACCGCCACCACCTGCACCACCGCCTCCACCAGCACCACCTCCAACACCCCCACCCACACCAAACCCACCACCATGACCTAACCCTCCACCTATGCCTCCACCACCACCCCCTCCAGCTCCTCCTCCACCTCCAACACCCCCACCAACTCCACCTCCTACACCAACACCTACACCAAACCCACCCCCATGGCCTGATCCTCCACCAATACCTCCACCTCCACCTCCACCTCCACCACCACCTCCTCCTCCTGCACCCCCACCAATACCACCACCTACGCCACCTCCGGCTCCAAAGCCTCCACCATGCCCTGAACCACCACCAAGTCCACCACCTCCACCTCCTCCTGCTCCTCCCCCACCACCACCTCCAATGCCTCCTCCAGCTCCACCACCTACACCTCCCCCAGCTCCAAAACCTCCTCCTTGACCTGACCCACCTCCAACACCACCTCCTCCTCCACCACCAAAGCCACCACCACCTCCTACACCCCCTCTAACACCACCACCAACACCACCCCCAGCTCCAAAGCCTCCACCATGACCTCCTCCACCTCCAATGCCACCACCTCTACCACCACCAAAACCACCACCCCACCAATTCCTCTACCACATCTCCGTTGGCCTCCAAATCAACAATCGTCATCATCATGGAATCTAGTTTTGTCAAGCTTGTGATCTCCAAGAGTACTCAGTGCACTCAAATGGAGGACAATGCATAGGACAAGAAGACTCAAAGAGAGCCATTTCGAAGAGACCCCATTGCTAGCTCTTTTTAATGTAGTTAACTTTGCTGTACATCTTTTGCATGAATGAAGGCTCTCCTTATATAGTAGGCTTCACCCACTTGCCATAGCCCATAACTATAAGCTACCCCACCAACTAAACAGTCATTAATGGATGCATGATAATGTGAGTCTGTAACACGTTGGAACCGTTGGGTGAATGGCGCAAAACATTGATTATGAAAATGGATCAAGTCAAAGAAGAAAGCGCGAAGTCGAACAAACAAGTCGTATGTTGGACTTGGATATAATGTCAATTCTAACCCTGCAATTCGTTAGGTTCTCGTGTCATTAATTCTTCTTAGCACGAGGAAAGCATGTACGTAGTATTCAAATGGAGTGCCAATATATACTTCCGGCTTTAATTCATTAGTTTTTAATGATTTGATTAGTGATGAAAATTTCAAGCAACCAGCTCCATCATAAGCATCATTGATCAATGAATGCACCAATTTAAAAAAGTAGTTTCAATTAAAAGTTGAAAATGGTGAGGGAGAGAGCTTGGAAAGTAAGAGTGTAATAAGAGCATTCGCATCAATGTGTTTATTTTACACATCCATTTTTACACTAAAAACCTACTTTTTCTATTTTATACATTTACTTTTACAAAACACCCACATCAATTCATTTATTTTACAAGATATTTCAATAAAATATTCATTACACTCTATTTTTTTATTATTTCTTTTTACCTACCTGCCTTAAATACCTGCGCCCTCTCTCTCTCTTCCATTTTCTGGTTTCTTTCATGCTCTCACTCTCTCTCTCTCTCTCTCTACACCCATCTCTCTGTTCTTCTCTTCCAAATCATCCGCCACAGCTTCGACCACCAAACGCCACCGATCCACCACCTTCCACCACCGAAGCTCCGCATCAACGATCTCCACAGCCCCGCATCACCGATCCACCACCAAATCACAAAACCCATCCGCCACAGCTCCGACCACCAAACGCCACCGATCCATCACCAAATCTCCACCACCGAAGCTCTGCATCACCGATCTCCACAACCGCATCACCGATCCACCACCAAATCACAAAACCCATCCGCCACAGCTCCGACCCGCATCGCCAATCTCCGATCTCCGTGTTTGTGTGTGTGTGTGTGTGTGTGTTTTTTTTTTTTTAAGCAAGTGTATCTCTGTTGATTTGTCTGGATGTGTTTGTGTGTTGATTTGTCTGGATGTGTTTGTGTGTGGATGTGGTTGTGTGCATCTTAGGAAAAAGAGGAAGATGAGATACTGAGTTTGTTGAGCCGGAGAAGAGAGAGAAAAAAACGAGCGAACGGAAATGTAAATTATTCTTTACACGAGCTACAGTAACGTGTATATTTACACGGTTACTGTAGCTCGTGTAAAGAAATACACATTTTTATATAATTTTAGAAGAGCTGATGGAGTGCATTTTTGAGCAAAAATGTGTAAAAACTGAGGTTTACATGATTTTACATGATTTTAAACACACTGATGCAATGCTCTAATGGGAAAAAAAAGGGTTAGATTATTAAATATATTTTTATGTCTTTGGTCCAAACTCCAAACTCCAAACTCCAAATTAAATTTTTTCCGCTCAACATAAAGTTACACTTTGGTCCTTATAAATTTTAAATGCTATATCCATATTATTAAAAAATTACTCGTGATAAATCGAGTATGATATGGGATATGGATGGTCTAGAATAATTTTAATGGCAAAATAAAAGCATAAAATTGAGATCATTTTCAATGACTAAATTGTTAGTTTTTAAATATAGAGGATGAAAATCGAACTTCCATCTAATTTCAAAGATGAAAAATCTATTTTAGCAATTAAAACAAAACCCATACGTGTATTTTAGAATTCGATTTTGTTCATCAAAAAAATAGAATTCGATTGTGAATTTAAAATAAATGCGGAACTGATAAAGTGATTGGACACCAGTGTTTCATTGACATTGAAAAAAGTGTTGTAGTCTTTAACTGGGGATATAACATGTAATAGGTATTGTACCGTGAGTAAAGTCTAGTCTCACAACAATTTTTACTACTTTTACTATAATTTGTCTATATGACGAGTTGTACACGGTGAAAATAAAATAGTGGGTTTATGTGGATTCATGATTTCACCACTCACAAGTCATCATATAAAAAAGTTGTGTCAAAGTTATGGAATTAGTTATGATACCAGAATTACTCATTGTTGGGTACCAAATATCTCTACGTTCTCTTTGGCTATGCCTTTACATTATAGAAGCTAGTCAAGTCTACCCACACTTCAAAACTTGCTGAGTCTTATCTATTGAAAAAATTGCAATTATAAATTTTCAATTATTATAAAAAGTTTCTTTCTCTCATTCCTAACTATTGAGAAAAAATCTTCCTAAAAGTTTAGTGACATTTATAATAAAAAAAAAAAAAAAAAAATTAGTAATGAGAAATAAAATTCATATTAAATTTAGTAACAAAAAAAATATTTTAGCGAAAATATTTGAAGTTAGGATGTTGAGCGAGATGAGAAAGTTATGAACTTGAATATTCAAATATAAACATTACATAAAATGTTAAAACTTATGTCGGTAATTATACTGAAAATAAAATTTTCAATTACATCAACACAAGATTAGATTGAGATACTGAAATTTTACTTTGTTTAAAGTGGTGGTAGGTCCAGGATTTTTTTTAGGAGGGTTAATAAAAACATGAATCTTGGTTAAGAGATAAATATTGTGTTTTATGAGGTTTCTTTATTATAAATATGTTCATAGTACTAGTAAGAAAATAAAAGATAAACTCTTAGTTCATTTGACATATTATTGATTCATAATACAATGAATATACTAATTATTGTTGTTAAGATGAAATCTTGAAAATCGTGGATTCTAATTAGCTCAACTGGTAAAGCCTCTGATGGTTGTATAAGAGATCTGGGGTTCAATTCCTGCCTACACCAAAACTGATGGGTGTCTTGGTCTGATAATAAAGAGCTATTATCAGGAGCGAACGCCATAGGTTGAAACTATTTTTTTCAAAAAAAAAATTCTTGAAAATCATCTATTGTTTATAAATACAATAAACATATTAATTATTGTTATTAAGTGAACTTTAATTATTATTGCTTAGAATTCTTTTCTCTATTAGTTTGTCTTTACATTTTTCAATTTTTTTATTTAACAATTGATCAACTCAACTTTGACAACTATTGTTCTTTGTAATTGTATTAAGTGTGCGTTTGGATCTTGATTATAAATCAACTTATTACTTTTTCTTTTTTCCTACTAATTTGTGGATCTCTTTTTTTTTTTTTTTTTTTGAGAGAATTACACCTATGACATCTGCTTCTGATGATAACTCTTTATTATCAGATCAAGACACTAAATCGGTTTTTTGGTGTAGGCGGGGCTTAAACTCCAAATCTCTTATTTAACCATCAGAGATTTTATTAGTTTAGCTGAATGGAACCCACTTGTGGATCTCATGTGAATCTTTACTTATTTTATACTTTTAGCAAAAAATTAGATAAGTTGTTCCCAAATAAACACTAAGAAATTTTTGGTTGTGTTAACATTTACTTTTGTCTTCATTCAATCACTCTTAGCCTATCGCACGCCCCCAGTCTCCACTCAACAAATAACTAATTAAAAGCACATTTAGATTTAGTAAATAATTTTTATTTTCAAAGTTTTAGATCAAATTGGTTTTTTTTTTTTTTTTTTTTTTTTACCTTAACCCTTCCCCCTCTTACTATGACTATAGAACATTCTTGTAAATTATGGCCAATACTAGGTATATGATTTCAAATCCAGAGGTTAAGCATGCTCTAGTTTGTTTAAAAATGCCAAGATATTGGTAAGAGGATTAAATTGAAGGTTATTTTAGTTGTGATTAAACAAAATTAAGGTTAGAGTGTTTAAATTTTTATTATGGGGGTCAAAGCAAAATAAAAATAAAAATTTATATATATATATATATATATTTGCTAAGTCAGGGGGTTCATTTGAACCCTCTTGCTATGGCTAGCGCTGCCATTGATTTAAAGAGATTCAAGCCTTTTATTATTGACAAGTCCATTAACCAATGCAACTGATAATTTCTTTGACTCATCTCCTTCAAGATACAATAAACTAACAATTTGATCATATGGCTATGGCAAACTCAACATTAGTAGTTCAACCCAAAACTCCAAGGGAAGGAACATATATATTTTTAGCCCAAAATCTCTCAAGTTTTTGAATATAGTGTGAATAAAATGTTGTGGATAAAGATGCAACGTAGGACACATGTCAGCTTCATAAGGTGCCACACAACCCAATTTGGAGGATTCCTCCAAGCTGGTTTGCAAGCAAATTTTGTCCGAATGTTGCTCATATGCTATGATTGGTGTTGATAGGTGTATTTATGGCCTCAAAACTCATTAATTCGTCTTATTTCTCGAAACAACTTAGAATAAGTAGTTTAGCTGAAAGCTCCTGCAAGGATAGCTCATATCTCCTCAAAAAAAAAAAAAAAAAAAAAGAAAAAAAAAAAAAAAAGAAATAAGAAAAAGGTTAGCTGATAAAGTCTTAAGTGTTTAAGTATTATTTGTGTATGAAATGTTGTTAATGTGCTATGACTGATGCTCATGGGTGTATTTATAGGAACATTGGGCCTCTCAATCCTATCAACAGGGACGGAGCCAGAACTTTGAGTTAGGAGGGGCGGTTTTACTGTTTGCTATGTGTAGTGATTTCAACCTCTGATTCTGCTATTTAGCTGCTGAGATTTTTTTTTTTTTTTTGGTGTGTGTAGGTAAGAACAAAACTATTTTTGTTTAGAATTTTTTTAAAGGACATGGTTATTTATTTTGGATAAAATTAGTTAATTGAGCTTAATTTTGTTTTTAGTTTTACTGGTAATTTTTGTTTTTGAGCTTTTTTTTTTTATTTTTTTTTTGGCTTGTATATTTTGTTTTAGATATTAGATCTATAAATTTTTTTATGGTCACTAAAATGAGGAAAATGCTAGAGTTGCAAGGCTTTTTATAAATTACTTATGTAATAAGTGGTTACTAATAAGTAAAAAAATGATGTAAGTGGTGTGCTCATTTGCAAACCAATAAAAATTTGCTACAAAAAATGTTTGTAAAAATGTTATAAAAAAGTTTGTGAGTATAACATTACTCTTAAAGGAAATAAAATGTAATTTTATAGAATAAAATTGCTAAAATTAATACACATATATATAATAATATTTTTATAAAAAAAATTTAGGGGGGCCATTGCCCCCCTGGTCCAAGGGTAGTTCTGCCCCTGCCTATCAAGTTGGTAAACTCTCACCACTTACACTAATACTCGCATTTCTTGCCACAGATGACAAAGAAAAAACCCTCTTCTTCTTTATTTTACCTCTTCACTCTTGGTTACAATGTATGACTTTATATACCACCCAAAACTATCTCTAGTCTACGTCAAATAATTTAGCCTTGTAGTTTAACTGATTGACATTTTTTGGTATTTTTAATAGAAACATCTAAGGTTCAAATCTCTCCTCCCTTAACTATTGAATTATTCACACAAACAAAACTTCACTTGCAATCAGTGAATTTATTGAGAAATCAGCCTTACCCATTTTGATCATCAACTATTATAATAGGAATACAATTTTTTTATGACTCTATCCTACCTTGTGTTCTACTTTCTCCTCCACCAATCACACACGCATTATTTTTTACTTTCCTTATATTATAACCAAAGTAAAAATAATAATAATAATAATAAACAAACAAACAAACAAACAAATAATAATAATATCACAATTAATAAAGTATAAAATAGAACATAAAAAGTAAGACATGAGATTTTTATTCTTTACGGACAAATGGTGGCAATTCATATTGACAAGTGACGTTCGTGTAATATTGATACAAGGGCATTAGAATACATAGCTCAACCCTAACTAGATTCATTTAATAATAGTGTCAAAACCACACAATCCTAATCCAACCTATTTATTAAGTGAGTTGACACAACACAACCCATTTAAACTGTTTTAGAAGACAATTTAAGAAAAATAAAGCAAAAAGATTTTTTCTTATCTTTCTTTGTTTACGGTAAAAAGGTTAAGGCCTTTAGAGTTTCAATGAAAAATTTATTAATGTAACCATTGAAATTCTTTAATTAGTCAATTATATTGATTATATGATTTTATGTTAGATTAAAATAAAATTTATTTATATAAATCGTGTCATTTTGAGTTAATCGCGGATTAAGCAAATCAGCATAGACTCGATCCATTTATTAATCATGTTAAAACATGACAACTTGCTTTTGACACAAATCCATTTACACTAAACAGTAACCTACAAAGAACAACAATACTGCATTATGGACTATATATAAGTGTAACTTTTGCAGAGTTATACCAAATGTAACTTGTACTCATCTCATTTATATATATATATATATATATAATAACAGGGAAAAAATAATAATCCAATTATGAATGCTCTGAATACCCAAATTGCAGTTTTTTTTTCCCTGCTGTAATCATGCTCATTCACGTACAACCCACATAGCCATGATCCAGCGCAATACAACAGGGTTTGCCTTGCCAATTTAAAAGAATGGAGCACTCCAGCAGTAGACCGAAAAAATCACTTTAAGCTATATTCGCCAGCATCATACAAAATGATAATTGGAAAAAAGAAAAAGGAATAGAAAAAATTTCATATTAACTCTGATGACTTTAATTTGGATAACACATCTAAGAAACAACTCCTGCATAATGGTTTTTCAATAAACTCATGCAAAGGAAAAACAAGGGTGAAAAGGGCTCGAGTCAAGCCCTAACTCATGACAGTTCTTCAACAATTATGCCAGTTTACCGAGGGCGTGTACTATGGCCTAGTGCCCGTCCACATAGAAGAGCATTCGTTGGAATCGGATATTCATCTCTCCATGAATTTGCTGGGGAATAGACACGGAGATAGAATTGCTGGCCTAAATACTGGCGAGCCCAGTTCTCAGACCGTACATTCCACATTCCCACATTGTCCAAAGGCATGTAAATTGCAGTCCATGACTTGGGATACACCTGTGATAAGAACAAACATAGAAATGGAATTTCTTAATTACATACTTTCTATCGCTTTGAGTCTCATATGTTAGATTCCCAGAGCATATCAATTACTAAAATGCAAGTAAAAGGAACAGGAGAAATTTCATTTTGAGAGCAAGCCATAGACCAAATGGACTCGGTAGCAATTTTCCTGAAAATGGCAAACCTAGAAGGAAGACATTATCCAACCATTTGAAGAATTTTGTACTTTTCCAGTTTTCCATCACTGAAGTTTCTATGTTCTTTTCCAATACAAGAATTTTTTACTTGTCCAGCACATTAGTGCATATTCTTTTCCAGTTAAAAGGGAAGAGAGAATAAAGTATGTTTCCCAATGCCTTTCCAAGAATGAACTTTTCCAAATACCAAATAGAGCAGTAGTATTTTTAACAAACTTAAGGATACCCACAAGTCACAACATAATTCACAACCTACCTGAACAGTGCTACGAGAAATTGTGTCTCTTAAATTGTAACTCAGTCGGTTTGCAGATGACCACTGCCCTCCATCCATCCTGCACATCTCAAATTGATCATATCTTCAGAAATCTAGAATATTGCTGTTGTACTAGCAGCAATAATAGGAAATAGAAAAATCCACATCTAAGTTTGCACTTTGCAACTTGCATACTTTTAACATCTCATATAATGTATGCGTGTGTGTGTTTGTGTGAGAGAGAGAGGGAATTTAGTGCAAAAACTGAGCAAGATAAACTTACCCCACAACAAAAAAGCTATGGCCATCTATGTGCCATGATTGCACAGTGTCTTCAGCATTCTCAAATACAATTTCAACATAACCTCTGAAATCAGCAGCCATGACAGAGGTCTGGAGATAACCACCTCCACCAGTGGGACCGTCTGAAACGCTTCCAAGGGAAAATATCCCTGAGATCTTGAAGTAGTCAGCAAGCTTAAGTGGCGTATCAGCTGGGATGAAAGAGACACCATTGACAGCATATCTCTGCTTGCCATTGATAATTGGAGCAGAGTTTGCGAGTCTTATTGTGCGTGTGGTGTTGATCATTCCATAATGGTAAGAACCTTGAGGATTAGGTCGTGGCCCACTTGCTGTGAGATTCCGTCTGGTATAATACATGACATAAAATAAGTAAGCTACCATCTAGCTATTACCGAAAGTTCAGGAAATAATATAACATGTAATTGAGCAATAAAACCACATCAATACCATGCCATTTGACTAGGGGTGTACCCTTCGAGCTATAAGTTGAAACAGATCAGTTTGTTGATTTACATATAGCATTAGATTGTCTATTTGGAGCATGCATAAGATCAGTTCCAATATTTCAATGAATTAACACCAGTTCAGTGATTTATAACATAAAAAGTGACGGCTCAATTTTTCATCCTATACAGCACTAGCACATATACAATCAGCTCCCAGATAGAATACAACAGTAAAGGTAGCTACCTGATAGATACAATCAGCTCCCAGATAGAATACAATAGTAAAGGTAGCTACCTGATAGATCGTGCTTGTTCAAGAGACCAATCGATCTGAGTTGTTGGCCCACCAGGGGGAGGGCCAGAAACACTCCCTGCGGAGTTACTGTAATGAAGAATGGAGGTTGTTGTGAGCACTTGGGAAGTAAAACGTGTTGACACAACAATGTAGTAATCTTGTGCTGGTTGATCAGCTGTAACTAATACAGAGTAGGATTGACCCAAATGGATGTCAAGGGAATCATAAGTGTTCTGGAGTGAGTGGGTTCCTTCCACCTCTACCAATAACATTTTGTGCCCCTGGATTCTGAAATTAATCGAGGTTGTAAGCCCCACATTTGATATCCGGAACCTGTAAGTTTTACCTGGCCAACAAGTTGGATAAAAAATCTATAAATACCACAGCCATATGCATAATAATTTCCTGCATTCCTGCTTATCACAATAAATTACCTTGATCAACATTGAATGTGTACTCATTTGAACCACGACCATTGACAAGAAGCCCATCAGGGAAGGGAAGATCACTCCCACTGTCTAAAATAGCTTTCAAATCCTGCAACATTCAATATAGGCTTTTAAATTTTTTTGGTAAGTAAAATGAAGGGATTAGTTAGAACTCAATCTAGACTTACGAATAAACACATATAACAAGCTTCATATTTGCCCAGGTATTTATCAATCACTATTAGCCATCCTATCTTTAAATTTTTGCAAGATTAATACGCATTGCATAATAAGGTACTTACGATTTATTCTAAGCAAACTAACTTACAGTGTGATTTTGCTTGTACCAATCGCCGGCCAATATGGTATAATCTCCTGCAGGAGGTGGGAAAGGTACAGGAATGACTGAGCGGCTAGCAATTTGAAATCCACCATACCCTCCTGCAGCCTTGTGTAAGCCAAGGGAAGGGAAGTAGAAGTAGCTACCAATCTGATCCTTGACTTGGAGAACATAAGTGAAGTTCTTCCCAGGTGGGATGGGGCAGTTTGTACCATAGACTCCATCCTGCCAAGAGTTCCTTCTCTGCTGTATACCATTCCTAAACAAGAATCAAGTCCCTTAAGTGGCCTACTCATGATTTTTTTAAGATGATTAATCTGAGATTTAATTCTTTTACAATGCATAAACAACAATATATGCATAATGTTGTAGGCCTTGTTTTAACAAAGGCTATTAAATTAAATCTGAAGCAGATAGACAAAGTGGGCTTCTGATGTTAATTTTTGCAATAAACATCATAGACCAGGCCTAAAACTATTTCTATATGCCCTGTAGTAAGAATAATCTTCAGGCTTATTTTATGCCTGTAATTCAACAGAAATGGACAAGACCTACCATTTACCTCCTCCAATATACAGTAATCAAGTGTTTTAAAAATTAATTCCATCAACAATGACTATATGTTCTAGAAAATATTGTTAAAATTGCACAAATACACGTGGATCCCACAATAGATTTACAGGGATCTCACTTAATAGATATATAATAAGCCTCATAAAATTTAGAAAATATTATAACAGTAGATCTATCAGGGTAAGCCTCATGTACGTATTTCTTTCTTTTTTTTGTTCCCAACTAACTAAAATGACATTGGTTTTGCACTTCAGATAAACAAGCTAGGAGATAGCTGGTAACATGGGTTCCCAGAAAATGGACGGGAAAATACTCACGCTAAAAAAAATAAAAAAATAAAAAAAAAGATAAGAAATTTAAATTTAGCACAAAGAACAAATCCAAAATAATACGGACACACACACAAGAAAGTGGAGGGAAAAAAGAAAAGAAAAGAAAAGGCACTACTAACCAAGAGAGAAGAAATGGCTCGTCCAAGCTATTAAAGACACTAATAATCAAGTTATCATTGGTGACAGAGTCAATTTGAGGCCCTGGAAATTGCCCATTAATCAATATGCCCTGTCATGTTATCAAAAACACATACTTCAGTAACCATTTCAAACTCTTTGAGAGAATAGAAATGAGTAAAGGAAGGTACCTGTTGTTTCACTCCAAGAGGGTAGATATCACCATAGGTGACATTCCAGTTAAAGAACCTGTAAGGGTCTTCACCACTTGCACAGGCCACTAGCAAGAACACCAATATCAATGAACAAAAGCTCTTACACTCTCCCATCTCTCACTCTCTCTAAAACCAAATGGGGTTCTTGATAAGAATGAAGAAATGGGACTGAAATGCACTAGGAAGAGAAAACTTCAACAAAGAGATAACCAAATCTTTCTTTCTTTATTTCTTTCTTTATGTAAAGCTCCCACTTTCTCTCTCTCTCCAGTCTCTGTTTTCTTTTTCCTTTTTCTTTTGAGATCTTTTTATCTCTTACAATGTCGGTGGTAAGAAAGAGCCAGAGGATTCTCAGAAGTGTTTAGATCTTCTTCTTGATGGGGTTTTATCATTTATGTCAACTTTCTTTTGTATATAGCAGCGAAAACTAATCAATGGTGTGTGGGCACAGCATGAGCTGTACTCGATGCAGGTTGTACAGTGTCTATTAAAGTAGTAAACAAAGTAGGAAACCGAGTGTTTATCAAAAAAAAAGTAGGAAACCGAGTGTCCTCTGTTTCCAAGTTCCAACCCCCATGTCCAAAACGCGTTCCTTGGTATTAGTGATGTGGGAATGGGAGCGAGAGACAACGTGTGAAAATTGTATTTGAATGATTGATGCTGACTTTTTTCTGACGTCGCTGGATTAAACTGTTTATAATATGTATAATTTTTTTTTTTTCTGAAGTTCTGAACATGTAATAATTTATTTTTTATACATTTTTTAATTTTTAATTTTTTTGGTCAAAATAAGGGACATTTTTTAATTTTTTATTTTTGATACGAACATTTTTTAATTTTGAATTATAAAAAAATGCCAAAAAATACTAGTTATAAAACTCTTAGCATATAGTAATAATTTATTTTGTTTGTCAGAATATTAATAAATTTATTTATCCAAAAAAATGAATTTGATAGGGAAAAAATTTTAGCACCATCACAATTCATAACCAATAAAAAAAAAAAAAATTTGTAAGCCGCACCTGCTAAAGTCATTTTGGTGCAAACCTGTGAGCCTTGGGTGCAAACTTTCTAGATAGGGAAGGGAACAAAAATGGAACGAAATCCAAAGGGAACATAATAAGAAAGAACCCCCTCAAAAAAAAAAAAAAAAAAAAAAAAACATAATAAGAAAGAAAATCTCAAAAAAATCCCACGTTAGCTTATCTATCTCTTTCTCATAATGATTCTACATCTAAAAAAAAAAAAAAATCAATTTCTCATAATTATCAATGTCATATAATACGCGATAAATATCAAGTATCGTGTATTAAATTCTCATGAATGATACAATAAACAGGTTTGCATTGTATAAATTGTATCGTATTGTAAAATCATACATGATATATGATACATAGACATGTGGGTCAAAATAGATTTTATTGTTAAAATTTGTGTTTTTATTTGAGTCCAACTAATTATTAGGGTGTTTTTCAACACAAAAATTATTGGGTTACTTAACTAAGCCTAATAAAATAACATGTCCATATGCTCTTTCTTTTTCTCTTACAAAATTTTAACTACACAATTTGACACTTCAAATTTGTTTATTTGCAAATTTCTTTTTTATACTATGAATAAAGTATTAAACTTTTATACTGTGGGGCCAGTTGCCCAAAAAGATAACAGAGAATTCATAGGATGTGTGCTTGTGGCCCAACGGCCCAGTCCGAGGACACTCACTTGTCCGAGGATGGTTAAAGAGAACCATTTTGAGAATAACACAAGACAAAAAGACGTAAGTCATACATAGTGGCCCAAACCATGTTCGAGGATAAGATTTATTGCTCAAACTAACGTCTGAGGTGGATGTAACTCTTTTAGTAGTCAATGAACTTCACAAAATTACATACAAACTAACTAATGAATATTGAACAAAGAAGAAACCGGGAAAGGTAACAAATATCTCCTAAAAGCTGCTACCTCCACATTAAATGCTTCCCAGCTAACTCTCTGGCTGCATTAATGTGGAGGTGATATCTGAACAATAACCAAGCAGCCTTATGGCCACTGAGCGGAGGTTCCAGGAAGTGCTGGATGGGACAGAAAGAAGTTTCCAGAATGGAACCTACACGTGTATGGTGAAAGCAGGATGAAGAAGGTAGTATATAATGTGAAATCGGAGTACACTAGAAGAGACTTTTAGGAAGAAAAAGAGAGAGAGAAAGAATTCAGATGGATATACACTAAAACCTAGCCGAGGAGAAGGGAGCAAGAATTTTTTTATTTAATTTGAAGTTCCTTTTGCTGCATGAGAATCATTTCTTTTTCCACTGACTGAAACTAGCTCTTACACCAATTCTCTATAAATTTTATTGTTTGGGCTTGTTGGGCTCGAATCCTATCCCTCTTTTGGGTCCAATCCAATTTGAGTCCTTACAATTGGCGCCGTCTGTGGGGAGAGCTTGATCCGATTGTAGGAAAAGACAAGTGCAACGGCTGATGGCAGAAGGAGCACCACAGCAAATGGATACTAATCCACACCAGGCAGAGTCCAGGGGCCCTCAGCATGGTAACCCGTTGGTAATCCATGAACAAAGGGGAGATCGCGAGGGAAGTGCGCGAACAACTCACACGGATAGAAGTCAGTCTCGGGGGAAAAGCCATGTCTCCCATGCGAAGAACGATGGGGACATGCAACGTGAGATTAATAGGTTGAAAAGGGAATTACGTTACGAGCGACGGAAGCGTACGACTCATAACTCCAAGCAATCCTCTGAGGAGTCAGATGACACCAGTTACAGACGGAGGTCTAGAACTCTGCCCAGTGAACTTTTTTCACATGATGAGGAGCATCACCGTGAGCGAACATATAAGAGTCCACCTCGCCAGGGCTTGGGGAGTGATGCTTTGAACAAAGCGCTGAGTCAAGTTTCCAAATTGCCGTTCATGCGACGCATAGAGGACGCAAGTCTTCCTCGGTGGTTCCATCAACCTACGTTCACCATTTACAATGGTCAGACGGATCCAGTGGAACATGTTAGCCATTTCAGTCAGAGAATGGGCATTCATTCTAAGGACGAGGCCCTGATATGCAAGGTTTTTCCCTCAAGCCTAGGTCCAATGGCGATGAGGTGATTCAACGGTTTAAGAGCGAATACTATTGACTCCTTTGAGAGGCTCATCCAAGCTTTTGGTGCTCGCTTTATTACTTGCAGGAGGGTTGTTCAGCCCTTGGGGTCGTTATTATCCATGTCTATGCGAAAGGGGAAAACCCTGAAAGCCTACTCTAACAGATATTGGGAAATGTTTAACGAGGTAGATGGAGCCAATGACAACGTGGCCATTAATACCTTCAAGGAGGGCCTTCCGACCGAGCATGATGTGAGGAGCTCGCTGACTGGTAAACTTGTTACCAGCATGCGACAGCTTATGGACCGAATTGATAAGTATAGAAGAGTAAAAGAGGATCAGATACGGGGTAGAAGAAAGTCCAAGGTAATCCCTCAGGATAGGAGGAATATTAGGTCGGACAGATATAATAACAATCGACCTCGGAGGGACTTTGGAGGGCAATCAGGATCTGCTAACTCCCAGGCGGTTAATGTTGTGTTTCGAAAGCCAGTACAGCGAGTTCTGGAAAAGATAAAAGACGAGCCCTATTTTAGACTGCCCAATAGAATGGCAGGGGATCCTATGAAACGTAATCAAAACCTTTACTATCAATACCATCAAGACCATGGACACATTACTAAAGACTGCAGAAACCTGTGGGATCACTTGGAATAGCTTGTCTGAGAAGGAAAGTTGACACACTTGCTGCATCATTCCAGCGGCCGAGGAAGTCAGGCAGGATCGACATTTCGGGGGGATGCCTCTTCAGGAGCCCCCCTGGGCACAATAAATGTTATATTTACCGCCCCAGGAAAAACGGGGTCCTGTCCTTCCAGGATAATGTCTGTGTCTCATTGTATGGATGGGGGCTTTAGTTCAATGCTGAAGAAAACAAAACTGAGCGCCTCACTGGTGTTGGGTTTTTCAGATGAGGATAAGAGAGGAACCATACAACCGCATGACGATGCTTTGGTGGTTACGCTTAGGATTGGGGGATATGACGTGAGAAGGGTGATGGTGGATGAAGGGAGTGCTGTCGAGGTGATGTATCCTGACCTATATAGGGGGTTGAATTTGACACCCCAAGACCTAACAGCTTATAGCTCCCCTTTGGTGAGTTTCGAAGGTAGGCCGGTCATTCCGATGGGTATGATTTGACTACCAATGCAAGCAGGTTCAGATGTGGTGGAGGTAGATTTTATTGTGGTAGACGTTTTCTCTCCATATACGACGATTTTGGGTAGGCCCTGGTTGCATACCCTAGGGGCTGTTTCTTCCACTCTTCATCAGAATGTGAAATATCCATCAAGAGGCCAAGTGTTAGAAATATTTGGAAATCAAGCCATGGCGAGGCAGTGCATGATAGCGGCCATTCAACATCGGCCAGAAGTAGGTACATCGGCCACGGCCGAGAATGACTTATAGTAGTCAAAGAATCTGAGAACCATCTTCAGCACGTCCGCCAAGGAAGCGGAGTGTGAGAATCTGGAGAGAGTGAGTGTTGGTGATGATCCAGACAGGTACTTTCAGGTTGGAGCACTGTTACCTTTGTTGGAAAAAGAGCAGTTGGTTGAGGTTCTAAGGAGAAACACTGATGTGTTTGCATGGAATGCCTACGAAACTCCAGGGGTTGATCCAGATTTCATTTGTCATCATTTGAATGTCAATCCCTCTGTTACACCAAAGAAACAGCCACCTCGGCGTCCTTCCAAAATACATGCCGAGGCTATCAAAGATGAGATGACTAGGCTTAAGGAGGCAGGGGCTATCAAGGAAGTGTTTTACCCTCAGTGGTTGGCCAATACGGTCGTGGTGAGGAAGAAAAATGGAAAATAGCGAGTATGTGTTGATTTCACAGATCTTAATAGAGCTTGTCCAAAGGATCCTTTTCCTATGTCCCGTATAGATCAACTGGTAGATGCAACAGTAGGTCATCCTCGAATGAGCTTCCTAGATGCCTTTCAAGGCTATCATCAAATCCCACTGGCACTGGATGACCAGGAGAAGACCGCTTTCCTCACCTCCAATGGGAATTTTCATTACAAAGTAATGCCCTTTGGTTTGAAAAACGCAGGGTCTACTTATCAACGGATGATGACGAAGATGTTTGATCCACAGCTAGGTAACAACATAGAGGTCTATATTGATGATATGATTGTAAAGAGCAAGGTAGTGGCCGAGCATGTGACGGACCTCACTAGCACGTTTGAAATTCTGAGGAAGCATAAGTTACGACTAAACGCATCCAAGTGCTCCTTTGGGGTTTGCTCTGGGAAGTTTTTGGGTTACATGGTGACCCACAGAGGAATTGAAGTGAACCCCGACCAGATTGCAACCACCTCGGAATCCTAAGGAGTTCCAGAGGTTGACTGGGATGACCGCTGCGTTGAACAGATTTATATCCAGGTCGGCGAATAGGTGTAGGCCATTTTTCCTTTTACTCCACAAATGGAAAGGGTTCGAGTGGACTGAGGAATGCGCTCTGGCATTTTAGTAGCTCAAGAAATATCTATCTCGGCCACCCATTATGTCCAGCCCTGAGGTGGACGAGATCCTTTTTGCCTACTTGGCGATAACCCCTTATGCGATCAGCTTTGTTATGATACGAGTGGACAATGGTGTACAACGACTAGTTTATTAAGTGAGTAAATCGCTTCATGAGGCTGAAGTGCGTTATTTACCGTTGGAGAAGGCTATTCTGGCAGTGGTGCATGCAACAAGGAAACTTCCCCATTACTTTCAGGCACACAGTGTAGTCATTTTAACTCAATATCCACTCAAAGCAGTTCTTCGGAGTGCAGATTACACTGGCAGGGTTGCCAAGTGGGGCACAATTCTAAGGGCTTTCGACATTAAGTATATGCCTCGTACTTCTGTGAAGGGTCAAGTTCTTGCCGACCTGGTGGCTGAATTTGCTGAAGGCCCTGAAGAAATTGAAGCAAGCCCATAGGGCATGGATGAAAAATTAGTTGGCCTTGTCTCCACGCAACGTTCCTCACCCTGGAAGGTATATGTGGATGGAGCAGCAAACCAGAGGGGGTCAGGAGTGGGGCTGGTTCTAATATCTCCTGAACAAGTCATCATTGAGAAGTCTTTAAGGTTGGGATTCTCAGCCACCAACAATGAGGTCGAGTATGAAGCTCTGCTAATGAGAATGAGGATGGCTAAGAAACTGGGAGGAAAAACAGTGGAAATGTTCTCGAATTCGACGCTGATCGTGGGCCAAGTCAAAGGGGAATTGGAAACTCACGACACAAGAATGCAGGGTTACTTGAGCCAAGTCAGGTGTATGGAAGGGGATTTTGAATTCTTTGAGTTGTCCCATATCCCTAGATATGGAAATACCCACGCAGACTCTTTGGCCACCCTTGCAACATCCTCGGCGATGAACTTACCTCGGGTGATTATGGTCGAAGATCTAAGTGCGCTTACCATGGTATCAGAAAGCTCACTTCAAATCAATCAAATCAGCTCGGCACCTAGTTGGATGGATCCTATAATGCTCTTCCTTGAGAAAGACATATTACTCGAGGATAGTTTAGAAGCTGAAAAAATACGAAGGAAAGCTCCTCGGTTCTGATTGTCCGAGGACAAAAAATTGTACAAGCGCTCTTTCTCTAGGCCATACCTGCTTTGTGTGCACCCTGAAGCCTCAGAGGCACTCTTAGAAGAGCTCCATGAAGGGATTTGTGGGGGTCACACTGGAGGAAGATCTTTATCTCACCGAGCTATCGCCCAAGGGTATTGGTGGCCAGGTATACAGAAAGAAGCCCAGGAATATGTTAGGAAGTGTGATCAATGTCAAAGGTTTGCCCCAAACATCCATCAACCAGGGGGAGTTCTTAACCCTCTATCTAGTCCTTGGCCTTTTGCTCAGTGGGGTTTAGATATTGTTGGTCCTTTTCCTAGGGCAATAGGAAATAAAAGATATCTACTAGTTGGCACGGATTACTTCATGAAATGGGTCGAAACTGAGCCCCTAGCTAATATCGGAGATATGGATGTCAAAAGGTTTGTCTAGAAGAACATCATCACACGATTTGGGGTTCCTCAAGCTCTCATCTCGGATAATGGTCTTCAATTTGATAGCAAGGCTTTCAGGAAGTATTGTTCCGACCTAGGGATAAAGAACAAATATTCCACTTCGGCTTATCCACAGGGAAATGGGCAAGCCGAGGCTGTCAACAAGGTCATAGTGAGCAGCCTTAAGAAGAGGCTAGATGATGCAAAGGAAAAATGGGTGGAGAAACTGCCATATGTCCTTTGGACGTATCGAATGACACCCAGACGGTCAACAGGAGAAACCCCATTTTCAATGACGTATGGGGCTGAGGTCGTAATTCCACTTGAAACGAGTTTTCCCACACTAAGGACTAGCACTTTCACCTCGAATGTCAATGATGAGCTTTTGAGTAAGAATCTAGACCTGATAGACGAACAACGAGAGAATGCGATGGTTCAGTTGGCCTATTATCAACATAAGCTGAAACAAGGTTATGATGCAAACGTAAAGCTGAGGCCATTAACTCCAAGGGACTTGGTATTGAGAAAAGTCTTGGGAACTACCAAAAATTCAACTTGGGGAAAGTTAGGGCCTAACTGGGAGGGACCATATCGTATTACATCTGTAGCAAGAATAGAGGCTTACTACTTAGAAGATTTAGATGAAAAAACTGTACTTCATCCTTGGAATGTAAATAACTTAAAGAGGTATTACTATTAATATGAACAATTCTGTTCTATTTCCCTCTTATAGTTTATCCTTAATTCTATTACTTGTATTTCTCAAATTATTGAAGTATTAAACAGAAGTTAAGTCATGTAAGGTCCTCGGACTACAACTTGGTGGAAATTAATACATTGTTATCTTTATTGAAGTATTAAACAGAAGCTAAGTCATGTAAGGTCCTTGGACCACAACTTGGTGGAAATTAATACACTGTCATCTTTATTAAAGTATTAAACAGAAGCTAAATCCTGTAAGGTCCTCGGACCACAACTTGGTGGAAATTACTACACTGTCATCTTTATTGAAGTATTAAACAGAAGCTAAGTCATGTAAGGTCCTCGGACCACAACTTGGTGGAAATTAATACACTGTCATCTTTATTGAAGTATTAAATAGAAACTAAGTCATGTAAAGTTCTTGGCCCACAGCTTGGTGAAAATTAATGCACAGTGTGACCTTAATCGGAGTATTACACTTAAGCTAAGGTATAACAGATTGTTTTTACTACTAACTTAGTAAAAATTAGTGCTTTTTAAATGGGATCTGTGTGATTATCTTTGTATATCAAGGCAAACTCCATGAGCATCACTTAAAGCATTTTAGGGTGTTCAGTACATCCAGGGACTAATTGTTTGGAATGCCATCTACAGTTTGCTTTGATTCTCAATTAACATACATAAGGTTAAGTTTTCCCTCATAGTGTCAGATTTTACTCTTCTATAGCCTGGGATGATATAAAAGTAAAAGAATAGTTGTGCAGAAAATTACACAAGTAACAGATAAAACCACAATGTCTTATATAAATCTGGGAAGGGAAATATACATCACACTTGAGAATATCCTCAAAAAAGAAAAAATTAAATTAAAATTAAAAAATTACATCAACTACTTGCTTAGTTTTATTTGGAGTTTGGGTGGTGGAACTTTGCCAGTTTCCTGAGGAGGAACACCTTTCTCCTTCTCCTTTAAAGCTTCCCAAGTAGGCAAAATGGTAGAAGCTAAGTCCTTTTCAAAGCTCTGAGAAGCTGTTCCATCCTTAGGCCCCTTTACGGCCTTGGCCGAGAAGGTCTCTGTTACCACTTCAGACACTTTAGGCTGTTTCTGCTGATTGGTTGAGAGAGGATTCTGATTCTGATTCTGAGCTTCTTCAGCCGATCCAACAGCAGTGACGGAGGCTTCTTGTTGTTGGGAAAAAGGACTTGGGGCTCGTATGGCTGGGGGGAAGTAAATGTTCTCAGGCCTTCTCAGCTCTGATGATGGCTCGACCCCAGCACGATTGAGAGCTTCCTCCCAAGTTTGTGCACAGTATGTTCAGCACACAACTGGGACCTCAACTCGGAAGTTGTCCTCAGTCTCAGCAACGCCGACGTCATACCCATGCTGTTCAGCTTCATCTTTTTCTTTTATGGCCTCATCTTTTGCCTTTTCGGTCTTATCCCTTGCTTTCTCAACCTGACCCCTGAGCCTTTGGGCTTCTTCCAATTGTTTCATCAGAGTTGATATTTGTTCCTTGGAAGCTGTCAGCTAGTCATTGGCATCACGAAGACTTTTCCTTTGGTCTTCAGCTTGCCTTTGAAAGCCGGCTAAAGCTGAGTCAGCACTCTTTCGAGCATGTTCTTCCTCGGCTAGCTTTTTCTTCAGCTCTTCAACGTTCTTCTCACTGGTAGAAAGTGTTTGAACAGCCGTATTTCGTCTCTTCCTCTCTTCATCTAGCTACTGGTAAAAGGCATTGATCATCTCCTCTAGCCTGAAAGTGGCTTGAACAACCTAAAAAAAAAAAAAAAAAAGAGTTAGAGATACAATAAACTAAAAGGAACGAGTAAAGCAGTAAGGATACCATACCATGCCCAAATGCCTTTTCGTATTCATGAAGATCTCATTCTTCTTAATGCCTCTAAGCTCGGTCGTGTCCTTGGGGAGAAAGAGTGTCTCTTCTAGGGCCGAGACAACGTGGCATCCAATTCCACCGTTGAAGTCTCTGATTGAGGCGTTTTCCCTCAAGGGCTCTCCACCAAGCATGGGAGCAGGGAGCCAGGCCTCGGGCTCCGAGGACCGAATATTTTGCTTGGCCACAACTTGTTGAGATCCATGAGTTGTTTTTTGTTGCTTTGGAGCCTATTGGGCCTCATCTTCGGGAGTTGGGCGAGACCTTCCAGTCTCCACCACGTCTTTGCCTTTTTGTTCCCTCTTTCTCTTGGAATCAGTAGGTTCAACCCTCTGTGATTGAGTTGGTTGAGGTGGAGAAGGAGGGGGGAGACTGGCTTAAGCAGACTTCCCTGGCGCCCCCTTTCCCGGCTTACCTTCGATCACATCCAGCAAGCTCCTTTAGTTTTTTCTCTAGATACCCATGTTGTTAGAAATCACCTCGGGAGATGGGGGTTGGTTAAAAATCTCAAATTCGTCGGCAAAATCCGATAATTCTACAACTTTTTTCTTCTTCTTCTTCTTCTTCTTCTTCTTCTTCTTCTTCTTTTTCCTCTTCCTCCTTCAGTTCCTGAAGAATAGAACGGGACGAGAAAGCCGCTACGGAGACAGCGGCCATAGGTAATGGCTGAGTAAAAGGGGTGCCTTCAGGAATTGGAACACCCTTAGGAACGATAAATCCTTCAAAGGCTACGCTGATTCGATGCAGCCAAGGATCCCTAGCCTTTATCACGCATTTGGGTGCTTGAAAGGCTGTGGAAATTGGCTTATATTGGAGGATGATGTGTGCTGCTCTCAATTGACCGTCGGATGGGTTCACGTATACCTCGGATCGTAGAATTTTATCCAAGCTCTCCCTGTTAGCTAGTCTGAATTGAGGCCTGGTAGTGCGCTTGTTTGCAAAATCAGTAAGATAGCAAAAAATTTCGGTCAGAAATAAAGTTAACTTAAATTAAGGAGTACAAACTAAGGTGTAGAGGCGTCCAGCCTAAAAACCCCACCTGGTTTTCCTTCTTGGGTCGGACAGGGTAAACTATCATATTATGTCTCAGAAAAAATGAGAAAGTCATCTTTCAGGCCCTTGTTTGATGTAGGGAGATATTGGATTAGCCTTACCTCAGAGTACCTAGACTTAAGATAGTATACCTGGCCCTTCAAATGATTAAGGTTGTATACCTAGTTCACATCGTGGTGGGTAAGGCCTAAATTCATCCTCACATTAAGGGCTTCTATACTCCATAACGCTCTAAACATATTGGAGGCGCACTGTGTGGGGGACAATCCAAAGAACCTAAGATAACTCCTAGTGAGATTACCCATCGGAATAGTCATCCCTCCCTCTATGAAAGCGATCATAGGGATGACTACTTCTCCTGTTTTTCTATCATCAAACCACATTTTTGTGGAAGCATATCTCATGCCCACCGTGGAAGGAATCCTATACTTAGCTCTAAATTTCTCTATTTGCTCATCGGAATCAACTAGATACTTAAATCTACCCATTTCTTAGGAATCGTGAAGAAAAATTAGTGAAGAGGATTGAAGACTGAGGAAGGTTAAAGAAACTTACAGGTGTGAAAAATGAGCTCCTCGAACAAACTTCAGGTATTTATGAGAACGTGGAGAAGAAAGAAAGAGGGACAGATTCAATGAATACTCGCTAAGATTGTGAGATTTTTTGTAACTGAAAAGAAATTTGATTTGAAAAGCTTTTTATAGGGGCGCAGAAATCGTAAGCGGGAAAAATCCCGCTCATAAATTTCAAAGGCCCTCCACCGTTTGATTCGTATCTTGCTGAAACATGGAGGACTGAGAAGCCGCCATCATTTAATAATGGCGTGCTCCTGATGCCAAAACGTCAGGGGCGTGTCTTGGGTAGATGGAAAGACGTTCTGAAATTTAGAAAAGTCCAACGAAGGAAGTAAGGGTGTGATATCAAAATCTCCCTTTTTCCGATGTGACAAAAAGTGAGATTTTGAGGAGTTCTTGTAGGGCCAGTTGCCCAAAAAGATAATAGAGAATTCATAGGAGGTGGGCTTGTGGCCCAACGGCCCAGTCCGAGGACACTCACATGTCCGAGGATGGTTAAAGAGAGCCATTTTGAGAATAACACAAGACAAAGAGACGTAAGTCGTACATAGTGGCCCAAACCACGTCCGAGGATAAGATTTATTGCTCAAACCAACGTCCGAAGTGGATGTAACTCTTTTAGTAGTCAAGGAACTTCACAAAATTACATACAAACTAACTAATGAATATTGAACAAAGAAGAAACCAGGAAAGGTAACAAATATCTCATAAAAGCTGCTACCTCCACATTAAATACTTCCTAGCTAACTCTCTGGCCGCATTAATGTGGAGGTGATACCTGAAGAGTAACCAAGTAGCCTTATGGCCACTGAGTGGAGGTTTTAGGAAGTGCTGGATGGGACAGAAAAAAGTTCCCAGAATGGAACCTACACGTGCATGGTGAAAGCAGGATGAAGAAGGTATTATATAACGTGAAATCGGAGTACACTAAAAGAGACTTTTGGGAAGAAAAAGAGAGAGAGAAAGAATCCATATAGATATACACTAAAACCTAGCTGAGGAGAAGGGAGCAAGAGTTTTTTTTATTTAATTTGAAGTTCCTTTTGCTGCACGAGAATCATGTCTTTTTCCACTGACTGGAACTAACTCTTACACCCACTCTCTATAAATTTTATTGTTTGGGCTTGTTGGGCTCGAATCCTATCCCTCTTTTGGGTCCAATTCAATTTGAGTCCTTACATATACTTTTGGGTACATAGACATGTGAGTCAAATTTTAAACTTTTGCTATTATTTTTATAAATCTAAGAATCTAGAATACCAAGAAAAAAATATAAACAAAAAATTATAAAATAAAAGAAAAAGAAAAGATGGTAGATGTTGATGATGATCTAAAAAATGTCAATGAATAAATAATTTCGCAAGATGAACATGATAACACTGACTTAAATAGAGTTGATTACACAAACTAATGAATATGATAATATATATATATATATATATATATATATTATTTTGGCTAATATGTCATATTTAATTACTTTTGAGTTCAATCAATTTGAATGTGTATGTTATAAATATACGTTAATTTGATTTATTAAGTTATCTTTGTTAAATATTATTACATAAGTAATTATTAAATTAGTCATTAGTTGAATATATTTCAAATTTATAATGAACATATATTTTACATGTATAATTAAAAAAAAAAAATTATTAGGTTTTTGTACATCTTATAATACACGATATAGAAAAATTAAAAATCGATTAGAAATATGATTCACGTTTTAACAACTATGTTCCTTCCTATTTTAGAGCTACATTTGCTCCCTATCTTTTGGGAGCATGGTTCATTCCCTATTTCATTTTTTGTGGTTTGGTAACTGTAATAAAAAAAGTGTTTTCACCCTCAAAAAAAAAAAAAAAGTGTTTTTTTTGAAAAGTGAGAGAAATAATATAAATAAATAAAAAATAATATTTGTTGGGGTACATTTTTTTTACACCTATTTTTATTTAAATAACACTTGTCTATTCTCAAACACCACCAATAATTGTTGGGCCTCTCCAAATATTTTTTACCCTATTATCATGCTAGCCCACGATTGTTCTTCTTGCCACCACAAAATTGGGTTACAAATATAAAATATTATAAGACCCAATATTTTGTGAGGCCTATAATTCAAACTCATCCCCAAATTAATTTATTGAAGGGGTTCAAATCCCATGATCAAAGACCATGATCCGAGTCAAGTATCTATCAAAAAGCCTAATTCTCACTGGTAATGTCAAAAAAGCCAAATTCTCATTGGCATTGTAGGGTCCAAATTTGGTAGGCCAAGCCCAAACTTTGCGGATTGTAAGCCCAATAAACCCAGAACAATAAATTTGTAGAGAGTGGGTAGAAAAGCTGGGCTGGTTATGGATTTAGCAACGATTCACTTATGCCCATAAGAATAAATTGAAGTAAGAACAATTGTAGAATGGATGATATTCAAATCCGAAGAGGCTTAATATTCATGGAAAAGTGAATACAATTCTCTCTCTCTCTCCTTTCTCCCAATTTTTTCCGTCCTCCACTATTTAGAGCCTATTCCATTTATATATCCTCCTTCTTCCTCATCTTTACCGTACACTTGTTCTTCATCCAAGTATTCACTTGAGTACATGTCATATCAGACGTCTGCTTTAGTCTGCCGTGAGTGGTAGTAGCTGAGGTTGCACTGTTCAGGGGTCTTCTCCACATAAATGCGGCCAGGAAAGTTACTGCAATGCATTAAATGCGGTGGTAGCAGGCTTTCCTTTTAGATATTTCTCTGTTCTCATCATCTCTAGGCATGCCCAGAGTTTGCTCTTATCGTGGAGTCAGTTGGGAAGGTCGCTCAAGCCTTCAGTATATTTGCTTGATCAAGTTCCCTTGTGATCCGAGGAGAGGGACCTCTTCGGACCAATAGGATTGTCTTTAGACATCTCCTCTCATTCATTTCCAGGTGCATTTCTCCCATACGGACTTATTTCTAATCCCTTTTCCCTTTTCGGACACATAGTGATACTCAAATTGGGCCCCAGGCCCAATACGTAGCGTTGGGCTTTCACACCCACAGGCATCATTAAAAGCCCAATTCTCATTAGCAATGTTAAAAGCCTAATTCTCACTAGCAATATCAAAAAGTCCAGTTCTCACTGATAATGTCAAAAAGCTCAATTTTTATTGGCAACATTAAAAGCCTAGTTCTCACTGACAATATAAAAAATAAAAAATAAAAAAATAAAAAATAAAACTCAAATTCTCATTAGTAACATTAAAAGCTTAGTTCTCAATGGCAATATCAAAAAGCACAATTCTTATTGGCAACATTAAAAACTCAGTTTTCATTAGCAATATTAAAAAAGCCCAATTCATATTAGCACTATTTAGTAAAAAACTCAAAATTGTTGATACTTGGGAAATACCATATGATTAAATTACCTATGCTCATGACCACAATTGTTCTAAAAGCTTGAGCGCTCATAACTACTTATATGATTCCAAATCCATGGGAAATTATGATTATTTGATTCTATAGTCATTATTCATAATTATATAATAGTCGTTAATCCTTCAAGCTCATCACTAAAATTATGACATGATTATTGGGTCTTGTTTGGAACCATAAGCATTACTTGTGCTATAATAAAAGAACCATGGAATTCATCATTTTAAAATAGTTAATATTATTTACAAAGCATTTTGAAATAATTAAGCTTATGCTATTATTTTGAAATATTACAAATCCTTGTACAAAGACCCATTACAAATATCTATCAAAACCCAAAATACATTAAATATCTACTAACAATAAAAGTCCATGAGGAATAAAAACCCATGGCAATATGTGCCATTGCTGCCCATTTTGTAGGACTCAAGGTGTGGTGAAAGAAGAAAAAAGCCTAAGTGAAGAGGGTCACAAACATAGTCCATCCGAAGGCTCTAAACCTTGTAAACAAGCCCAATCCAAAGTTCTAGCCAAGGTAGCCTAGAGCAAAGGATTGAACCAACCAGGCAGCTTCTTTTCTTGTTCATTCTTGACCAGGGTATAGTTGGAGAATTCCTCAAGGGACAACCAAATCCCTAAGATTGAACTAAGGGTTATCCCATCAACTTTTTGTCATTGTCTCCCCAGCATGAATAGTACCCAGAGGTTGTACTAGTACCTAAAGTCTAATGGTAATGGGATTTCTCATCCTCCTTAAAGCTTTATCTCCAGCGGAAGGAAGCCATAACCAAGTTACTTAAATCCTAGCAAATCGGCTCTATAAAAGCCAAAAATGTTCAAGAATTGGTTCATGCACCAAGCCCATGAATCCTAAAGGGAAAATTTTGGGAAAATGTGGTTTGGAGAGCATAAAGGGATCTCTAGCAAAATCCTCTGAAGTAGGCCTAAAATTTGACACCTAGTTTGGGGTACTGAATCCTATTCTTTGGGGTCCAAATCTCAATAGCAGCATCAAAATTCTATTCTAATACCTGCCTTAATCTCATTGGCTGAAGCCAATCCCAAAAATTTCAGCATTTAATGTAAGATTCCTCAAGGGCAACCAAATCCTTAAGATTGAATTAAGGGTTATCCCATCAACTTTCTGCCATTGTCTCCCTGGCATGAATAGTACCCAGAGGTTGTACTAGTAGCTAAAGTCTAATGGTAATGGGATTTCATCATCCTCCTCAAAGCTCTATCTCCAACGGAAGGAAGCCATAACCAAGTTACTTAAATCTCAGCAAATCGGCCCTATAAAAGCCAAAAATGTTCAAGAATTGTTTCATGCACCAAGGCCATGAATCCTAAAGGAAAATTTTTGGAAAAATATGGTTTGGAGGACATAAAGGGATCTCTAGCAGAATCTTCTGAAGTAGGCTTAAAATTTGATACCTGGCTTGGGGTACTGAATCCTACTCTCTGGGGTTCAAATCTTAATAGCAACATCAAAATTCTATCCTAATACCTTCCTTAATCCCATTGGTTGAAGCCAATCCCAAAAATTTCAGCATTTAATGTAAGATTACCCAAATATTCACCTATGTCTGATATTGCCCAAAGAAGCAAGGCAACCCAAAAGAAATCCACCATTTATAGGCAAATCCTAGGATTTACAGTCTGCCCCTCTTCCTATTGATCAACCTTATGTTTTTGGATTCTTGCTAATCATCCCCCCTAAGCTCCACTATGAAATGGTAATCACATTAACTCTACCTACACACACCAACCTCCCTGAAATTTTTGTTATTCTTGTTACTTTGCCATATTTCAACTTGTAGTTTAGCTTCCCCCAATTCATATATGATCTCTCTTAGTCCATAAAAACCCATGCTCACCTAGCCTCAAGCATTCCTTTCCCTTTTCTGCATGTAGTAAATCCATAAATGCTCCTTAATCAATTATAAACAACCTTCTTCTCCACTAAAGACTCAAGTCTTATCATTACTTCCTCCATTTTACTACAAACTTACACATACACTCACTCAAAATCGCCCTTACTACACCACACATACCCCTCATATATATATTCCAAAAAAATCTTGGTTCAACATCTGCTGCACTGAGCTAGAATCTCTCTCTCCCTTCATATCATGCCAAATAACCCTCTTCTTCTCATGGAACCTTTGGTCTTTGCTTTTTCTTTTTTTTTTCATTGAAGAATATAATGTATTTGTAACAATGGAATTTTTTCTTCATATTGATGTAGTAGTAGCATAAAATACCCTAGACCATTTTGACTAAGACACACAAGGACTTTCTGAAGTGAATACCTTCTTAAATTTGTTTAACAATTGACTGCTGGACCATTAGTTTAATTTTACCCTACCGCTGAAGAGTTTTATTTTCTTGCATTGTTGTAACAGGACCACTAATCTATTAATTAACTATTATAAAGTGTTTTATTGGACCTTAATATTGTTCTTGCTAAGATGTAGCCATTATTTCTTGCTTGGATAGGCTTATCACAACACCGAAAGCCTTTAGGTATCATCTTAGGGCCCAATGTTGAGTTTCGATTTGGCCTCCCTATATTTTATTCAAGAATATCAATTTTCCCCTCAACAATATTGAAATGAAATAGGGTTTAGAGTAAAAAATCTGATGCCATTGAAAATAAAAATTGATTAACTAAAATAGGAAAACTATATTTTTATCCTAAAATAGGGAGAAAATTTTAAGCAAACTAATTTCAATGCTATGATGGAATGGTTTACCTATTTTACATGATCATTGTAACTAACGACACTCTTAAAGTGAAGATTTATGTAGTGGACCTTGGAGTTACAATAAATCTGATCTCTTGAATTTACCATGACCTGTAGTTCGTTAGATAGATCCAAAAAAAAAAAAAAAAGAAAAAAAAAAAAAAAGCGAATGGTAAAGGTGTTTTTTACTAAACTTTTTGAGTTACATTACTCATTTTAGAGTGTTTAAACACTTAATTTATAAAACTCTTCTTACAAGTTTTCAGTTTTCAAACAACGTTGTTCAATGAAACTTTTGTAAATATGTTGAAGCCATGAAGCCCACTTGATTAGACAACACATAAACCATGGGGCCCATGAGTTTCTCTCTCCACAAATAAAAAATATATTAAATTATACTATGCTTGTTAGCTTTAAAAAAAAAATACATATATACCAAACACACAATTATATTTTTTTACAAATTGAAACATATTGTTTGGAATATGGTATCAAATACATTTTTTGCTTTATGAATACTGTGGACATGTTGTTGAGGGTCATTTTTGTAAAACAGGCTCAACTCAGCAAAGCAGGCAGCAAATAGAAGTGGCAAGCATAGAATAAAACTATTAAGCCCAAGCGGCAGGAATAATGGATCACAGGCCCATAACATGAACAAATGGATTATGAGGAAGCAAATGGACCCAAAGGGCCCGGAAAGAAAGAAATGACACCCATGGGCAGTATATGGTATGGAAAAGAGAGAATGGGCCGTGGTAGGCCCAAGGTAATGTAAACAAAGAAAATAGGGGTTGATGGCAAGCTCATGACCCCAAGGATGAGAATAAGGAGATTGGGCCGGGGAAGCCCAATCAAGTTAGTAAAAGCCCATGGGAATGCAGAGTTAGTAAATGGGCCGAGGAAGTCCAAATGAAGAAGTCCAAATGAAGTAAATGAGCCATAGGCCCAAGGGAAAAAGAAAGGGACACTGGAGTCCATAAGTAAGAACACCAGTGGCCATATTAAACCACTGGGGGAAGGAATGAAACGGCAGGCTTGAAAAGAGGCCTAGTAGGAGCAAATCGTCACGGCAAGAAATGCCAAGTAATGTGGCAGGACATGAGGGCAACCAAGAAATGGGCCAAGAGAAATGTAAAACCCAGTATTAAAAAAAGCCTAACCCTAAAGGGAAACAGTGAATTATACAAAACAGCCCACGTAAAAGAACAAAGAAGCATGGCAAATTGTGCAAACAAAGCTCCAGATCGCGGCAAACGCATGAGCTGCATGCAGATTTTGAACGTACATAACAGGAAAGCACACGCAAGACCCAAGCACCACCAGCCTATACCCAGCCAATATGGGGCGTGGTGGGGCCATGGGTCAGAGTTAAGAGGTAAGGAGGGGGTGTGGTTTGGTGGTGGGGGAGAGGGGAAAAGATCTATTTTGCAGTTCTTGTCCAACCCTTTTGGGAGGTACGTCCTGCTGGGATGACAAACTGCCCAAAAGAGGCAAGGTTGAGGGGGGAAACGTTGGGTGCATGCCATGGAGAGAGAGAGAGAGAGCATTTACACCATAGGAGGAGAAAGTGTCACGGTAGACTAACAAATAACACAAACCTGCCTTTGTCTGGCAAGGGTAAGTGGTACACAGACGAGCTCCTGGGTGGTTGGCAAGTACGCCCAAATCAGACAAATGCGGTTAAAGGGTAAAGTGGTAAAATCCGGTCATGGCTGGCCCTATAAAAGGACCCTTGCCGTGCCCTGTAAAGGGGCAAGCACAGAGGTACTGGGAAGTAAAAGGAAAAACAAAAGAAAAAGAAAAGAAAAAAGAAAAGATAAGAGAGCAAACAGGAAACAAAGAGAAAGAGTGTAATGGGCATGCACCAGTAGATCGGTTCCCTTCTCTCCCCTTCAAAATCCCACTCTCTGGGAGACGATTAAGCAATAGAAATTCCTTTGGGCACTAATCATTTAGGTCCGATTCCCTTTAAGTCATTAATCCCCACGGCAGGATATTTTCCTAGGAGATTAGTTTAATTGAGAGGAAGCGTTCTTTCTCTTTGGTTTTTGCCATTGTGGACCTAGACTTAACTTGATATTTATTTTCGATTAACTTCTATTGTCACTTAATCAATTACTCCTTTTTGTAAAAGCCGTTATTATCATTACTATTGTTATTACTGTGATTGTCATAGAAATAGAGATCACTCGGTCATTTTTCCATTAAGAAAATGTCACTGTACTCTGTTTTCTTTGTTGTTATTATATCTGCCTACCGTAAACTATTTGTAATAGCTTTGCTTGCCGTAAGAACATTCCTGGCAGACAAGGCTTAGTTTACGCACAAGTCGGTCCAAAGTGAGTTACAGTTGGACCGGTCTCAACTCTCCTACTCAAAAATACTCGGGCCCATCACTGCAGGAGGCAGCCCAGCCCAGCCCAACCTAAAACACAAAAAAGGCCCCACACACGTGTTTTCACAACACTTTTTAAACCACAGTTTTCACATCATTTTAAACAACGATACTGGAAATCTCCAACTAAACAGGCCTTAAGCAATTGAAGTTCCAATGGTACAAAGTACAAACGGAGTCACACAACATACAAAATTTTCTAAAAATAACAAAAGCACTAATTAAGATGGAAGATAATTAAAAATTATAAAATCAATTTGCGACAAGGCTCCCTTCCTTACAAAAACATCAAAACAATTTTTAACTTCCACACAACAATGCTTAACCCAAACCTCAGGAATTTGTCTCAATTGCACCCTACAATCATCAATAAGTGTAGCAAGTTCACCATTAGCTATATCAACAATATTCATGAAAGAGACTATTAAACTAGCATCATGCTTTACTACTAAGTTTTGAATATTCAATTGAACACTCAATATTAATCCATCTCTAAGAACCCATAGTTCGGCACGAACAACTTTAGAATACCCCTTGACCCACACCCTTTCAGCATTTCTATAGAGCCCTCCACTTCTTGTTGGTCCTAGATTTCCCAAAGAGGAGCCATTAGAATTGAGTTTAAACCAACCATCTATACGTTTCTCTCATCTAACTTAGATCATTGCTAAAGACTTGCAAACGTCCTTTTAATATGATGGAGTGGGTGAATTCCATACCTAACATCTCCATCTCTTTGTGAAAATTTGGTTTAGGATTTTCATGCTGAAAAATTTTCTTATTCCTTTGTGACCTAAGCAACTAGATTCTAAAAGTGAATAGTGTCTTATTGAAAGGATTTGTTGTGGAAGGAGGAAGAGTTACTAGATATTAGTCTTAAGCCATACTTCCAAACTTGAGGAAAACAAAAATTCTATGAAATTGAGTGCTGTTATCCTCACTCCAAAAAATGATTTTGCTAAATGGCAATCTCTTAATACATGTAAAATGATTTTTAGTTTTGCAGCACAAAATTCACAATTTTTTTTCTCCTTGTAACCCTCTAGAAGAGAGGATATGCTTGATTGCAAGACTATTATACATACACTTCCAGTGGAAAAGTTAATTTTTATGAGGGAATATTTGGTTCCAATTTCCACATCCACTTTCCATTCAAAGTCATTGTTTGATGATCTAAACCAGTAGCTATTTTGTAAGCATTTCTTGAATTAAAGTCACTTTGCAACTCTTCTAAGAGGAGTGCTTTGATGGTCAAAACTAATGATTAAGGAAGATTAAAACATAATAGATGAAGTTGCCATATCCCATTAGCCACTAGATCTATTAGTAATAAAATCTGCACCCAACATAAGAGGACCTTCACTATAGGTTTTTCTTTTTGTGGAAATAATTAAAACGAATTAGATATCTAAAAACTAAGGGTGGTAGTTCATACCATTTTTTTATTTATTTTAGAGAGAGAGAATAGGAGGTTAGGTATTTTCTCTATTGTGGCAACTTAAGGATGGAAGTCCAACAATTAGCATCATCATTAATATTTTTGGGAAAAAACATTTTGCATTTACATGCCTCATACATAAACCCCTAAGGTTAGGGTTTCTAACCTTAATGAGTTGCCAACATGGTCGCCCAAACTTAACTTTTCTATTCGAGCTCAAACTATCGAGTTTAAGCTTGTAGTAATTATCAGCTTGGGGAATGGATTCAATCTAGTCAGGAGAAACTTACCCCTCCATAAAAGATCTTACCCCTCCTTCTATCTTATATGATCATCGCCGTCTCTTGTCAGTTATTTTAATCTAAGCTCTAGGTTGCCCCCTCATGGATTTGACCACAAAGTCACAACTCATTTGATCTCATACTCAATGAGCTACATCCGATTACTCGACGTGGTGATTAGCTTTTATACTAAATGTTAGAAACTCATGGGTAGAACTCACCCTTGAAAATCAGCTTGCAAGGGGAGGGCGTCCAAGAGTTTATAAACATATGGTCAAGCTCTTAATCCATGTAAGACACTAAGATCATAACAATTTACATGCTAGATAATATCTTGCTTAAACAAAATGGCCAAAATCTAAAGCAATGGATTATTATTATTATTTTAAAAAAAAAAAAGAAAAAGAAAAGATACAGTCACTTTTCTATGAAAATTTGTTGAGCTTTGAGAGGGAAACGAGTTTCTTTCAGTTTTTGGGTTTGTGCAATTCGACGAGTTTGCTTGATTTTGGTTAATGGGTTGTGTTAGGTTCTAAAGATTTAGGAACTAATGTATTTAGAACTCTAATGTGTATTGTTGGCAAATCATGACCAAAACAGTTTTTAGTCTTGTTTAGACTTGCTCAAAGTATGTTTTTATGTAAAGTTGGAATCGATTGGCTGCAGAAGTATTAGTAACTTTCTGTCTGGCTCAATTGATCGAAGTTTAGGCTCGATCGATCGAATCTCAGGCTCGATCGATCGAATCTCGGGTAGATTGTTTTTTCTGCAAAATTTCCAACTCAGCCCAAGCTTATTAAGGATTAGGGTTTTAGATTTACTTCTCCCACTATATAAAGGAAACCCTAAGCCACGTTTTTGAGAGCTTTTAGAGAGAAAAGAGAGTGCCTCTTTTGTATCTAGGGTTTTGTACCCAAATCTCTCTAAGGTCTTTGTTGTTCATATTTGCAGTTTGTGTGAATCTCTTGTGAGATCCTTTAGGAGCTTTCCTTCACATAAACTTAGGGTTTTCAAGGTAGAATTACTTCAACATCTTGATGATCAACTCGGTTGTTGCCATTGGAGCTTAAAGAATAACAAGTGTGGGTGCTTGTAGCTGATTGGAGAATCCAAGAAAGAAGGAGTCCGTGGATTCGGAACTTGTACGTGGTCGTGTTAGTAAGTTCTATTGGTGGGTAGCATTAGGAAGTCAAGCGGGGAGCTTGTAAGTCCTTTTGTATGAACTTCGATTCTTTCATAGTGGATTCAGGTTTACCTTGAGGATAGCTAGGTTAAATCCTCTCCAAGTTTTTACCGTGTGGTTTCTTGGGTCATCATATCTTGTGTTCTTTATTTTTCCACTGTTTTATATATTCTTGATATGATTGAGTGATTGTGATAACCTAGAATTGCATAATTTGACTAAGTTAATCACTTGGCTAATTAACTAGGTTAATCCAATTTTTGTTTTAAGGGGTCTAAAAACCTAACAAGTTGGTTTCTATGGGGGGGGAAAATTTTCTTCTTCTTTAATTATTTGTATTTATGTGAAGATTCCCATTTTCTTCTTCTTAGGTCTTTGTTATTTTTTAGAGCTGAAATGGAATTTGTATAAAGATTTTGTTTAACTTGACCATTCACTTGAATGAAATTTACAAAGAAAGTCACTTACTCTCTCAATCGGCAATGAATTTCGACAAATTTCATCTAACATACTCAGGTCGAGTGATAGACCCATCCTCAACCAATACCCAACCAATCCATGGACACCATACTAATCTCAATGCCAACACTTTTATTTAAGGATTGAAAATTTGGGCAAAAGTGAAGAAATATGGAGTTTATTGGCCTACATAGTTGACCAAGAGAAGCATCATGGTCCATGGATTTTTAGCAGTGTATAAGCTTTGCCCCAATATTTAAGAGTAATGTAATATCCTAAATTATCATGAACCTTGTCTGAGATCGGCAGACATTTTTTAAGTGATTTGTTGTCCTATGCTCTTTTCAACTTTTGAATAAAAAAAAAAAACTTTTGAATAAATGTTGGATTCAAAGCTGGACAAAGAAAACGGCATCATGTGCACCAATAATGAGTAACAAATCTTAATGGCCAAGGAAGACTTTGGTTCCAAACCTTATGAAAAAGCAAGTTAAATCCACCATCACCATGCATGCCAATGTTCAAAACATATTTATTAGGTTATTCCTGACATGCACTTCTTCTCTCTCCCCTGTTTTTCTTCGATTAGAAAATATTACGCAGCAACACAGATAATCTAAAGTCTAAACAATGAGACACAGATGTCGGTGTAATGAGTTTAGTTTAATTAATAACACCTGTGCTTCTTATATCTTTTGCTGAGTACTAAATTGAAAAGGAGGGGTAGATAAGATTAAGTAAATGCATTGCAAAAGGAGCACTATAATCTCAAAGTAATTAGCCACTTAATGAAGTTCATCTTAACAATGTTAGACAACAAAAGATGCAACAACCGAACAACAATCTTGGTGTCAAAAAATTGGAATTGATTATGTATCATGTCAAAGATAAGTCATATCATTAACCAGACAAATGATTGAAGACAAGCTTATTTTTCTTTTCAAAAATGTTTATTCCAACTCATAATTAAACATTTATTTTTTGTTATTACATTCATTATATATATACAAATAAAGTTTGGCTACGAATTAGTTTGTAGTCAATTACTACAACTTTATTCAATATCTTTTTACCGAATATAAATTATAATAAATTCACTATTAAATTACATTTTTTTTATTATATTTTCTATTCTTGCAATCTTTTTCAAAAAATCAAAGATTAATAATTATATCATCAATCAAATGTTTAAAATTTTAAGTTTTTGTACTTTAAAATTATGTATAAAAAATAATTTTATAGATTGAAATGTAAATACATTTGAGTCACACGAAGTTTAACATGTACGTTAAAAACATAAAGAACATACAATCTAAATATTAAATTTTCAAAATATGTAATAATGTTTTTTTTAGTAGGAGTTGTAACTATTAGCTATATAATCAAATTTGTAACTAAAATTTATGTTTTTTATTTATTTATAATTTTTTTAAAAATTTATTTATTACCTGTACTAATATGCTGATTGCAAAGTCTATCAATAGAGGGAAAAATTCTGACTTATTAAGAGTCCATTTAAGAATAACTTATTTATCTGAAATTAAAATTTTTTTCTTAAAAGTATTGTAGATAAAACTAAAAAGTAGCTTAAATATTATAGGGAAATTCATAAATAATAAAATAAAAAAAACTAAATAATAAAAAAAAGTTGTCTTTTTAAACAATTAACCGCAAACTAAAAGTGGACCGGTGGCCGGTGCCCTTCATAGCAGGTTCAATCAATGCTGAAACTTGAAAATAAACGAGTTAGACCCTGCATTCCAGCTGTAACACAATTCTGGATCTAATAAATGTCATAAATATCTATAAAGAAGAAAAAAAAAGAAAAAAAGAAAGGCTAAGATTCCGGGGGGAATGGGCAGAGTAGCGATGGGTGGGGGAAGAATATAGTAAGTTAGACATCATTGCTAAGAATTAAGGAAAATAGCATCTCGAGTTTTAGAAACTCAAGATTCATATTAAAAATCGAGTCTCAAAGACTCACTTTGCAAGAATTACACTGCTGAAAATGCCACACAAATCTCGAGTTTTAGAAACTCGAGTTCCATGCAAAAAAAATTTTGTGTGATCGCCCCTATAGTGGCGTTTTTAAGTCCTATAGTGACGTTTTAAAGTCATATAGCGGCGTTTTTCTGCAAAATTTTTTTTTCTAAGTGCCCATTCAGGTTTAGGGAGCCCCTATAGTGGCGTTTTTAAGCTCTACAGTGACGTTTTTAAGCTCTATAGCGGCGTTTTCTACAAAATTTTTTCATTAGTGTCATACATGAGCCCTATAGTGGCGTTTTTAAGCCCTATAGCGGCGTTTTCCGGAACTCGAGTGTTTAAAACTCGATTTTCACATGGATTTTTTTCCAAATCGGACCCATCCGCTTACAAATCGAGACTTAAAAACTCGAGTTTTATCTTGAAACTCGAGTTTTAGACACTCGAGATGCTAGTTTTCAATATTCTTCTAAAAAATAACAACTAACTAAATCTTTTTATATTTATTGTTAAATGGAAAAAAAATTCTAAGATTCCGTTTAGGTAGAATTTATTTTATTGAAATTAAAAACTAAAAATATTGTAGTACAATAATTTTTAAATGTATAAATAGTATCGTAAGACTTATTTTTAATGAAAAGTTGTTGAAAAGTGATATTTGTGGGTCCGTATATAATAAAAAATGCGTGAAAAAAAAAAAAAAAGACTAAAACGCGTGAAAAAAAAAAAAAAAAAAAAAGCTGAAACGCAATTTGCGTTTCAGCAACTGTCAGCCCAATCCAAACGGGCAATAAATTGATTGATAAAACGTTTTGAATGTTATAGGTTTAAAATGTAATTGCCTGGTTTCTCAAAAAAAAAAAAAAAAAATGTAATTGCCTTAAAATTAATGGAACTCAACAAAAAATTTAGGAATTTTATATCTTTTTTGAAATTCCACTTATACTATTTTAGTATTTTTATTTTTATTTAAAATTTTAATTAAAGATATCTTGCTAAAAGGAAACAAAAAAGAGATATTTTATATATATATATATATATATATATTTCATTTGTGTAAACTCAACCTGAACTTGAAAAGAGATATGTCTATAACATTTTCTTAACAAATTTCAAATGGTAAAATTTTACTGATTTTAATTTAAATCTACCATTAAAATTATTTTTTTGCTAATTAGTAACTGTTAGTAACAACTTTTCATTTTACATTTGTTACTAAAATATTATAAAAATGTTATGGACGACATAGCATTTCTCAACTCATATATGTTCTTTTCAATATATGAAATCTAAAATTTTAATGTAGTTTTTAATGATTTTTATTTTTATTTTCTAATGTTAACGTTTTTATTCTCCTTAAAAAAAAAAAAAACGGTTTTATTTAAAAAAGTTTTCAAATTAATTGTAGTGGGGATTAGATAATGTGGCCCAATATGGACGGAGCAGAGCCTTCGTCCCTGCCCCGCTCAGCTTTACTTTAGTAACGTTACAGTACTTATTAGCTATTAGTACCTTCTGGCCTACATGTAATTAAGCCCGCACAGGGTCGCATCTGTTCTGGAGAGCCCAACCAAATATTGGACCACTGTGTTTTTTGCTTGGATCAGGCGTAATTTATATCAAGGGATTAGTGAATTGCTAAACTACTGGATAAAGTTTTGGTTGCAAGGAAGGAAGCCCAATCTAATTGCATCATCTTTTCTTTTATCAATATATATAGTATTATATAGTTGAATAAAAAATCATAGGTTCAATTCTCACTTATATCAAAAATTGATTAGTATCTTAGTCTGATGATAAAAAATTATCATCAAGAGTGGACATTATATATATATATATATATATATTAACACAACCGAAATGAAATACAATAATTTAGTTAAAACCTCAAAAAGATCTCTTTGTCATCATAAAAAAAAAAAAAAAAAAAAAAAAAAAAAAAACCTAATAAACAAATATATTTTATCGCACTTTGAATTTCAATGAAAATCACTTGTAATTAGGGGTGTACAGCCAAGAAGCCAACTTGCCAAAATCGACTTGATCTAACCCAACCTAGTGGGTTGGGTTGTGAATTCTTTTTTTTATAGTGGATCGGGTTGGGTTTGGGTCATAAGATTTACAAATTCATCTAACTTAACCTGATCCAACTCATCTATATTTAATATATATTTAAAATTTTAAAAATTTATTATACAATTTTTTATTTACTTTTTTGCTTCTTTTTCTAAATAAAATCCAAACCATAAGTCCTCTTCATATAGTTTGTGTTGGTTTGGTATTATACTCAGAATTATTTTAATATAAATTTGCTCTCATTTGTGGTGGTGTTATAAACTTCTAATACTCAATTTAATAATAATAGTAATTAAAAAAAATGTCCAACCCAATTTATGTGGGTTGGGTTGGACCCTTATGATGAGCTGAGTTGGGTTGAATTTTTTTAACTCCTTATAATGAGTTGGGTTGAAAAAACCTGTCAACTCGACCCATGCACATTCTTACTTGTAACTCAACTAGTTGGGAAATTACCCAAGTGCTTTAGGGGCCACTGACACTTTTTTTCATCTATTTTAAGTTTCTAATGAAAAGAGATATTATTCACTTATACGAGAGGAGTCTTCCCTTCTCTCAATGGGAGTGTGGATCGTACCATAAATTCCACACAAGAACCCACATCTCTCTCTCTCTCCTAAATATCCATATTTGATATTAAACTTGAGAATCTTTTTTTTCTCAAATTCTCGAAGAGTAGTGTTTATTTTGCACACACTATTTAATGAAAAAAGTGAGTGCATACTTTGTATGCAAATAGCAAATTACCCATTGTAAAGTATTCTACGAATTCACATCGAATGTGGGATTCCGACTAAATCACCTCCTCGACTAGTTAGTTACAACTACTTGAATCAGATGCACATATTAAATGTTTTAAATATGTTAACGGCTTAGGTTAGGACCACAAAAGGCGTGGGCTTGGAGCAGCGAAATTAACATCGGGGATAGTTGCATTTGAAGGGGAATCAGGACTTTGGCATGTGATACACCCACCCAATTGAGTGATAAGTTGTAATCATCTCTTTTCTTTTTTGGTTAAGGTAATCATCTCTTTTCAATGGCAGTTTCAAGTGGCTAGAATTAGCTTATAAAAGTTGTCATTTACAAGAATTTATGACAATTCCTGTCACTTTAGCCCAAGCATCACAGATCCAAGCAATAGATGTTGAATAGAATTGTACTTATTATCTTGGACTTGCGACAAAATGCGTCACTTTTCTCATGGATTAATATAAATCACACTTTACACCACGTTGTTGTACCTTCCATTAAAAAAAAAAAATATGTTCACGCCTGTCACTCATGTTTTGTTTTTTACTTTTTATTTATTTATTTATTTTTTTCAGTTTTTGGGTAGATAGTGAGTAAGAATGGGAAGGTGGGTAGGTGAGACGTGTGAAAGTTCTTTTGAGGCCTCAAAATGAATGTCTTAAAGATAAGCTTACGGTACTCTACTGGCCACCAATATAACAAAGTTTCAAGCTTGTAAGCATCTCCAAAAAATTTTTTTTGTTTCTTTTTGAGCCAAGCTGAAATTCCCAGTTAGCTATTTTGTTTCAACTCTTATTTTGTAGAAGGAAACAGACATTACAGAGGCATAGAAAGTGCTGATAATAGAAGACAGTTAAAGCTAGAGAGAGAGAGAGAGAGAGCAGAGAGATGGGCGTGGTGAAGGAGGCAACAGGAGATGCCTTATTGACATCCTTGTGGGTGTTCAGCACACCATTGATGGGAGTTCTTACTACTATCATAGCTACATACCTTGGTGTTCAAGCCAATCCATTGGCAAGCTTATTCATCACCACCAACATCGCCACCATTCTTGTATTGTCTTTCAGCTTAATTGGCGCAGCCTTGGGTGGTGCTAGCTTCAATCCATCCACTACTCTCTCGTTCTACACAGCAGGTCTTAAACCTGAATCCTCTCTTATCTCCCTGGCCGCTCGCTTTCCGGCTCAGGCGGCTGGTGGAGTGGGTGGTGCCAAGGCTATACTACAATTGATGCCAAGCCCATACAAGCCCAGGCTAAAGGGACCTTTTTTGCGAGTGGACTTGCATACTGGAGCCATAGCAGAGGGGGTGTTGACTTTTCTGATTAACTTTACTATCCTTTTTATTGTGATCCGGGGTCCAAAAAACCCACTTTTGAAGGTGTGGTTGATTGCTGTGGCTACAATGGGTTTGGTTGTTGCAGGGTCTGGTTATACAGGGCCTTCCATGAATCCAGCCAACGCCTTTGGCTGGGCATTTGTGAACGATCGACATAACACTTGGGAACATTTTTATGTTTATTGGATTTGTCCCTTCGCCGGATCAGCTTTGGCTGCTTGGATCTTTCGATTTCTCTTTCTGTCACCAATCAAGCAGAAGAAAGCCTGAAGATACACAATTTGTATGAGCTCTTGTTAAATGTCTTAAGAGCTTAATTCCTTCTCTTTTCTTTTCTTTTCTTCTTTTCACCTTTAGTAGCTTTATAGCTTAAGAAACAGTGATATGATATGTCAACTAAGGAGTATATATGTTATGCTTCCAAAGAAATGGGATTATGCTGGAACTGAAGAAGATGTGCAAAGCGTACAGGGCAATTTGAATGTTTTGAGCTAGCTTGATTCAGTGGACAGCATGCGTGGGTTGGTTTGGCTGCTCATAGACTACAGGGAACTAGGAGTAAATCGTCCCAGTCATGTAAGCTGCCATATGGGAATTCGAGGCATCCAAACAAGCAATTCTGTAATATGAATCTTCTCCTTAATATAAAACTGTTCCATAGGCTTTACATAGTGCATAGCATTCAAAACTATTGCTTACCTGCATTTTTTAGTCCATTTTGTGGAATTCTTTTCCAACTGCCTTCCTTTAATTTGTGCTGATTTAGACTCGGGGATAATCAGTGTTCTCTATTTTAAGGTCGTACCCCTTCACAAAAACAGATCGGGCTTTAGTGTAATGGCAAGTGCCTTCCACTTTCCTTGGATTGAGTCTTGAAATTAGCCTTATAAAAAAAACAAAATGACTGCTTACCCATCACATCTCCGGGACCATGTAGTAAACTAGTAGTGTGAGAACCATGTGCACTGGGACTCCCAAATTTTTATTTTTTATTTTTGAAAAGGCTAATTTATATTCTCAAACCCGTGATATGCCGCTTTTATTTTGTAAACCATATTTTAAGTGTCTTCAAATCCAGGCTCATCACCGTTAATTTGGATATTAATTCACAATCAAATCAAATAATGGATGAGAGGTTGGGTTGTAGGATAAAATTTGCACAGCAAATTTTCAATATAATTTTTCTAACTCTGGCAAAAGATTGAGATTGAGATTGAGGATTAATATATTAGACAATTGAAAAGGGGAAAGGGGAAATTTTATTCAATCAAAAAGGGGAAAAGCAAAATTATATTCGAGTTTGGAAAAAGCACAAGAAACGTAGCCAAGAAAAGGCGTACAATATACCATAATATATATCATAAACATTAAAATTAAGACTCGGAAGTCTTTCTCACCATTGAAGAAAAGAAAACTCACAATATTCTAGTACATGAAACTTCTAATTTTAACAAGCATATTCTTGTTTAAGATACGGTAGGATGAGTAAATTCATCACTACTACTACAATTAATTAATGCTCCCTATGGTTTGCCTTCCATTATTTAGTTTTGTGAAAACACGAGAACAAAGGGGCAGATAGACTTTTGGACCATGTTTACAGTCCGCAATTCACGATCACAAAAGGTTACAAACTTGAAGTTGTAAAGGGGAACTCTTCTCATTGTAAGTACAAGAACATAGGATCATTACCAAGCACATTGCAGCAAAAGCAGCACTTAAATGGATGCATCTCACTGCTGCTCAGTGATTCTAGTTCTGTACAAGAAGATCAATGGAAGCCATTCTCAAAAGACCGTCAAATGATCCAATTCCATAGCCTTATATAGGCCACACTCCTTAGCCTGATCCGTTTCCTCCCACCACACATCCCTTCCTTCTCATACCCAAATGAATTATATCCATGAAAAGGAATACTGTTAAATAGCACATTTATGGCTAGAAGGAAGCTCCAGTATTCTTGGTTTTCCACATCTGCCACTGCATTCGACTTCAACAATCTGCCAATCCCACCATCCCTTCCTTCAAATGAAGGGTCTACTTGAATAACCGGAGTGCCTTCTGTAGTTTCCGAGGACTGATATTCTTTTAGGCCAGTGATCCCAGCATCAAATAACCATGCCTCAATCAAAGTGACATCCTCAGCTCCACTGCACAACCAGATGTAGGTTCCATGTTAAATTAGTGACAAAGGCATTGTGACAAAAGTTCATAAATTATTCTAGAAGTACTGAATAATAGACAAAGGCATAGTGACAAAATTCACAAACGTTACGCTATATCAAGAAAATTGTGTGTTATTTTTCCTTTTACTTTTTATCCCATCAATATCATTATTTTCTTGAAAACTATTGGTTACTTTTGTATTCTGCAGTATTGTTGTTACTTGTTAGGACAACAATAGCGGAAGTTAAGTGATGCATGCAGGCTGGTCAACAATATGTAGCTTACGCATTATGAAAAACAAAATTTATATATTAACTATCAGTTAATGTGTAATGACTTTCTCTTTTTAGCAAATCCGAGCTCGTTCGATTTCCTATTCTTTTGCTTTTGTTTATATGCACCAGATACTTGTCCAAAGTTCTGGCTTATGAACAATGTTTAATAATTTCTAAATTCGTGCTGATAAGAACCCTTTATTCCTTACCATTCAATGCCGTACTGAAAACTTACTCTCCACCAATAATGTCTTACTTTTTAGTATGTTTGAGTTATAATTATGAGATGGATTCAAGTTACACCTAGTGTAATTCTTATAAAATTATATATATTTTTATACGGTAGATTTCTAAAAGATCTAATAGTTGAAAAAATATTATTAAATGTTATTATTTTCCATCTGATAACCTAATTAATACCACAATTTTTTTTTTCTCTCCTTATTTATTGCTTCCCACTTATTATTGGCACACCACACACCACCATTTTCAAGAACCTGCAAAACACAAACTCATCTACAGAAGAGCACCTTGCCATTGCCAAAGTGGGAGTTTCAGCAAAGAAAGAATTGCACCGTACACTAGAAATTTGTTAGGTTGGCACTGTTTGCAAATCAAGCATTTTAGAGCAGTTTTCCTACCAAACTTAATTACCATATATCTATAAGAGTTTCTAAAAGTTTTACTATAGAAAGAATCCAAAAAATAGTTAAGTTAAATTTTAAAAAATTGTTTAATGATTCCTGATCTTTCTTCAATCTTCGCAGAATAAAATGATCCACGCATAGTTTAAACAGGTGAGGCAAAAAATGTGAGTAACTTATAGACGAATTAAAGCATCATGCTAATAGAGTAGACCTCCAGGGCAAGGTCATCCAAAGCATTGCAGCAATTGATGGGAGAGGAGATTGACCCGTGACTTATTTTGAACAAATGTCATGTCCGGTACTTAAATGCATGGGACAGATCACAGATGCCAAATATGTTTATATGTTTATATAAACCTACATTCAAAAGGATGTACTATATCCTTTGGGGACGTGTTAACGAGTGCTAAGGACATTCGTTAATAATTTATTTTAAGAAAGTTTTGACATTATTTTTATGAAAAATGAAAAAAATTGTCGAAATATTAATTATTATTATTTTTTTCATAAAAACTTTCTTTAACTGAATTATTCATCTCTTTTTTCTTGAATAAACTAACATGGCTTCACAATTGGGAAGAAGAAATAAATTCTTCGATATCAACTGAAGAAAGCCTCAAGATTGACTACTTGGGAGGCATATTAATAAGCATATTCACAAAGAAAAGGGCATAATAAACATACCTTAAAGTTACAGTAGCATCATCTCCGACTTTTTCAAAGCGATCATCTTTTTCAATCTCTAGGGGAGAAGCTCCTTGAAGATCCTTAGCCAGCTTATCAGTATGATCATTTTTGGGACATTCATCAACCTTCTCAACCATCACTACAAAATATCATATAAAAACAAAACCATAGTGCAATTCAATCATATCCCACATAAATAATGTTCATATCGCGCTCTGTAAATTCCATGAAGAATCAAACATACCAGGAGTAGCCAATGTAGTTGCTAGAGGAACTGTTAGCTCGCTCCTCTTAGGCTCTACATGAATGGGTTTCATCCAATATCTTCCATCGCTAGTGCCTGTCAAAGTTACTCCAAAAAGTAATAAAACTAAATGTATGCGAGAGCCAATTTGTAGAGCTGAATTAGTGGGGACGAAATGGGGGTATTATACTAATAACATGTAGGCCAATCATTATATTTATGCATATAATTAAGACCACCATGAAATTAGCAAAATCATTATAATCATCATCACCACCAACAACGACAAACACAAAGAAAAACTACTTAATTGGTTTTGTTTAGATTGAGAAAATAGTTTCTGTAAGAACCTGAAATTTTTTTTTTAATTTTTTATTACTTGAAACCCTTTTATCATTAGTTTATAAAGAAAGAATAATATCTCTTTGCTGGATTTGGAAACAAACAAAAAAACAAAAACCCCTTCTGCAATGAAGCTTTGTTCCTCTTTAATAAATAAATAAATAACTAAGGCTACCCCTCGTAAAAAATTTTAAGGAAAAAAAAAAAAAAAAACCAAAAACTTAGGCAACTAAATATTACAGTATATATATATATATATATAATATTATGCATCAGGACAATAACCAAGTGTATGATCAGTAAGAACATAAACAAGTAAAAGGAAAAAGGATGAAAAAGAAGAAAAAAGAAAAATACCATTTAGCTGAGAGATTGCAGAAGAAGAAGAAGATGAACCAAGTGTGAAAGAAGTGGCAGCAACAGACAAAGACAGAAAAGAAGGAATTCTAGCTAGCAAGCACACTTCTCTCTCTGTCACTGTCATTCTTTCTTTGTGTGTCTCGTGGGTTAAATAACTATTCAGGTGGGAGGGAGAGTAGTGGTATTGTTAGGTTCGTTGAACCTAGACACTTCCCTGGGATGGTACGAACCCTATAAACAGTACTTTGAGACTTGAGAGTCATAGGACACGGGGATATGTCCAAGCATGCATTACTCTATAGCCTCTCCTCGTAGGCCAGCTTCATTTTCCCCCAACCTCTTTTTATAAAGAAGAATAAATAAAGTCTTCAATGTTGGATGGTCAAGATCACTCAACATCTCAACAAGTATTTTATTTTATTTTTTCATTCTTTTCAAGGCAATTTGTACGAGTCTTTTGGCTGAATATTACTGAATCTGAAATTTATTTGCGTTATAGGCACTATTCCATCTTATTTGGAAAAATAAGGAGAAAGAGTGAATTTTGCCAACACCGTTGCCAAAATTCTAATAAAAGTATGAGAAATAAAGAGAAAAAGTGGGAGAGAGAAAATGTTGAATTTCGGCAACGATATTACTGAAATTTCTGCTACCCAAAACGCTGACCGAGTGGTGTGAGAAGTGCTCGAAGTGTGGGTTGCCCAAAGGAAAGCAATTGTGGCAACGACATTGCCGAAAAAGGGGAAAAAAAAGATTTGTGGCAATTGTGGCATTGTTATTGCCGAAAATGGGAGGGGAAAAAAAATGTGGATGCCAAAATCTGGAGAGGAATTAAAAAAAAAAAAAGTGCTACGTACACAATTTTTACAACATTTTCACAACAAATCACAGGTAATTAGTTATTATTAATTCAAATTTGAATTTAACACTGAGATTACTTTTTTAATCCAACAATAATAATCTGTAACAACTTGCTACTTAGAATTTGTTGTAAAAATGTTATAAAAATTGTGTGCACTTATCATTTCTAAAAAAAAGAAAAATGTGTAATGGATTTGTGGCATTGGCATTGCCGAAATAGGAGAAAAAAAAATTGTTAAAATTGGTTTGTGGTAATGGCATTGCCAAAATAGGGGAAAAAAAAATTTGTGGCAATTGTGGCAATGCCATTGCCAAAAATATGAGGAGAAAAAAAAAAAAAAAATAGTGGTTGCCAAAATGATGGAATATTGAGAAATAGGATAAGTAGATAAAAAGTTTTGGCTGCCACTAATTCCTTCCTTATACAAAACCGAAAAGGAAAGTTGTATATTTCTTAATTATCATCTTCCATACACATGTATAACATGCAACCTGCATGTTTATGTGGAGTTGCATGTAGAATTGTGAAACCAAAAATCCAGAACTTGCAACCATTCTCATCACTACTTTTGATTTTATATATGCATGCATGGCTAAAGATTAAAGACACCTGTACTGAATTGTTATTATTGTTTTTTTTTCCCTCCCATTTTCGGCAATGACATTGCCACAATTGCCACAAAATTTATTTTCCCATTTCGGCAATGCCATTGCCACAAATCCAATCCACATTTTTTTTTGAGAAATGATATGCGTACACAATTTTTACAACAAATCCTAAATGATAGTTTGTTATTAGTTGTTATTGTTGGATTAAAAAAGTAATCTTAGTGTTAAATTTAAATTTGAACTAATAACAATTAGTTACATGTGATTTATTGTAAAAATGTTGTAAAAATATTGTGTACGTAGCACTTTTTTTATTTTAATTCCTCTCCAAATTTCGGCAACCATTTTTTTTCCCTCCCATTTTCGGCAATGGCATTGCCAAAATAGGCACAAAATTTTTTTTTTTCACTTATTTCAGTAATGCCATTGCCACAATTGCTTTCCTTTGGGCACCCCACAATTCGAGCACTTCTCACACCACTCGGTCAGTGTTTTGGGCAGCAGGAATTTCGGTAATACCGTTGCCGAAATTCAACATTTTCTCTCTCCCACTTTTTCTCTTTCTCTCTAATACTTTTGTTGGAATTTTGGCAACAGTGTTGTCGAAATTCACTCTCTCTCCTCATTTCCCCAAATAAGATGGAACAGTGCCCATAACGCAAATAAATTCCGGATTCAACAATATTTAGCCAAAAGACTCCGATTTGTACCCTAATTCCAATCAGATTAAAATTTGCAAAATGTCTGGTGTAGCAATTATCTAATTTCTTGATAGGAATAGGAAGCACGTGTGTAAATTTTTGTTGTTTAATTGGGATTCTTATTAAATAATGTATCTCTAGGTTGGCACTCTAATTTCTTAACAATTATTTGAAAAATATTCTATCTCACTAATTTCATTGTTAAGATTTTTGTTTTTGCATTTAATAGTGTGCACACTCATTCATCAATATACCTTTAAATTGACAAAATTTAATCTAAGCCCTAAATTCAATTAATTGAATTTGGAAAGGATGGTAGAGTGTTTAAGTTTTTCAGCTTTAATTTGTTGTAATTATTTTATTATCTTTAATAAGATAATCAAGAGGGGAAGCGTGAGCTAAAGCAGTTATCAGGTTAAAGACTCAATCTTATTGTTAGGAAGTAGTTGCAAGAAGTAAAGTCAGTTTGAAAGCCTTCTTTTTGGCTCTCGTGTGAGGGTTGTTATAACTTGTGTCTATTTGCTGTTGGTCATGTTGGGACCAAAAGAAAAGTAGAAGTTTCAACCGTGTAGGTGGCATTCTAACTAAAGTACGCGACCTCCAAAATCAACATCTACATCCCGTCGCTACCCTTCCGCCCTTTCAATGTTCATCTTCCCGCGTGAGGGTGATTTGCTTAAAGCCAGTGATAGGGAAAAAGCCGAGACTTAGAATAGAAACTGGCGGGGTTACCTCAATGTCAGGATTTTCAACAAAGAGTTGACTTCTACGGTACGATGGATAAGGTATTTGGAAACCTTACTTTCGAACATCTTCTAACCAATGGGTATTTGTCCAAAAACCCTAGGAATATGGCCAAAAGTGTGATTCCGCCCATCTCTTTTACAAATATTGCTTTTTCAACATTGTTATCAATCTATTGCTAACACAGGTATAAAAAGCCTTAACTACCCGTTCATGCCATGTTTGGAGTTTCTACGTACGAATCATAAGTTCTTTGGTTTGTAACGATCAAAATGAACCATCCACAAGATAGAGATAGTACTTGATTAATACCATGCAAATAGAAGGAAAGACTTTAGATTCGCTAGCTCGGTAAGAACAATTAGAATACAAGGATGCAAGGATGGAAACCTAATCACAATGGGGAAAAGCACCCCGGAGGAAATAGCCCTATATTCGATCAATGATGAGTAAAGGGGCCTTTTCTTGCTCGTTAGCGCCTACTTACCTCAATTTTCTTAGTTTTTTCATAAAGGAACTCAAGTTTAGCCTTTTGACAACCTTACTAATAGAAAGGGGCTAGTGTGCAATGGCTTTCTCTGATATGGGCTCGCTTCTTCAAGGGCACCAGCTGAAAAAGTCCATTCCCTTTTTTAAAATAATAAGGTTTATAGCTCTAACCTAGATAAGGAGTTTTTATGCCCTTTTTTTAGGTTGGGTTGCTAGATACGGGATCCTCGTAGTAGGCTGGACCAACATTTAGCTGAGAGAGGACCATATGAGATAGAATGATTTACAGTCCAAAGCTTGTGCTGTGTGTGCAGCATCCCTGTTCATAAAGTAATATTTCAAGGCAATGAAATTGTCCTTCACACAACTTAACGAATCATTTTGATCTACTACTGCTAATCGGTTCTGACAGTTGCTTACTGCTTCTTTTCTAACTGTTGCTTTCCTTCCCCTTCCTCATCCAATTAGCGTTGTCTCTTGCTTGTTCCTTCTGGAACGAGAGGACTAGGGATGAAAGAATCCATATTTATACTTATAAACAAAAAAGATTGGGTGGGACAATGACTGGCCTTTAGTTCATTCGATCAATGACGAGCAAAGGGGTTTCCATATATGTATATATGGGGACAAGGCCCAAAGATGGTACGCAAGGCCTTGGGCCTTACCCAAGATCATTGAAAAGTCCGAGGAGAGACAAAAAGGTGGAAGGCCATTCCAGCTTAGTGCCTTGTAAATAAGAAGGGAAAAATGACCGGTCCAAGGAGAAAGACCTCCTTGGACAAGGTTAGCACTTTTCCTTTACACGTTCCAGCAACAAGAATGAACTCGATGGGGGCATCAGTGTCAGGAACATGCCACATGAGCTTAGGAGATGGAAGGAGACAAAAAATATCTAGAAGATAGGTTGTTACCTCCGCATTAAATTTGTTGCAGCTGCATTTTTGGCAACATTTATGTGGAGAAGACCTCTAAACAATGTTTTCTTGGCCACCGTGACTCACAAAAGGCTAAAAGGGGTATTTGATGGGATAAGTACTCGAGTGGAGGTCCAGATGGTCAATAGGTGTAAGGCCAGATCATCAAAAGGGACCTATAAAATGAGGAAGACTCCCCATGGGTGTGGGAGAGAGAAAAAAAGAAAGGGACACGGTAGGAGAGAGAATAGTGTTTGAAGGCCATCCCCTCAGTCTATGAGAGCATTAACCTCCTCGAACAACACGTAAACAGAGTCCTACACGAATTCCCCTTGCATGGCCATCTTACAAACCCACTTTTGCCATTATAACACTAACTAAAGCCTAACTTTTCAACCAATTTTCTACAAATTCGTTGTATAAGGCTCACTAACCCATAACCCTATACTCATTGGGCTTGGGCTGACAAAAACTGGGCCCTACAATTGGCGCCGTCTGTGGGAAAAGAGTTGGTGCGATAGTGAGTGCAGCAGTGAACGATGGTAGAGTCAGGTCCACACCAAGCAGAGTCTATGCCACCTCAGTGCGAAAACCCCCTTGTTGACCAAGAACGTAAAGAAGATCGAGAAGGCAGTGTACACACTATGCATACGAGCAAGAGCCACTCTCGAGTCAGAAGTCACGTCTTCTAAGACCGGCCTAACAGAGCCATGCAGTTGGAAATTGATCGGTTGAAGAGGGAATTGCGCCATGCACGATGAAAATGAACTCCTTGTAATTCTGATGTCTCTTCTAACGATGAAAGGGATGTTAGTTATAGGCGAATGTCTCGAACCCCGCCCAGCGAGTCTTTCTCCCACAAAAAGGAACACCGCCGTGAAAGGAGGACCCAAAGCCCACCTCATAAAGGCATAGGAAACGACGCCATGAGCAGGGCCTTGGACCAAATCTCCAAGTCACCCTTCACGCTGGGGAGCACGTGAGCCATTTCAACCAAAGAATGGCAATCCATTTCAGAGACGAGGCCTTAATGTGCAAGGTTTTCCTGTCTAGCTTGGGACCCGTTGCAATGAGATGGTTTGACAGCCTGAAAGCAAACTCTATAAACTCCTTCAAAGAGCTCACCCAGGCAATCTGCTCTCGCTTCGTCACCTGCAACAGGGTCCCTCGGTCCTTGGCCTCCCTACTGTCCCAGAGCATGCGAGAGGAAGAGATGCTGAAAGCATACTCAGATAGGTATTGGGAGATGTTCAACGAGATAGATGACGACTTTGATGATGTAGCCATCAGCACCTTCAAGCTCGGCCTCCTTACTAATCACGATATGAGGAAATCCTTGACTGGCAAACCCGTCACCTGCGTGCACCAGCTCATGGACCGAATTGACAAGTATAAAAGGGTTGAAGAAGACCAGTAACAAGGGAAAGGAAAGGAAAAGGTTATCCCTCAAGAGAGGAGGGATTTCAGGTCGGACTGCCATAACAATGACCGACCACTGAGAGACTTCGCTGAACGGCCGGGGCCTGCCCATCCGCAAATGGTTAACGCTGTGTTCCGAGAACTAGTACATCAGGTTCTAGAGAAAATCAGGAACGAGTTATTCTTCAAATGGCCAAATAAAATAGTGGGGAACTCTGCAAAGCGCAACCCAACCTCTATTGCCAATACCAGTAAGACCACAGACACACCACAGAGGATTGCAGAAGTTTGTGGGACCACTTGGATCAACTTGTCTATGAGGGGAAGCTGAAGCAACTCTTGCATCACTCCAGTGGTTAGGGAGGCCAGACAAACTCAGGCCCTCGAAGAGATGAATCCTCGAGACCCTCCCTAGGAACAATAAATGTCATCTTCGCTGCCCTAGGGATAACTGGATCCTGTCATTCCAGAGTAATGTTTGTAGCTCGGCTACACGCTGAAGACGAGAAGCAAGAAGTAAAGAGGGCAAGGCTAGAAGTCTAGCTAGTTTTGGCCTTCTCAGACGAGGATAAGATCGGAACCATCTAACCCCACGACGACGCTTCGGTGGTCACTCTTAGGATAGGGGGTATGACATGAAAAGGGTAATGGTGGATCAGGGCAGTGAAACTGAGATAATGTACCCCGACCTGTATCGAGGGCTAAACTTGAAACCAGAAGATTTGACACCCTACAGCTTGCCCCTAGTGAGCTTTGATGAGAAGGTTGTCATCCCAAAGGGACAGATCAGGCTACCCATACAGTCCGGCTTAGAAATGGCGGAGGTGGACTTCATTGTGGTGGTTGCATATTCTCCATACACAGCCATTGTCAGAAGGTCCTGGCTTCATACCTTGGGAGCTGTCTCTTTTACCCTTCACCAGATAGTGAAGTACCCATCCGAAGGACAGATTAAAGAGATTATAGGAAGCCAGTCCATGGCTAGATAATGCTTAGTAGTTGCCATTAGGCGCCAGGCCGAAGCCAAGCCCTCAGCCTCTACTGAAGAGGGCTTATAGCAATTAACGGGCACGGTGTCGTCCATAGACAGGTCGGCCGAGGAGGCGAAGTGTGAGGATCTGGTGAAAGTTGTTATAAGGGATGACCCGGAGAAATTCTTTCAAATTGGGGCTCAGTTACCTCCCCCAAAGAAAGAAGAGCTATTGGAATTTCTTAAAAGAAACGTTGACGTGTTCGCATAGGACGCTTACGAGGCCTCAGGGGTAGACTTAAGCTTTATTTGTCATCATCTAAATGTTAATCCCTTTGCCACTACCAAAAAGTAGCCTCCTCGACGTTCATCCAGAAACCACTCTGATGCTGTCCGAGAGAAAGTGAAAAAGCTCAAACAGGTAAGGGCTATCAAGGAGGTGTTCTATCCTGAATGGCTGGCCAATATGGTCGTGGTAAAGAAGAAGAGCGGGAAATGGCGAGTATGCGTGGACTACATAGACCTAAATAAGGCTTACCCTAAAGACCCATTCCCCATGCCCAAGATAGACCTTGTGGACGCGACAGTGGGTCATCCTAGGATGAGCTTCTTGGATACCTTCCAGGAATACCACAAAATACCACTCACCCTAGAAGACCAGGAAAAGACTGCTTTTGTCACCCCCATTGGAAACTACCACTACAAGGTTATGCCATTTGGTCTAAAAAATGCGAGGGCTACCTATCAAAGGATGATGGCTAAGATGTTCGAGCCCTAGATAGGGAAGAACATCGAAGTCTATATAGACTTCATGGTGGTCAAAAGCAAGGTTGTGTCTGAAAACTTGAATGATCTCGGTAGCATTTTTAAAGTTCTGAGAAAATACAAATTGTGCCTTAACACTTCCAAGTGTTCCTTTGGAGTAGGATCAGGAAAATTTTTGGGCTACATGGTAACTCATAGGAGAATTGAAGTCAACCCCGACAAAATCAAAGCAATCAATAACTTACAACCCCCTTGGAATCCCAAAGAAGTTCATAAATTAACTAGAATGACTACAGCCTTGAACCGGTTTATCTCTTGGTCTGTAGATAGATGCCAACCTTTCTTCCAATTGCTGAACAAGTGGAAGGGGTTTTAGTGGACCGAAGAGTGCGCCTTGGCCTTCCAACAACTTAAAGATTATCTTTCTCAACCCCCCATCATGTCCAGACCTGAGGAAGATGAAGTCCTGTTCGCTTATATCGCCGTAGCCTCCCATGCTATCAGCTTGATACTGATACGTGTTGACAACGGAAAACAAAAGCTTGTTTATTATGTGATCAGGTCACTACATGAGGACGAGATCCGTTATCTGCCACTGGAAAAAGCTATCTTGGCAGTAGTACATGCCACGCGCAAACTTCCCTACTACTTTTAAGCACACACGGTCGTTGTCCTGACCCAGCTTCCGCTCAGGGCCCTACTTCAAAGCGCTGATTATATGGGGAAGATCACTAAGTGGGCCACAATCCTTGGGGCTTTCGACATCAAGTACATGCCCCGCACTTTCATTAAGGGCCAAGTCCTGGTAGATCTAGTGGCCAAGTTCGCTGAATTCCCGCTGGAAGAAGAAACGAAGGCACAACACATGGATGGGAAATTAGTTGGCATGATCACCCAGCAGGGCCCCTTCTCGTGGAAAGTGCATGTTGACGGCGCAACAAACTAAAAGGAATCCGGAGTGGGGTTAGTGCTGATGTCCCCCGAAGGGATTATTATTGAGAAATCATTTAGATTGGGGTTCTCGGCCACCAATAACGAATCCGAATACGAGGCTTTGCTAGAGGGAATGACCATGGTGAGGAAAATGGGCAGAAAGGCGATAGAGATGTTCTCTGACTTGAAGTTAGTCATCAGCCAAGTGAAGGGAGAGTTTGAGGCGAGGGATGAAAGAATGCAGGAGTGCCTACACCAGGTTAGGCACATGTAGTTGGAATTCAAGTCTTTCGACCTGTTGCATGTCCCCAGAAGCAGAAACACCCATGCGGACTCTCTGGCTACACTCGCAACGTCCTCGGCGCAGAGCCTACCTCAGGTTATCCTCGTGGAGGACCTATGCAAGCCTGCAAGAATGAACCAGAGAGCGACTCATGTCCATCATGTTAGGGTAGGACCGAGCTAGATGGACCCCATAGCACTGTTCTTAAAGGAAGACACCATTCCTGAAGAAAAATCAGAAGCAAAAACGATACAAAGGAAGACCCCTCGGTTCTGGCTGTCCGAGGACCAGAAATTATACAAGCACTCTTATTCCGGGCCATACCTGCTATGTGTACACCCTGAGGCAATGGGGTTACTCCTAGAGGAGTTGCATGAAAGGATTTGCGGGAGCCACACCGAAGGCAGATCCTTGGCGCATAAAGCCCTCACTCAGGGCTATTGGTGGGCCGGTATGCAAAAGGATGCCCAAGAATATGCGAAGAAGTGGGACCAATGCCAGAAATTCGCGCCTAACATACACCAGCCAGGGGGAATCCTTAACTCGGTATCCAGCCCTTGGCCCTTCGCTCAGTGGGGCTTAGACATTGTGGGCCCTTTCCCTAAGGCAGCTGGGAACAAGAAATATCTGTTGGTCAGCATAGATTACTTCACTAAGTGGGTCGAGGTTAAACCGCTGGCAAACATCAAGGACGTGGATGCCAAGAAGTTCATATGAAAGAATATTGTCACACGATTTGGAGTCCCTCACACCCTCATTTTAGACAATGACCTCAAATTCTATAGCAAGTCCTTCAGGAGGTACTGTTGTAACCTGGGAATTACAAATAGATATTCTACCCTAGCCTACCCTCAAGGAAATAGGCAAGTCGAGGCCGCCAACAAAGTTATAGTTAGTGGGCTCAAGAAAAGGCTGGATGACATTAAGGGAAAGTAGGTAGAAGAGCTGCCGCATGTTCTTTGGACATATCGGACCACACCTCGCAGGTCAACTGGGGAAACCCCCTTTTCGATGACTTACGGGATCAAAGCCGTTATCCCTTTGGAGACTGGTTTTCCTACATTAAGGACCAATTCATTCAATCCGACCACTAACGACGAGCTACTAGAAAAGAGCCTAGACTTGATCGAGGAAAGACGAGAGAATGCAATGGTCCATTTGGCATACTACCAGCACAAGCTCAAGCAGGGTTATGATGGTAACGTGAAGCTAGACCATTGGCACCTGGGGATCTAGTGTTGAGAAAGGTCCTAGGTACCACAAAGACCTCAGCATGGGGAAAGTTGGGGCCTAATTGGGAAGGACCATACTGTATCACTTTTGCGGCTGGCATGGGTGCGTATTTTTTGGAAGACTTGGACAAACATGTAATACCACGCTTGTGGAATGTAAACAACCTGAAAAGGTATTATTACTAGCTAATGAAAGTTTCCTTTGTTGAAAAATGTTCACTCGTTGTGTAGGGGTATTGCATTTCCAGTTTCCTTCCTGTATAAATGTTTAAACAAAAACTCGATCAAGCCTGTAGTCTTCGAACCAGCTGATGTGGGAAGGTTAACACTCCATTCTAAATTTTTATAAGTGTTTACACCAAAACTCGATCAGGTCCGTAGTCCTCGGATCAGCTGATATGGGAAGGTTAACACTTCGTTTTAAATTTTTATAAGTGTTTAAACCAAAACTTAATCAGGCTTGTAGTCCTCGGACCAGCTGATGTGAGAAGGTTAACACTCTATTCTAAATTTTTATAAGTGTTTAAACCAAAACTCAATCAGGCCTATAGTCCTCGGACCAGTTGATATGGAAAGGTTAGCACTCCGTTCTAAATTTTTGTAAGTGTTTAAACCAAAACTAAATTAAGCCTATAGTCCTTGGACTAGTTGATATGAGAAGGTTAACACTCCGTTCTAAATTTTTGTAAGTGTTTAAACCTAAACTCAATTAGGCCTGTAGTCCTTGAACCAGTTGATATGAGAAGGTTAACACTCTGTTCTAAATTTTTATAAGTGTTTAAATCTAGACTCAATCAGACATGTAGTCCTCGGGCCAGTTGATGTGGGAAAGTTAAACACTTTGTTACAAAAATTTTTATGAGTGTTTAGATCTAAATTCTATCCATTTGGTATTTTTTCTTAAGCGTTCAAACAGTCCAATGCACTCATTCATTTTTGAGTTATTAGACCAAGTTAAAACTCTTGAATTATCTGTCCGAGTATGGATTCTCGTATTACTTGTCCAAGTACAAATTGCTGGTTACAAAATAAAATCGTTTGAAACGACGGCAATCCTGAGAGTATGAAAAGCAAAAATGCAAGAAGTTAAAAGAGAGTTCCATTCAATGATCAAAATTGGCATCATTACATATGGTGGTGGAAACCACAACAAAATTTGTAATGACAATACTACCGCAAGAAAATACATGTATGCAAAAAAAAAAAAAAGAAGAAGAAGAAGAAGAAGAAGAAGAAGAAGAAGAGAAAAACTACTTTTGTTGAGGAAGAGCTCATTTCTTGGTGTCAGTGGCCTTTGTCTCGTTCGCCTTGGCTTGGGAGATCGTGTCCTTGATGAGGACGTTGTTTTCAGAAAAAGGATCCCCGGCCGAGGAGAGGGGCTCCTTACCCTTCCTAGCCTCCGCTAAAGAGACTTCATCACCTACAGCAAAGGCTGGGGCATTCAGGACTTGCTTAGGGAACGGAAGGGGGAGATTGGTGGTCAGGGGGAGATTGGCTAGAACTTCTCGAATATGTTCGAGAAAATGCACGTTCTCAGCCTTTCTCGGGTCGGAGTTAGCAGGGACTCCTACATTATTAAGTGCCTCTATCTAGGATATAGTGCAGTAGTCCCTGCACACTTCAGCCACCTCCTGGCCAGCCTTCTTTCTGTCTCGTCCACCCCACGCTCATAGGCTGAGTCACTGCAGCTTTAGTTTCCTTCTTGGCCACTCGGGCTGCCTCATTTGCTGCATCCCTCATCCTCTGTAGTTCAGCCCTCAGGTCCAAGACAAACTGCTTCTGGGTGGCCAAGTTAAGTTTCGTCGTGTACAGCTGCTTCCGCTGGTCTTCGGCCTGGGTCTCAGAGTTCTTTAGCCTCGCCAGAGCATTGAAATGCTCCTGCTTCGACTTCTTCAACTTCTTGGCCAGGCGTGCCTTCCCTTCCCTCTCTTCCCCAAGCTCATTCTCGACTTTGCGCTAAGATTGGGACTCAGCCTCGAGCTTATGGTGGGCACCTCGTACCCACTCTTCGGCGACATAGACATGCTGAGTGACCTGCGTGAAAGTAGCAGAACAATTAATGCTTGCACGAGAAAAGAACATGCATGCGCAAGTTAGAAGCTTACTTACCATGGTGAGGTCCTTCTTAAAAGACATGAAGAGATCGAGTTGCCTTGTCTGCTTGAGGGCCTCTATGTCCCTGGGGAGAAGTAGAGGCTGCTCCAGGGCTTGGGCTAGGTAGGTGGCATGCCCTTTGCTAGACTCCCTTATGCTGGAATCATAAGAGATAGGGGCCCCATCCATCTCTATCACGGGGGCCCACATACCCGGTTGTCTGTGCACCTCTGTGTCATCCCTACTCTCCACGGACTTTGACCTCTTGTCCCTAAGGTCCTTAGTTTTTTGCTGTTTGGCACCCCTTTGAGGGAGCACCTCCCTCTCTTCTAGCTTGTGTGAGGGTCTCTTCTTGTTTGGATCTGGATCAACTAGTGTTCCGAGATCAGCTGGAGGAGGAGAAGGGGGAGGAGGTGGAAGTTTGAATCAACCCCTTATCGAAGCCTGAATCAACCCAAATAACAATTGGCTTTGGGAGGCGAGCAGTGGAAATCGGAATCTGAGAGCTTAACCAGTCTCTCTGGCGCCCCTTCGGATTCAAATCGGAACTGGTCTATCTCCTTATATAGTGACAAGCGTGGAGGCAACTCCCTTTTCCACTGTCGCTGCTCCTTCGAGTAGGAATTGTTGCAAGGGTATTACGAGCTGAGGAGGAATTTGGTGCCTTGGTAGTATAATTGGTGGAAGGTCGTTCTGGGCCAAAAATTCTGGCTTGGACACGTCAATACGATTTATCCGTGGGTCACTAGCTCGGATGGCGTGACCGACCACTTGAAAAACCTTGAAGATGGGTTTAAAATCTAGGACCAAAAATCCTCGCTCACAAAAATCTCGGTCAGTCCTCGCTCACAAAAATCCTCTGATCGGAGTAAGTAGTTGAGTGCCGCAACGTTCGTGAGACTGAGCCAAGGGGCAACTAACCTCTTATCTGCATAAATAATCAAAAGACCAAACATCATTAAATCACTGAAGTCCATTATCTAAAGAAGGCGAAATGAGGGACATGGGTTGGGTTAAAAATCTAAGTTTCGAACTGAAAAACCTAACTCTAAAGCATCCCACCTGTCTCTCTCTCTTGGGTCGGGCAGTGACGACCATCATGCCATGCCCCCGAAATGATAAGGTAGTCATCTTTCATCCCTTTGTTAGATTTGGGGAGGCATGAAATAAGCCTGACAATGGATGACCTAGACTTAAGGTAAAACCTTCCGTCGACCTGTGAGTGGCACTCATACAGGTGGACCACGTCGTGCCACGTAAGTCACTACCTAGGACACTTGTTAAGGGCATCAACATAGCCTAGAATCCTAAACATGTTAGGCGCGATGGGGGCATAGCCTATGATTAATTAGGTAATCTTGAGTTATCCTACCCATAGGAAGGGTCATCCCTTCTTCTAAAAAGGCTATTATGGGGATAATGACCTCCCCAGTCTCTCTATGTGTAGCGATTTGTTCCAGAGAACAATATCGCAGACCAACCTCCTGAGGTATATGGAATCTCTGTTTAAAGGCCATTATTTTAGCAGGGGAGTCCACTAAACTCTCGAATCTACCCATTCAGATGACTCTAGGAAAAACGACTGGAGTGTGTAAGTGAAAGAAGACAAAAACTATGAAGGCCGAAGAGACTGGCTAAAAAGGGGAAGGTAGTTCAGAGAGGTGGAGACTTACAAGAGCAAGAAAGCCAACATTGATCCTGTAAAAAGGACCCCTTGAAGCTTTCTCAAAGGAGTTGTGGAGGCTTAGGAATCTAGAATATGTTGTGAGTTGGAGCACTGAGTTCTCTGGAATGTTTGAAAGTTCACGAAATAAAGAGAGAAATGAACCCCCTTAAGACTTTTTATACAGGGAGAAAAGGAGCAGGAATAATCCCGCTCAGAATCCTAGGGGAAAATATCCACTGTAGGATGTGCGCCTCACCGTTGGATCGGGGGAACAAGATGTCGCCTGGAGCAATAAATGACGATTCACAGAACCTGAAGCATCAGAAGTAGTTATGAAGCATAGAAGATGGCAATCTAACACGTGTAAGCCAGAGAAATAAGTGGCCTTATCTCTTACAGATAAAAACTCCGCCTTTTCTCCTTGGATGAGAGGAAAAAAACCGAGGTTTTGAGGGACTATTGTGGGGACAAGGCCTAAAGATGGTATGCAGGGCCTTCGGCCTTACCCAAGATCGTTGGAAAACCTGAGGAGAGACAAAAAGGTTGAAGGGCATTACAGCTCAACGCCTCATAAATAAGAAGGGAAAAATGACTGGTTCAAGGAGAAAGACCTCCTCGGACAAGGTTAGCACTTTTCCTTTACACGTTCCAGCAACAAGAATGAACTCGATGGGGGCATCAGTGTTAGGAACATGCCACATGAGCTCAGGAGGTGGAAGGAGACAAAAAATATCTAGAGGAAAGGCTATTACCTCCGTATTAAATGCGTTGCAGCTACTTTTTTGGCCGCATTTATGTGGAGAAGACCTCTGAATAGTGTTTTCTTGGCCATCGTGACTCACAAAAGGCTAGAAGGGGTATCTGATGGGACAAGTACTTAAGTGGAGGTCCAAATGGTCAACAGGTGTAAGGCCAGGATCACCAAAAGGGACCTATAAAATGGGGAAGACCCCCCATGGGTGTGGGAGAGAGAAAAAAAGAATGGGACACGGTAGGAGAGAGAACAGCATTTGAAGGCCGTCCCCTCAGTCTATGAAAGCATTGACCTTTTCGGACAACACGTAAATAGAGTCTTACATGAATTCCCCTTGCATGGCCATCTTACAAACCCACTTTTGCCGTTAGAACACTGACTAACCCAACTCTTCAACTGATTTTCTACAAATTCATTGTATAGGGCTCATTAACCCATAACCTCATACTCTGGGCCGACAAAAACCGGGCCCTACAATATATATATATATATATATATGGAAACATTTGAAATTTTGTTAACTCTTCTTTTAATGTTGCCATATAAGTTTTTAATTTCATATTTTTCTACATCATCATCATAATAAATATTTTTAGTTTGACTTTTAGAATTACAAATAATTATAAACTTTGTTAGTTTAAAGTAATAAAACTCACTATATATTTTAATTAAGCAACCTAATACTAGATAAATTCTAATGAAATTAGATTTGATATATATATTTTTGAACAAATTCTAATTGAATTAGGTAAGTGTTTTTTATATACAAATTGTCTAATTTAAATTTATTTACTAATTAATTGATTAAACACACACACACTCATATATATAAACATTTTTTTTCCAAACTTTTTCGTGTATTATAAAAGAGTAGTACTAAAGCTACCATTACTAATGAAAAGGTAAAAATATAAACATCTTTTAATAGAGTTGTATTAAAGGTACAAACTATTTTACAAATTTTTTTACAAATTGCTAATGGGGTGAATGATTATTAATAAGTAAAAAAGTGATATTAGTTGTGAGTACGAATAAGACCCAGCAAAAATTTATCACATTAACAGTTTGTAAAAATATTGTAAAAAAATCTATGATTGTAACATTACTCCTTTTTATAATGTCAATTATTTTGAAGTAATGAAGATTTCGGAAATAAAATATAAGAAATTGAGCTTTTACCTTTTTATTTATTTTTTCTTTTTAAGCAGCAACCCAAAATAGAAAAAATGATTATTTATTGTAGGACAAAAGGAGTAATGGATTTTGTGGCCATGGTGCCATGAGCAGCGAGCACAACCTTTTTGCCTTAGTGCTATCCTTTACAAAAGTTATTCAAAAGCACTAAATTACGTCTCACTGCCTAAAATCTATTGGCCGTACAACCCGCAAGAATAAATAAAATGAAACATTGTCACAAATCTACTTGCCTAGCAATTCAAGATGTGTAGTAATATATAGATTAAAAAACCACGTTGTAAGTTCAAATAGCCAATCACATTTTTGTTTTATTGTTGTTATTTATTTATTTATTTTTGAAAGACTATTGGTAATTTGGTAGCGTGTTAAATTCGGGGACTTAATTCAGTATATTATATCTATAATTGAAGTCCAGGTGCATAGAGATTCAAATTGTGTCATTTTTGCATTAAGCAATGATTACATGAGCAGAGATGAGCTACACTCATGTGTGGGGGGTAATTCTTAAACCACCTTCATGGCTTCATCAATGAGGGAAGACCACAGATATGGAATTACCAATGTATATCTAAAACAGAAGACGGATTTGAATCTTATTGTGGAAAATCAAAGAAGTGACTCTGCAAAAGGGTCGAACAAATCAGCACAGAGTTGAAAAATTGGGACAATGAAAAGACAAGTACATTGAGTTTGATAAAAGAAATGTGGATGGTTATGAGTGACTCTCAAATGCTGCTCATCATGTTTGACGTAGGCCACAGAGTGATAAAAAAGGACACAATTAATATTATAATTGCATTTTGAAATTGAGGGTCTAATATTTTCTTCTTCTTTTATTTTATTTTGTTTTATTTTATTTTTTTCAGATGAATAAATTCTTATTTTAAACCTTCCATTAAAAAAAAAAAAAATTCTTATTTTAAACCAACTAAAACTATAATAACCTCTTTTTTCACCCAAAAAAAAAAAAAATCTCTTATGCTAAAATTAAAAAAAAAAATAAATAAATAAAACTAAAACTATAAAGTACAAGCTGCTCAAGAGCTGCAAATTAATCAAAATCCTCTATTTATATATAGAGCACCTAAATATAAATAAACTTTTTTTTTTTTTTTTTTTTTTTTTTGAGAACGTTCTTTATGAGAATTTGATAGTTACAATAGTGGTGGAGAAAGGAATTTGAACCATAATTTTCCTTATAAATGGGGTAAGTAATGCCACTTAGCTACAACACCCTTCGCTTAAACAAAAACAAACTAAACATAGCATTATTAAAAAAACATAGAATTAAATATTTTTTAAAAAAATCTTATTGAGAGAAGTGCCTTTAAATTTAAAATATAATAATAATAATTAACCCATTCCAATTGATTTCTTGACTTGATTTTTAAACAATCATCATAAAATACGAACACGATTGATTTCAAGTTTTCCTTCGCAAAATGAGCTTTTGATTAGCTTGTAGATATATAGCATTCTTAGTATTGTTAACGACGACATGATAACCCTTCCTTTGATTGTATTAATATCCAATTCCATTAAATTAGTAGGCTTTTTAGTTTGTAAGATTTTTGAAGTAAAATTAGTAATAATATTTTTAGTACTTTCCATCTCAACAACTTTGTCCAAATTCGATCCCAAAAACTATACAACCATAAGACATGAAGATGATCTCTGAGACTCACTTGCATCTCTTACAAAATTAATGAAGGTCCCTAAAAAATTATGCCTAAGATCAAAGTATGCATGGCATCATTATTCAATCTAAAACCTCAGTGGTTGTCAACTACTTAATTTTGAGAATTCTAAATAATAATAAAAAAAAGAGTCAATTTTAATTGTTTGTGTGGTGCAATTTTTTTATGATACTTCTAAAATTATTTCTGCTTGTTGCCTAAAAAGCTTAACACCCAAGTAAAACAATAAAACAAAGAAAGAGAGAAAAATGAACCTATACACTTAAAAGTCGTTTTAACAATAAGTTTAAAGACGCAATATTTCACAAAATATTTGAAACATTATCTAAAGACGAAATTGATCTAGTTATTGTGTACTTTATATATAATTTCACTTTAGCTATTATTGAGTATTTTAATATACATACATGCATGTATAAAATTCATCAAAAATGTTAATTATGAGCAATTTTGCATTTCGTTTTGTTTGGGTAAATTTGTTTATAAAAAAAAAAAAATGTGACTATTTTTGCTTGCTTTTGTTTTGTGGTTCAAAATAAATATGAGATAAATGATGTTGAAACTAGTAATGACATATAAAAGACCATTATTATTGTGATGATTTAACGACGGTGACGATAATGATGATGTATAATTAGTGACATGGTGACAATGCACAATGTTCTTATTGATAATGGTATGAAGACAAATTAACCAAATAGAAAAGGCATAATTTTAAAAAATAATGATAGAAGTAATGACAAAAGGGATGGTGGATAAATAGTCTGATATTAGCGATTGTATTAAAACAATGTTAACAACTAAGACACCCTAAATAGTGATCAGAGGTCACCACTATGATTAAATGAAGCTGTGGATTTCAATCCAATAATTATTTCTCAAATTTAAAAGTTAAATTTTCCTATAGATTGATGAATTGATTTCTTGAAACGAAAATGCCTCTATTCGATCCACTGCAAAACGTTACTTTTGAGTCAAAAGTCATAAACTGTTTTCAAAATTTTTTAAATAAAAAAAAAACAAAAAAAGAAATTCCTCCCTCCCAAGGAGAAAACGAATAGAACCTGAATTATGACCATGTTCATGAGAGCAACGGAACACATAATGGGGATTGGGAATATAATGTTAAAGAAATGAAAAGACACAGCAAAAAAAAAGAAAAAAAAGAAGAAAAGACACAGAATGGAATCAGGACCAAAATGGAAGTGGAACAGCACCAAAATTCATTCATGAGATACGGAATCACAATCACAAAACTGTCGTACGTTAATTCAAGCACCCAATAAAAGACACCAATAAATAATAATACAGAACACACGAGTTATGCACCTTTTAATTTATGACACATTTGTGAGCCAATTCAGTTGGGCACGGCCCACTTTCTTTTTCTCAAGGCTGCATCAGCGTCACCTTTTTTTAGTGATGGGACCAAAAGCTAACACTAAAGAACTTTTCTTTATTGGACACCATTATAAAATAAAATGATTTTTTAAAATTTTATAACACTTTATTTATTTATTTGATCATTTAATTTAGGTAAGGTGACTGTGAGAACGCTACAAGACATAAATTTACACCCTAATTCATCGGCTTTATGCTGTAATTATTATTTTGTTTGATGGTTTTGGTGACCTAATTTGAACATCTCAGTGGTATCAAATTCATTGAGCAGCAGAAGTGTAATTAAAATAAGAGGCTAATTATTAGAGATCTATATAGCCGAAACAATTTTTTCTCTTTTTAGTACATTTTTAATGTTATATTTTGTTTAATGGGTATGGGAAAAGACACCACCGAACATTTTTCTTTTTTGCTTTTAGGTAAGATGCACGCTATTAGGGTAATCATTTTATTTTTCCTTCTTTTTAATATTTGATATATATATATATATATATATTTATTTATTTATTTATTTATTTATTGTTGTTGAGGAAACTGATATTTGATATTTGATTAAGTGAGACCTGTCTTACATTAATACATTCTATTGCCGACAGTAAAATACAAACGAATAAATAAGTTAACGTAATCCAATCAAACTTCTCATTTGTAATTGCTGCACAAAATATTATTGGTTTGTCTTTCTTCTATTTTTGGGATAGCATTATTGGTTGACGTCAACAGCTCTTTTTTGCCGTATTTTTAATATGCCACATTATATCAGTTGTCAATGATTTTGATGTTCACATATGAAGGGAATCAAAAGACAATTTCACTTCTTGTTTAGAGATCTTTACATTTTCAATTGGGTCCCCTATTACTATTGATGATGTAGAATTATAATTTGTACGGCCTTAACTAAGTTCAATACAGCTCATAAGGGAAGTATACATTTAACAACACTAAGAGAGAGACAGCAACTAGTCTTACTTACACAATGTATTTCGTCACCGCTGCCACATCCACCGCCTCCAGTTTCTCTCCGGCCACCTACACTATATTTTGATAGGTGCAACTATAATCCTAACCTTTCCCAATAGGCAAAGCTCTCAAATGCCAAAGAGAAGGTAGGTTCCATACCATGCTGTAGCACCTTAAATAGACAACTTTCACCACCAGCAGTACTATCAACTTGGGCACCAACAACAACATCACCACCACTGCTCCACCATAATCATTGGGACTCCACCATAACCACCACTACTGTTGGTGCTACCTGTCAGATTCCAGACCAAGTTGCCCACTTGCTTTGCACTAGCATCACACAAAATATGCAATGTAGCTTAGTCAATAGCTGTGTCTAAAAACTACTTTATGATTCCTCACAGTATGTCCTGATTTTAATAAATTTTTACAAAACAATTCCTGAGTTCCTATCATCATTACAGCAGTAAAGATAGGAGAGACCATGCTGAAGAACATCTTTGACCATTGTTCCATTGAAGAGTTGACTTTCTAGCATACATCAAGATGAAAAAATGTACAGCATGACGGATTTTGTGTGTATACAACAAAACCCCCAGAAAAATGACAAAAAATGACATATACAACAAATCTTACGTCCAGGTGTCTCTCTTGATTACAGTCAATAACTCATAGGAGAAGTACGCAATAACTTGCAAGCAAGGATCTAAATTATATTCTCTCGGTAGAATCCAAGATATCCAGAAATCATTTCTTGATATTGTCTTTTAACAACTAAATAAATCAACCCCCAGCCCCACCATCATGCTATTAGAATGGCTCATTTTTTGCTAAGCAAGTCTAAATTGCTAGAAGAAGGGATAAGGTGGGATTTGGGAACAACTGTTCAACCCATGTCATCAAACATAATCTGGCAATGATGCGACCTTCTTGTCTACTCAGAAATTGCACAGACCATTAAAAAGTGGACAAATTCTCCTCTGCCACCAGCTTGAAAGGTTTGAGAAGAAAGGAAGCTATAGAGTTGTATCCATGGGATAGCAACCAAGTATGCGAAGGAACGTTGCAAATTCCTGCAAAGATGTAAAATTGTAATGAAAATATGAAAAAAATAAGGCTATACAGCAGTATGTTTAAAAAATAGAGTTTTAATGGCATACCATCAGTGTGAAATATTAACATAAAATGATTATCACTACTAGCATTAAGGAATGGTGTTATGTTTATGACAACTCCTGGGAAGTAAGCAGTATAGAGGAGTCGGTGATGTTATGTGAGACACTGTAGAATTCTAGCTTTGACCTTGAGATACTTAACTTCTTAAGCCATGCGACAAATTACAGCAGAGTGAAAAGGATCTTTAAATCAAATGTTTGAAAAAAGACTACATATTCAGGGAGGCTAGAAACATAATGAATTGATTAGAAGAACTCCTCAGACAAGGCCATAATATCATGTGTCCATTCTATTAAATCCCAAGAAAATCTAATTATAAAATTTCCTATGTTATGCAATGCAGCCTCTATTGCAGCACCCTTGACCTCTAAAAACAACATAGAGAACTTAGGATGGGCATTTTTTCCTAGTTAAAGTCAAAAGTTTGACATTTTGGCCACGTCCAAGAAATATTGTGCATTACAGAAGTTAACAAACTGATTTATTGACCTATAGAAACATACGATAGGATCCCTAATGAGGTGGATTTTTGAAAACAAAGGAGTTCCTCTAAAGTATATCAAGTTGATTAAGGATATGAGTTGTGGAGCTATAACTAGTGTGTGAAAAAATGGAGGCATTACAAATGAGTTTCCTATGACTATAGGTTTGTATTAAGGATCAACATTAAGTCCATGTCTCTTTGCAGTAGTGATGGATGAGCTCACTAAATTGATTCAAAATAATTCTTTCGATGAACGCTTTTTGCAAATAATATAGTTTTAGTGAATGAAATTAGATGTGGAATTACTGTCAAGTTAGCAATTCAGAGAGATGCTTTAGAATCTAATGGCTTCCAGCTAAGTAGGACTAAAACAAAGAACATGGAATAGAAGACTTGACCAAGAGATACCAAAGAATGTGAGCTTTCGGTATTTCAATAATTCTTAAAGATGGAAATATTGAAGAAAATGTGAATAACAGGATAATAGCACAACAGATGAAATGGAGAAGCACATTAGGATTATTTTGTGATCGTAGAATACCTATTTAGGAAAAGGTAAAATTGAACAAGACTACCATAAGACTAGCTATGATATATGGTTAATAAGCAAGATGCTTATAAATTGAATGTTGCAGGGAATGTTAGATGGAGAAGTGGATACAAGGAAAGATAAGATTTGAAATGAGGGAATTGGCTTAAAGATAGGGTCCCTATTGATGAAAAAATGACGAAGGGTCGAATAATATGGTTTGGTCATGTGTAGAGGAGGATGATTAATGCACTAGTGAGAAGAGTTAGTTGATTCAAATTTAGGAAACAAAAAAGAGAAAAAAAAAGAAAAAAAGAGAAAAAAAAAAAGGGCAAATAACACTCCTCTCCCTTGAGGTTTGGAAAACTGACACTCACCCCCAAACTTAAAGGAAAAAAACATTTTCCACCTTTTGACATTTATTTATCTAAACTCTGTTAAATTGGCGTTAAAAATGTTGTGCACTAACGTATCCTTTAGTTAATAATGTATTCCCAAAATTGACTCTGAAAGTTTTTTATATTGATAAGTGACTTTGAAAATTTCAAACTCATTTTTAAACAATAAAAGCTTGAAAACTTCAGCAAATTGTTTTATTTCATAAATTTTGATCCAAAGTGTTAGAGAGAGGAGCGATTAAAAAATCTAAGAGGATCATCAAACTTTAAAAAATCAATTGGAAAGGTGCTATAAGAGACTAAAAAATCAACATAAGCAACATGTTTTATAATATGCTTTATATTCCGTTACTAATATTAACAGAAGGGAGGGAGGGAGTGTTATTTTTTTTAAATCTCAGGAGGGAGAGTGTTTTTTCCTTTCAAATTTGGGGGTGAGTGTCATTTTTCTAAACCTCAAGGGAGGGGAGTGTTATTTGCCCAAAAAAAAAAAGAGAAGAAGATAAAGGAAGACCTAAAATAACATCAATATAAGTAGTAAAAAAGGAAATTGTCAATTAAAGAGGTAACAAAAAGTAGGACTTCGGATAAAATAGAACGGCAAAAAAGAATATATGTGACCAACACTGACTAATTTGTTTAGGATCCATAGTTGACCCTAAAATATATGAACAAAGACTTGGTTGTTGTACAAAAGCTAACAAAAGGAAAAAAGTTAAAATTCAAAGTAATGTACAAGCTTAAGCTTATGTGGGTGAGTGGGTGTGAACATATATATATATATATATATATTTGTGAAGAGAGAGAGAGAGAGAGAGAGAGAGAGAGAGGGTAAGGTTGCCTATCAACCAGACCTTGTAGAAGCAAAAGCCTTGTGTATTAGGTATGAGATTGGAGAATATTCCAAAATTTCAATTAAGCCATTCTAAAATTTTGAGTAATTGTAACAAGGAATTTGATTGATGACAAGACAAATGTACCATCAGGAGGCATAATTTGCATTGTGGAGAATGATAAGGAACAAACCTGAAAATGTCCTAAAGGGGAATTTGATGATGACAAGACAAATGTACTATCAGGACGCATAATTTTGCATTGTGGAGAATGATAAGGAACAAACCTGCAAATGTCCTAAAGCATTTTGTGCACGAGGCTCTGCCATTGAAGCCTCAAAATCAATATAGAAAAGGTAGTCAAAATATCTGCAACCACAATCACAAATGAGTTAATAAAAAACCAAAGCTATCTCATTCTCAACTAATGGAAAAACCTCACAATTTCTTAAGTCGACAAGAGCACACCACAAAAGATATTCAACAAGGTCAATGATACACTTGAACTAAGTCAAAAAATTGGACTAGAAATAAGAATGAAGAATACTAATTTGATAGGTGCAATACAACTCCTGAGGTGACAGATTAAACGGAAGAAAGGCAGTGCATCACCGTTAAATTCCTGTACCAATGACTTCCCTTCAGGTCTCCCCACTATGCTACAGTTGTGATAACAGCATCTTCAGAAGTGATGGTTTCCTAATGCAGTCAAGAGGTCTAGTAACTTCATGATTAAATTTAAATAAAAAGAACAATCTTCTTTCCAACTGCTTAAGGCTCTGTTTGGTTGGGAGGATAGAAAATTAATAGAAAAGATTTTAGTTATAGTGACCTTATATTATACCATGATCCCTTTTACTTTACTTTCCCTTTCCACCATGTGTGTTTGGTATAGAGAATGGAAAAGTAAAAGGACATAAAATAAATATAAATTTCCATTGTTTGGTTGAGAAGCAAAATTAGAGGATGGAAGATATAGTTTGTATGAATTTACTACCATGTCCCTATTACATTTTTATAAGAGGTAAAGATGACATATCATAAAAGTTAACACACCACACTTACTATATTATTTGATTTTTCTTTATTCATCCATTTTATATATATAACAAAAATAATAATAATGTGATTACTTAAATTGATTCGGGAAAGGACTCCAAAAGAATAAAAATTAATAGCCTCCAAAAGAATAACTTTCCCTCCAATGAATAGCCCGTCCTTGTCCTTGTCTTATTTCTATGTTTTTCATTTTTCTTCTGCTCATTGGTTCATGCTTCATGCTTTCAACGAATAATATTTGCTGACTATAGTCAGAGCAGCATATGTAAAGGTAGAAAAGGTCATTGGGTGGTAGACAAATGTTAGTGGAAGGGCCTTTAAGTCATTTGACTTCAATGCCCCCCTTTCCTCCTCATTTTCTCCCCAATTCGAAGATTAGTTTTTGGTGAGACCGGATGAAAATCACCCTCTCCCTCTCCCCCTTCCTTTTCCTCTCCCCTTCTCTTGTTAACCAAACAATGGAAAGCCAATATGTCATCTCCGCTTTTCCTTCCTATGTTTTCCATCCACCCCCAACCCAATCAAACAAAGTGTAAAATTCTTTACAACGGGAAAATTGATGATGATCAGTTACAGGATAACTGCAATCAAAATTTAATGTATTAGAAAGAAGGAGAATTGTGTTGTTCTAGAAAGATGTCATTGGTGAGGTGTGCCCAGTGAGGTGTCCAAATTCTAGACTCTTCTAGAAGGAACTATTGGTGAGGCGTCCCTACCAGCTGTCACTATCAGAATATTATTTGTAATATTTTTTAAATCTTCTCCTATATATATTATTTGGATATATAGAAATAGCCATTTTCTTTCATATTTTTCTTCTTACATGCGTCTTCCTTTTCACAAACACGGTATCATAGTAGGGGATTTGATTGACCCTGGTTTTGACCGATTCTGCATTCTCTTCTTTCACTCTTTTTTTTTTTTTTTTTTCCTTCGATTTACCATTTCTTTCTGATGCAGGAGGTTCTGAAACTTTTTTTTTATTGGGCTGTTTGGGTTTTTTCCGGAGGCGGTTGTGGCGGAACACATTAATTTGGGTTCTGAAAGAGGGTTTCATGATGAGTGGAAAAGGAAAAGAGACGGATTTGTTTTTTGTTTTTTGTTTTTTTTGTTTTAAATTGTATCTGTTTTGCTTTGATACCAAATTGATGTAGGACAATCAAGAGGAAAATAAAAGAACAAGTAAATTAAAAGATAAACCCTAAAAATCAGCACTTAAGGCTTGCCTGAAATCAACACCAAGCAAAAAACTTAGGCATCAGCACCTTTAAGTGTTAGGAATCAGCACCCAATGTATTGGAAAATCTTAATTCTGAAATTTCATTAATCATTCGTCTTTCCTCAAAATAAAAATAAACCAGGAGCTTATATAGAGCTAGAGCTTCTAGGAAATCAAGAGATAAAAGATAATAACTAGTGAAAACTAATCCTAACTGAACTCAAATACTAATCCTTATATAATCTCAAATCTAATTCCCATCTGAATAAACATCCAATTTCCTATGAGAAAAATACAAAAATCTGAAAATATAAATTTTAAAATAATTTTGGTTTTGCTCCTGCATCACTTTCAGTTCACTCTATTTGATTGAGTTTGGATATGCATTAGTTGTTCTGAGTAATCAGTAATGGTCTAACTCTTCTAAGGTGAATGAAGACGATAGAAACACCTATTCATCGCCATTGTTGTCATCGACGATTGGTAGCAGAGACAGCAATGTTTCTTAAGAACATGGTAGTGTTTATGATTGGTCAGTAGTATGTGCGAGAATTTCTGGAGGTTTTGAGGAGGTTCATGGAAACTTTGGTTGCCTTAACGAAAGCATGGAGGTTTCCGATGTACTCGGGGGAGGGGGTAGTTTGACCATCAATGACCCTTTTTTGAGCCGACATGGTCACCAAGAGTCATTGAGGATAATCAGCATTGACAATTGTGCGAGTTGACAGGGAAGACCCCAATTTGGTTCGTGGTGTTGGTTATTCACTATCTCAAATTAGGATAGGTTAATCAAGAATAGGATACTTTTGTTTCAGGCTGTTTGGTTATCTCAATGTGCTAATTTGGTTACTCATACTGCGTATTCCTCGTTCTGGATGAGGATATGCTTGATCAGGATAAGGGTGTCTATTGTTTTAGTTTTTATCCTACTATTTGTATTTTTTACGATCTCTAAATGTATGATTGGTGTGGGGCATGAAATTGGAGGTCTCTGCTACTCAAATTTTGCTCCTAAATTTCCTCCAGCGCTCCACAGGCAAATCAGTGTTCCCCATCTCCTTTCAAGTGGCATGGTCAACTTGGTTGCCCATCTCTGTCCACTTTGAAGCGTCAAGTTGGAGTCTTGGTTATGTATCTTCCTGTTAAGGAATCTTGTCAGTTTAGCATTCACCATCGTTTCTTTTTCTGTCTAGGCTGGTTGGTTCGGGTCTCTAACCTAGTTGAATTAGTACACTCTAATGTATATGGTCCCTTTCATACAAGGAAGCATGGGTATGGATACAAGCACAGGTACAGGTACAGTATGATGACACGGAAATTTTTGAAAAAGTAGGACATTGGTATAGAAGGGATACATATATTAATTAATTATTAAATATATTTTTATTTATATTTTCTATATATTTTTGAGCATTTTTTTTCTTCTTCATATAATGTTAAACATATATCAATTTAAGAGAAATAGTAACATATTTCCAAAGAGGACCTTCATCCGAAGATAACGAGCTAGTAGCCTCCATTAAAAATTAAGTTTAACCTACAAGTATTTTGAAAAAATCATTCTTACTTATCCAAAAATATATATATATATATATAAATAAATAAGCCATCAACATTTATTTTTAATATACCTACTAATTAAAAAATTATTTAAATACCAAATGAAAGATAGATATGAGGTCATGTGTAATTTATATCTCAAGACATGGGGAGGGTGTATGAGTGGACAACATAATAAAAAGAAAGCAATTTGACTTTTCAATTTGTAAAGTAATTAAAATCCAAGAAGAGAAGAAACTGGCAGTAGAAGGAAACGCAGAAGAAGAATAATTTAGTGTAAAGGTAACACCGCCTGTGCTTATCTTTTCCATTCTATTTCGTGTGCATATTCATGAGTTATGTTGTTTTGGGATTTTTGGATTCTACAAGTTTGGATGCAATGTGAGAGAGTCTAACTACATAGTTCGAAAGGGAGAATGAGGCAAAAACGCACTGTTTCGGGCTTTTGATTTTTAGTCTTTTATTTTTATTTTTATAAATTTTCATGAGGCGTGTCCCGACTGTGTCCCGAATGTGTTCAAGCCGTGTCCTTGCCATTAAATAAAAAAAAGTCTAGGACACGTGTGCAGCCGTCTCCTAGGCGTACACTGTGTCGCGTACATGTTCAACATGGGCACGACAAACAAATTTCCGTGTCCAAGCTTTCTAGCTTTCATGTTGCGTCCAATAAATTTCAAAACTTTGTTACCTTTGATGATGAGTGATGACTACTCCCGAATGATTGAGTTATTCATAATGAAAAATCATTTTAATTAATGTCCATTTTTCAGCTTTTTCACAAAGATATTAAAATTCAATTTGGCCAGAAAATCCAAGTGCTGCGATCTAAGTCTCTGTCAATGCTAAAGAGTATGTATCCAAGAAGTAATTATTAAGTACTCCCGGAGCATGATGTCATAGTGTTCCCTCCTCTCACATTCATGGTGGATCTCACTAATTAAATTCATGGTAGGATCCACCATAAATGTAAGAGGGAGCACCATGTCATCATGCTCCGGGATTACCTAATAATTTTCCATCTCCAAGGCATCCTTGACTTCTTATTTAACTAGCAAAGGCATTATACATCAGACCACTTGTCCTCACATGCCATAACAGATGCTGTTGCTAATCATAAAAATAGGCACCTCCTTGATGTTGAACGAACTCTTTTGTATGATATGCACACACCTAAATGTTTTTGGAGTGATACACTACTGACTGCCAGCTACCTCATCAATGAAATTCCTTCCACTATTCTTGATGGGGCATCTCCTCACTTGATCTTATTCCCTTCTTCTCTAGCCTTCCATTTACCTCCCAAAGTTTTTGCACATGTTTGCTATGTTCTTAATCTTGGACCAAGTTTTGACAAATTTGATTCTCACTCCACTAAGTGTGTTGTTCTTGATTATTCCGGGACTTAGAAGGGATATCAATGCTACTTTACAAATGCTAATGTTACCCTCGTTAAGTCTCAGTCATATTTCTCTAGCACTAGTTCTCCCCAAAAAATTTGATTTGAGTCCGTAGCATCTTCTACCGGTTTTCTGATTCTGAGTCTCTTACCTCATCACCTATTTCTATACCTAAACTGTAGCCTTCAAAGGCCCCAACATGGTTACAAATTGTACATCAGATTTCAATGCCTGACAACTCTAATGCCCCTTTCCATCATCCTCACAGTCTGCCGATCCTACACCTACTATCTTCAATTCACTCCCATTGCTCTAAGGAAAGGCACACAACCCTAAGTTACTATGCATCCTATCAGTAACTTTTCTTTTTGTTCATCGTTGTCTCCTTTTTCTTGTTATATACCCCCATTTCCAATGTTTCCATCCATAAAAATATTCAAGATGAACTCTTTGACCTGGGTTAGAGGCAAGCCTTGCAGTTGGAATGACTGTTTTACATCAAAATGGCACTTGGTATCCTTTTTTTTTTTTTTTTGATAATAAGATTTACTGATATCAAAAAGAGACTCCCTGGCACTAGGGATCTTGTTCCCTTTCTACTTTGGAAACATACAGTTGGTTGTAAATGGGTGTTAGGGGGTTTTTCTTGGAACGATGACATGTGTTAGAATCGAGAAGAAGGGGCCCATGCTTTGTGTTTGGGAGTCTAGCCCAGAACTCAACAACTGCCCAAAATGTGACTAGCGGCTATCGATGCATCTCAAGGCCTACAAAACAAAACTAGCCCAAAGCCCAAAAGAGAACAAATTGACACAAAGCAAGGGATTCCATTTTGATTTTAAAATAGCTTAGTCTACAGTTTCATACCTGCAGGTCAACATACAATAAATTCAACAATAAGTTAAATTCTGAAATAGGGGTGTTCACAGGTTGGGTTAAGTTGGGTTTGGGCTCAACTCGGACTTGACCCAATCATGTCAGGTGGTAGAAAACATGGCCCATGGTCGACCGAAGAGAAGAAATGAATTGAGTTGAGTCAGTTGTCCACAGTAGCAGATCGGTTTCAGTTAAAACTGGGAGCAACAGCGATGAAGAGAGATGCAGGAAAACTTGTCGGCGATCAAGAGATCTCCACCAATCTGGGCAGTGATTTGGATGGAGATGGGTTTTCACAGTCGGATCGAGTCAAGTTTGATTTTGGAGGAGACCCACCACTTGACCTGCCGTTGTTGAGTTTGGACACCCACCATTGACAGCCAATGTTGTTGGATCAGGTGTAGGTTGAGTTGTTCTGGTCGGGTGGGTTGGGTCTGTGGATAGCCCTAGTCTGAAATATGTCTAGTGGTAAATCAAAGGAACAGGAACCCAACCATAAATAAACTAAAATATTTTTGCCATCCAATACAGTTCTCCTAACAGAAAGTTAATAAAAGATACAAACACAATAGTGAGAAAGACTGTGTATTCATTGATAGCGAAACTATAAAACAAATAAAGCTCTTCCATACTAATCATAGAGTTAGAAGTGTGAACTTGGATTGTAGATGAAGGGAAATAGAGTATGTCCAACAATATTTAGAAGGAACTTGGTTGGATCTTCCTTATCCAATATCCACTCGCATGACTTCCTTCATGGTGATACAGTCCTTGTTTTATGGTCTCCATGGTGATGTATGTGGTGTACAGATTTTCTCGAAGAGATATTTATGGATAATTTCAGAGGTTACAAGGAGTATATGTTGTCCTTGATGGTTTTGTAAAGCGCCTTAAGGTATAGTTGGTTGACAAAGGATACACGACATATTGTGTTTATTATCCTGAGACCTCTCTTATAGCTCTCAATTCTATTTGGATTTGGATTTGGATTTTTATTGCTCTTAGTCATTCTTAGTCTTTACACCATCTTGATATCAAGAATCTTTCTTTTCATTGAGATCTTCAGGAGGAAATATGCATGGATCAACCACTTGAATATGTTATTACTTGTAGTGAACACCTTCACGTTGGCTACGAAAGGCTCTATGTGGTTAAAAGCAATCCCCCTGTGCCTGGGATAGATTTAGTATCATTGTGCTTATGTGCTCTTCGCTATTTCCCTAGAATTGAAGTTTCTTGTTCTTCTCAAGGAATTTCTCTTTCTTAAAGGAAATATGTAATTGATCTTCTACATGAAATTGGCTCTTAGGATCTCATCATGTTGATACTTCTATAAAATTCTACTGCTAAACTTGATAGAGAGAAAGGAGAATTCCTACTTGTTAAGTCTTTGTTTGTTGGCTTAATTCCATGCCAAATTTGCATGGAACTTTTGCTCAATTTTCATGTAATTTGTGGGGTTATTTTTTTAATTAGGTAGAAGTACTTGAACCTGGTCACTCTTGCTGAAAGGACAAATGGCAAAACAAGGAGCTACCTTTGTTATTTGCAACTTGCAAACAACTCAGGACCAAGTCGCACCTGTGAGTAGCCAAGGACAGAACAATTATTTCACTTATATCCCTTCGCCAATTCACTCCCAATATATATATATATATATATCTTTTTCCTAATACACCAGAGAGATAGAAAGCAACTTTCAGATTGCTTCTTAGAGAGAGAGGAAGCCATTTTTGTTGTTTGAGCCAAACACATTTTATCTCTCTTCTCCTTGCCTCTCATCACTTCTATACCCAAGAGAGGAGATTTTAACCATCACTACCTACACCTTATCTGAGTGTTATAGAGTTGATTGGTGCTGTAAACCATTTGGAGCTACAGTTCAAATCCAAGTTTCATTGGGTGACTAGCGGTTGATTGCTCAACCGGCAAGACTTTGTAGAAGAAAGGACTCGGTGAATTCAAATGCTAGCAGTAGCTTGGAGGGCTTGAGTACTTAGGGAGATCTAGGCTTGAAGGATCTATAGTCAATCTTGTACTACATCTATTCTATAGTGCAATTCCAACATACAGGGTCGGCAGAAGGGTTTTTCACTGGGGGCTCCGGTTTCCTCTTTGAAAACACGTCTTGGTATCTTTGTATGGTTTGCGTATTTATTTTTTGCACTTTATATTGCTTTATTACTTTATATTGTTTATTGCAAACCATGGATTATGAAATCGGTCAATCATGCATATTGGGCTTTAATTGTTAGATAGGATTAATTGCGATTAAGTCGCAAAATTTACTATTGGGGTCTAATTATTTGCCTACGTTGATAGGTTTTGCATTTTCACTACTGATGTTAGTCTGGGGATTGGTTCGAAAGTTGATTTATCCTACCACTAGCCATCCATCCTAATATTACTTATGTCGTTGGTGTTTAGTCAATGATGCTTCTCATCAACCTTATTTTGAAGCAGTCTGTTGTATCTTACATTAACAAAGGGATGCTCCTAGCGTGGAATGTTGTACATGCGTTTTGCTTCCTTGCATGTGACTAGTTTTAGTATAACATGGGCTGGTAGACACTTTGTTCCTACTGATGTTAGTCAATACTAGGAATTAGTTATGAAGTTGATTTATCTTACCATTAGTCTTCCTTCCTGATATTACTTATGTCATTGGTGTGGTTAGTCACTGACACTTCTCATCAACCTTATTTTGAAGCAGTATGTCGTATCTTACATTACCAAAAGGGTGCTCCTAGCGTAGAATGTTGTACATTTTTCTTCCTTGTGTGACTAGTTTTAGTATAACATGGGCTGGTAGACACTTTGTGGGTGGTCGACTTCTGGCTATTAGACATTGGTTGGAGATATTCATGTTTGCGCTACAAAAAAGTAGAATTTCGTTGCTTATTCTAATGTTGCAGCTAAGTATACATCTATGGCTTCTATTGCTTTAGAAATGTTATCAGTTCCTTTTCGTTTTCTCCTTTATGACATTGGTATTGATGTTCCTACTATTATGTGGATGTATTGTAATAATCAGGCTGCCATCTTTATTGCTAACAATCTTGTTTTCCATATGCATACCAAAACTATCTAGGTTGACTAATTTTATTCAAGAGTTATTGATAAGGAAACGAATTGTTACTCTCCATGTTCACTCGAATGATTAGTTGGGTGGTATTCCAACGGAGCAGTTAGCTTGTGCCTTTCAAGCTGGGCATGTTTGATCTGTATGCTCTTTTTTTTTTTTTTTTTTTGATAGGTAATAACAGACTTTATTGATAATAAAAGTACAACGAATTTACGATAGTAAACTCACTGCACTGAAAAGAATACAAACCAATCAAAAAGAAAGACTAACAGAATTAAGAAATTCAAACAACGAATGACAATGCGTAAACCCCCAAATATGGGACCACTCAAACAAAGTCCTAAGTAGCAAAGACTTCACACAGTCTACAAGTCTCTCAGTTTCCTCAAAAGTTCGGGCATTGCACTCCTTCCAAATTAACCACATAAGACACGCTGGAACCATATTCCACACATTTGAATTGTGACTTCCCAACCAATTCCACCATGCAGAGAGAAGAGAAACAACACTCTTCTGCATCACCCACTGAACCCCAAACAATCGAAGGACTTCACTCCACAAGGTATGAGCAAACTTACAATGGATCAATAAGTGATCCACAGTTTCCTCTTCACATCGACAAAGGCAACACCAATTAACAAGAGGTAAGTTCTTCTTAACAAGGTTGTTTATAGTAAGAATCCCACCCCTAGCAGCTGTCCATAAGAAGAAAGCCACCCTTTTAGGTACTTTAACACACCAAATACTCTTCCAAGGAAAAGACACCAACGGGGCTACTAACAATGAAAAATAGAAAGAGCGCACATCAAAAACACCACTACGATTCAATTGCCATATCATGGTATCATCACCACCTCTAGGCAGTTTGGATGAAATATGCGCAAAAAAATCATAAAAGATCCCTGTCTCCCAATCTTGAAAAGCACGACGGAAACGTAAGTTCCAGCTTCTACCACCCCCATCCGGTGCACAGTCAACCATATCAAAAATCATAGCCGCCTTATCTACAGCAATAGCAAACATAGCCGGATATAAATCCTTCAAAGCAGTAGGGCCACTCCAAGGGTCGTACCAGAATCTGATGCAAAAACCCTCACCTGCTGCATACAACACATGACCAAAAAAGCTCTCAGCCCCCTTCCTAATGTTCTTCCACATACCACATCCATGCGTCCCACTAACAACTCTAGTACACCATCCCCCATTGGCTTCCCCATACTTGGAAGCTATAACTTGCCTCCATAAATGTGTGACCTCATTCCCAAATCGCCATAGCCACTTCCCAAGTTAAACAGCCCAATTTTCCGGATCCCCAAGCCGCCTACCTCCACTGGCCACACAACTTCCTCCCAAGCAACAAGTGAAAATTTAAAAACATCATTAGATCTCCCCCAAAGGAAGTTCCTCTGAATCCTCTCTAATCTGTCTGCCACATGTTGTGGAATAGTGAACAAAGATAAATAATTTGTAGGGAGACTTGATAAGGTACTCTTCAATAAAGTAAGCCTACCCCCTTTTGATAAATATAATTGCTTCCAACCTGCAAGCCTTTTTTCCATTCGTTCAATGATAGGGTTCCATATGGAAGAATCATTATAATGTGCCCCCAAAGGCATACCCAAATAAGACATTGTAAACAGCCTACCTTACAACATAAAATACGGACTAAGGCATCCAAATTCCCAACCTCACCAACCGGCACAATCTCACTCTTACCAACATTTACTTTCAGTCCTGTGATAGCTTCAAAGAAAATTAGAACCATACGAATATGTAATAATTGTTCCTCCGATGCATCACAAAAGAGAATAGTATCATCAGCAAACAAAAGGTGAGAGATATGCAAACCTCCACTTGTATTGGGACTTGCTTGGAATCCACAAAGAAAGCCTCCTTCTTCTGTCCTTTTCAACAACCTACTCAACACCTCCATTACCAATAAGAATAGGAGTGGAGATAAAGGATCCCCTTGGCGAAGACCACGAGAACTACCAAAGAAATCAGCTGGAGACCCATTAACAAGTACTGAAAAACGAGTAGTAGAAATACACATTTTCATCCATCTTTCCCACTTCTCCCCAAAACCCATCCTCTCCATAAGGTAAAATAAGGCACTCCAATTCACATGATCATAAGCCTTCTCAATATCCAATTTAACAATCACACCCGGAATACCACTCTTCAATTTGCTGTCCAAGCATTCATTTGCGATTAGAACAGAGTTAAGAATTTGTATGCTCTAGCTTGAGAGTTTTTTATATTGGCTTATTATTCTTATATTAGATTAAGGTTATTCTTGTAATCAAGTCATATCATTTTAATATAAATATATGTTACGATACGATGAAGAGACTAAACAACTAAGCCCTTAAACCTTTTCTCTCTCTCTCTCTCTCCATTCTTCTTTTCTCCTTTCTTCTCTCCTAACCCTAATCTTTCATATTTTACAACTCAATTTAAGCTTTGGCATTGAGCATGAGATTTTTTAGATTGTTAATGATTATTTACTTTTAAGATAATGGACCAAGATGGGAAAAACGAATTCAGAAAGTTTGGTTCTAAAGGCTTCAAATATCCTACTTTGGAGAAAAGCTCCAAATAAGAACAATTGCAGTGATGAAAGAAAATTCAAATTCAAATCCAACAGCATAATTATACTATTGGCTTAGAGTTTAGAGATGCTGGCACTGCACTTTCTTAGTTTTTCTAAGCTAACTGCATCAACATGTCTAAAGTATATTAATTATGTGTTCCAAGCAACATATTTTGACCAAAATCACTCCAAAGTACTACTTATGGTTCAAACCAACTAGATGACATGTATTGCCTAATAGAGAACTTGATATCCATTTTTTTGTAATAAGTCATCAAAAGAAGACTCACTTGGCACTTCCCGTGTTGGAGTCATCGACTACTCTTAATGGCCGTTTCCTCTGCGGTCGACTTTCAATCTGAAACAGCATAGAGATTATAATTCATGGTCAAATCTTTGATATTATTAGTTTTAATAAGTATGGTCAAGTATTTGTTATGAACTAATAAAAGTGAACTGTGTCTAAAATACCTTTTTCAAATTTATGTCCCTCAGTGCAAACACTGCCAAGGCTTTAAACAATACTCCAGGGCCTTCATCTAAAGTAAATACGATGCTTGTCTGAAATTAAGGATGATGATATTCAACTATAAGAAACTCTTTGGAAAACATGTAAAATAAAATCTCTATGGGTAAATGAACCTCTTACCTTAAAGGGTTTATCAGTTCTTGGAATTATTGGATCCCTTGCAAGTACCAGATAACGAGTAACATTATCAAAGTCATCCTGAATAAACCATGGAATTGAAGCAAAATCAGTAGCATTTCTTATGACCAGAATAACATCATAACTAGGTAGCATTTGGCATCTAACTGACTTGGTCAGATAGTAATGTATTGATTGGTTGGGTTATCAATCAAGAACTTTTATGGGGCTAATTCTTCAATGAGAAGATTCTAAAAATGAAAAATGAATACTTCAAGAGAAAATGGTCTGAGCTAAATTAATATATTTAAGGTAGCCTAGGCAATCTAGATTTGCATTACATGAATCTTAAATCGCATACATAGACTACAGTGGTGTGAATCTCACATCTAAGCTTTTGTCCCTCTGAAGAAAAAGAACATCAATTAAAGGAAATGTCTCAATCATAATGACCAGGGAATATTTTGATAAGGGGTAGTTCATTGACTAAAGTGATGGGGTTAATGCTTCAATGAGACAATTCTAAAAATACAAAAAAGAATACTTCAAAAGAAAATGGTCTAAACTTAGCTTGGGAATTTTGGAATAACATTATAGGACCTTGAATATATATATTAAGTGGGAGAGGGGGATTTAAACCCTGGACATCTCCATTGGAAACATCAGGAAGCGCCAGTTGACCTTTTTATTTAGATATTAGTAGGAAGTGCTACTTGACGTAATGGCCATTGGCAGGATCTTAAATAACATATATAGACTGCTGTGGTTTGAGTCCATCTAAGCTTCTGCCCTCAAGAAAAAGAATATCAATTAAAGGAGAGGTCACAATCATTACGACACTGGGAATCTTTTGGCAACAGGTAGTTCATCAACTAAACTGATGATAAACACAGTATTCTCACAAGATATGCTTGCTATGTTTGGTTCCTAAGAAAATGGAACTAAAAAAAGATAACATTTTAAACTTTTACAATTTCTGCCCCAGTTATATGTCACTTATAACCAAAAAAATAAAAATAAAAAAAATTCTTCTGTTATGCCATTCTCCCCTATACAATGCAGACATCACCAAAAGGACTGCAACAAGAAATAGAATATGGTATATGCAATTTGAGTGTTCAGTCATTCAATAAAGGAGATATGAGGACTAGCATAGGTGGTCTTACTGCTACCCCTGCAGTAACATTTCTTGCACCACCACCAACACAAACAGCAGCATCACCAGCATCACTTGTGCACAACTATATAAATTGATTCGTGGCTTCCTGCACTACAACACTCACCTATAAAACTGTCACCCACTTTCTTTCACTGTTATTAATGCCCATTTTCCCGGAGGCCCACACAAAGCAAAGCCCAATTATTTATGGACCCTTTTTTTCCTTTTATTTTCTTAATTTTCGCATGCCCAAGCCCATGTAATCTTTAATGGGGAATTTTGAAGAAGTGTGGCATGAAGGGCAAAAAATAGGGCCTATTTGAGCTTACCCTTGGGCCCAAGAGATGGATTTTGTCAAGTGGGCTTGAAACATTTGCAAAATCCATGAGCCCATAAGCAAGCCCATGTGCAGGCCACAAACATAGAAAGGAAAACTTGAATAATGTGCTGTATGTGCACAAAATATCAGACTAATTGCCCCAAGCCATGAAAAACATGTTGACCTCATTTAATGTTAACTGACTAGGTTTCTCAAATTCAGCATGTTCTTAAGGGGTTGTTTCCACCAAAAAGGGACAAAAAAGTTGGTTTAGTTAACCAGATTATCCACACTGGGTAGCAAACCAGATTGTGATAATACCCAAAAAGCCCACAGCTCAAGGTTAACATTCTTCCGAAAACCCAGCAACCAAAAGCTTTGATCACCATCCAAAGATGGATATTAGACATGCCCCTGATATATTATAAAGCCTTGATAGTGGACTCATGATGCATTGCTAGCCTCTATTGTTTAAATATTGGAGTGAGTAGTGGGTTCAACTCCCCTCTTTTGAGCCCACTATGATAGGTGCAAAAGTCCATTAGCTTGCCATCTCAAATCATCCCCAATAACTGTAAACCATTTATTGGTTTCTTAAGAGCAATACATAAAGGATAGAGAAAAGTTGTGATCTCAAGGCTTCAGATGAGGGCTGTAGATTGGTGTGGGGGTAGGTTCAATTGAGGCTTAACTTAATTGGTTTTGTTCTATAAGTTACCAACCAAGAAGCACGGGTATGGATATGGTATGATATGGGGATACAGTGATACGACATTTCCTGAAAAACTAGGATACAATATGGTGGGGATATATTTTTAATTGTTAAATATATTTGTATATGTATTTTTATACATTGTTAAGCATAAATCAATTTATGAGCAATAATGGATAATAAAGTGAATCCATGGCCTTTAAATGATTAGAATACAGACCAAGATCCAAAAGAGTAAATAAAAAAGAACCAGATAAGTTTTCAACATAGAAACCAATATATAAAAAATATTAATAAAAATCTTCACAAGTTTGAGCTATCTCTCACTGTCGCGGGGGGGGGGGGGCCTAGTCATGACCATATCAGGGCCACATCGCGGGTGTATCCCAGACATATCCGATGCATATTTGTATCTGATACAAATATGCATTGGATACAGATACATGAGGAAAAAGTGGAATATCTGTGCTTCCTATGTTACCAATTAATAATAAAAAATGGGTAGGACCTCCAACTTATCCTTTTCTTGACAAAACAAGTGTAGGGTAAGAGAAAACATAAATTTGAGACACAAAACAAAGAACAAAGGAGGAAAACTGTACCTGGATTCTTTCTGCCAGTATGTTAAGCCCATAAATTTCTGCAGCTCGAGCACTCGCAACAACACCAGCATCCCTCAAGCCATTTGAGGATACATACTAAACCAAAATTGAGTTAAATTAAAATCATTCTATGGAATGATTAAAAAGAGATCATTATAGGTACAAAATAGTCGTCTATCAATCACCTGAGCAGCCCCAGCTGTATCATCAGCATTTTCCCTGGAAACACCTAACTTACTCAGGAGAATATCACTCAAGGAAAGTGTCTGTAAACAAGAACTACTCAAATTTTAAACAAGGAAAGGACAAACATTTGGACCATGCAGATTGGTTAACATCAATATAACCAGTTTCAATATGGAGAGAGGAAATAAAATCTTGACCTGTGGATGGCTTAGAACACGTTTCAAGTGCTCTGCTCTGACACCTGGCAGAGCTAGAAGGCAGAGATTACAATCCAACTGCACCTCACCTACTATCTGAAGCCTATGACGAAGGAGTAAATCGTAATTACGATGGATACTTCCACCTGAAGAATTCTCAATTGGAAGAACTGCTTTATCAGCTAGCCATAGTTCAACAGCCTGCAAATAAAATATAAAAATGAATGAAGCAATGATTAAGAGGCCGGGCCATGGTATGATGGCAAGTGCCTTTCACCAAAAGCGACATGTTGTGGCTTTAGTACGACTTAATGAAGCAAGGATTAGTATCAGCTCATTTTAGAAGGTGTTTGGCTATCCATATTGTTCACCAAAATTTCGCTAATGATTCCATCTCTTGGGATTGAGTCATAACAAAGGTGTTGAATTCAAATGTTCAAAAGTTGTATAAGAAAATATAGAGAATTAAGTTTCTGTTTGATGTCCTAATTTCAGCCTACAAATTATTACAATATATCACACTAAACCTTAAATGCATCTTCAAAATCATTACAAGGAACTGTTTCACATTTAGGGTAGGCTTTCAGTGCAGCATCCTCGCTGTATGACCCTGGTAAACCCTGCACCATAAATTCAACCAGATAAGGAACAAGAGGACACTAAGTCTTTAGCACCTAGCAATTCATTTTGATCTTATTCTTGGTATTTACAGACAAGTTTCTGCTAAATATATCCCTTACCCTGAATGATATTCGCACCTTTGAACCACCATCAGGAATAGCAGAAAGATCAGATACGGATAATGGTCCTGCGATTGTGACCAAACATGAAGTTGAGTCAAACTAAACTTGTCAAAGATGGGAGGCAAATGTCTAAAGATTGAACATGAATTCAATAAATTCTAGTCCTACCATTTACATCCACCAAAAAAAAAAAAAAAAAATTGAACTAATCCTCCTATGGTATATATTTCTAAAAGCTAATCACCATCTTTCATTTCCTGGATGGTTCACCATCTTAAATATGCTCACGTTAAATATAATTTTGACAATTAACCAGCATGAATTCCCTGAATGCTCAATTGCATCAACTATCAAGTCTAGCAACTATTTTGCCCACATGAAATGCAAGTTAAGATTCCAGTTCTACATAACTACATAACTACATAAGAAGTACATTGAAAGGAAGTCAATCCCATTTGTCCCACAAGTTGCCAATAAAATTAATACTCACTTCATCACTATATGTATATTCAAAGATTCTTAATAGCTGTCTTTAAAAATAATATAAAACTACAATGAAATAATCATCTTGAAACAAGCTCTAATCTGTATCCAATCCTAATACATATATCAATTCAAAACTTTAAAAACTCCATAAATTTGATAAATTGCCATTAAAGAAACAAAACCCCACTTGGAAGAGAGTTCATATCCTTTTGCAATCTCCTTGAAACATCGTTCTCCGTCTGATCAACTATTTGTTGCAACTTGGTGCCCCGGTTGGACGTGTTCTCGTTTTCCACAGACCGTATTGCCCTGCAAGCTGACAGACCCGGAAACCCACCAAAACGCATCCATTTGCATACTTTCTCCGACTCATTTATCCGATCCAATGGAAACCCAGAGGGCTTGGACCCCAAGTCTTTCCACCCATACTGAGAATTTGTAACGCCCAGCACAACTACAGTCTTCAAAGCCATCAAAAAGCTTCAGAGCCAATATGTTTCCTCACAATGTTTGCTATATATAAGAACCATCAGAAAATGGATTTGAAAAAACACAAAGGAATACGTTGCTTTTGTTGTTGAAACCAAGAAAACTACAAAACTAAGCCTTGTGTTTTAAGTAAGCGTGGGAAGTGTTGGTTGAAGACTTTCGTCGAGCAGGTGGAGGGCAATCCGCCCTGAAAAATTAGGTGAAAAAACGTGCAACATCTACACGCTTCCGTGAATGAGACTTGTTCCGAACAGGTTGTTCGTGTGCTGCTGATGTGAGCTCTGTGAGGCCAGACGCACGTTGACCACAAATTGAGAGTGAAAAAACGATTCAAGCAACCATAAATAAATCAAAATTTTTATATTTATAGATCCTTCTGAACCTGCGACCTCGAACATTTTTTTTGAGAATAAACGGCAGACTGCGACCTCGAACAGTGAACTCGCGTTTTGTGACGGACCATGTCAAGGAATAGTGGTAGGACCACCACACATTACACGTGGTGTATATTTAATTCTTTAAAAAATATGTTATCATTGGACGGAGTATGATATCGATTTTTTTTTTTTTTTAATTTTATTATAAATAATTTATATATATATATATATATTTTTTTTTATTACTTGTCGTTAACTTGTGCAATGCACAAGAATAGTTACTAAATGAGTTTCAAGAAAAAAATGCATTATTTTTGAGTTGGAGTAGTAAGTAAAAATGCATGAAATTAAAAAAAAAAATGATATTGAAAGATATAGCACAAAGTCTTATTAGTTAGGCTGAAGAAAGTAATATTATTTTATTTATTAGTTTTTTGTGGGAAGGAAAAGGAGACAGAATTTTGCATCTCTAATTTAGTTTGTGTTGTATATATAGGTATATATAAGATGGTTGTAATATATATGCCAAAAAGTGCCTATTGGCCGAAAATGTGCCTATTGAATGAAAATGTGTTTATTGACCGAAAATGTGTCTATTGAATAAAAAGATACTTACCAAAAGGTATCTATTGAAATGTCACAATCCTTCATATTGGATATACTAAAAGATGATTATTGATCGAAAATATGCATATTGAATGAAAAATGTGCTTATTGATTGAAAATGTGTTTATTGAATGAAAATGTGCTTACCAAAAGGTGTCTATTGAAAGATCATAACCATTCATATTAGATATATCAAAAAGTGCTTATTGACTGAAAATATGTCAATTGGCTGAAAATGTGTCAATTGAATGAAAAACTGCTTATTGAATAAAAATGTGTCTATTGGCTGAAAATGTGCATGTTGAAAATGAAAAGTCAAAACTGTTTGGTGTTTTTAAATGTATACGTGGTATTAATTTATGTAGGCATGTGATGCAATAAGGAGCGGTTAACAAAAAAGTTAAATGTTTCGATTTTATATTATATATAGATTCGACCAAGGCACCAATTAGTAGGGGTGTTTGCGGTGTGGTTTTGGACCATTTTTAGCACCGCACTTTGTAGTACGATTTAGCCAAAACCATAACCGCACTGCACTTTATTTTTGCGGTCACATGTGCGATGTAGTGCAGTGCGATGCGGTTTAGAGTTTAGCCAAAACCATAACCGCACCGCACTTCATTTTTGTGGTCATATGTGCGGTGCGATGTATAAGATGCAGTTTGAAGCTGGTATATTTTTCAAATTTTTGGTTTTTCTTACCCAGCCCAAACCTGATTTTTCCTTTTGTTTTAGGCCAAGTTTTAAACTATTGAGCTAATTTTTCTTTATTTTGAGTTGGCTTTCCTAATCAACACTTGCTTGGGTTATTAAACCTTTTTTTTTTTTTTTTTTTGGTTTGAAAACTAGGGTTATTAAACTATTAATAATATATTTAATATTAAAAAATATATATTAATATATAGAGATGGTGCAGTTTGTGTGGTTTTCTTATTATAAAACCGTAAACTGCACTGTACCATGTGATGCAATGTGGTGTGGTACACTGTTAATTGTGGTGCGATGTGGTTATGCCATTGTGCAGGCGGTTTTGGTGGTGTTTTTGCGGTTTGTATGATTTTTACGGTTTGGTGGACACCCCTACCAATTAGTTTTTAGTTTTCTTTGTAATATAAAAGAGAACTATTACATCCACAACATTTTCATAATACTTTTACAACAAATTTTAGGTGGTAAATTGTCATTAATTTTAATTTAAACCAACCTCTGAAATTACTTTTTTATACACCACTAATAACCAATAACAATCTTGAAAGTACTGTGAAAATATTGAGCATATAGCATTTCTCAATATAAAAACATGTAACGCGACTAAACTACAAAAGCTCTTAGGATCCGTATAGATAAGATGTTTTAAAAGTTTGTTTTGAAAAACAGCTTTTAGAAAACACAATTTTAAAAATCACAAATAAGCATTTGGTAAAAATGTGAAAAAGTGTGTTTTTTTAATTTTAAAGACACGCTATTTTAAAACTTGTTATTTTGGCTTAAATTCCAAAAAATGACTTAAGTATATTGTTAAGGTTACCTTGTCAATTATTCTTTTTTTCTAGAAATCATTATTTTTATAAAGGAAAATTTCTAATCAACAATTGATGATGATGATCAAATTCATAGAGAGAAGTTTCTCCAAAAAAAAAAAAAAATCATCAAGAGAAAGACATTAAAATGATTAGAAAAATAAAAATATTAAAATTAATCTTCATTACCAACAATATCAATACTAGACAATTTATTATAATAATAATAAACGTTCTTAGCCAAAACATTAAATTTTTTCCAAAATAGAAATAATGAAAATACTATCTACAACCCACAAATGGACCGAGCTATCTTGTCACAAATAAATTTCATCTTCTTATCATGCATATTCTCAACGTTTGCCTAACTACTACTACCTTCTTCCCTACTATTACTTTATGGTTTGTCAAAGTTATGCTCATCCCATTTTAATCTCTCATCCTCCCTATCATGTTTTCTAATAAAATTATGTAAAACACAAGTGGCAACTACAATGTTTCTTTGGTCCTTAATGTCGTAAGATGGCATTTGCTTTAAAAAAAAATCCATCTATTCTTCCACACTCCAAAAGTTCACTTAATCACATTTCTAAGTGACAAGTGAACATAGTCAAACCTTTCTTCTAGGTGATTTCCTCGACCAGCTTGTTGAAAATATGAAAGATGGTATCTTTGTCCCTTATAAGATGGTAAATATCATTTCCTCAAATAATATTTTCCCTTATAAGGAGGCAAATAATATTTTCCTAACCAAAAAAAAAAAAAAAAAAATATATATATATATATATATATATAAAAGATGTGCATAAATAACATCCTTCATACATATTTAATATATAAAAAGAGTATATACCTGGTGGTGGTTTTGGAAAATTGATAGATTGTCGACGAATATAATCTAAGAAAATGTGTGTATCATATCCTGCATCTTCCTATCCGGCCATAACAAATGTGAAAAGTAAATCAAAATCACATGCTGCCATCACATTAAAACTTGTCATTTCCTTTCTATTATAATATGGAATTTTCTTGTCCCCTCCAATAACAACTTGGTTGTGTACCATCAATGGCACCAATACAGTCCTAAAATAGAATACAAATTTTAGTTACTAAGGAAATAATCATTAAAAAAAAAAAAATTATAAGCAAATTAGAATGAATGAATTGAATACCTGAAAATGTGGCATGTATAATGGATTTTTTTTTTTTTTTTTGGTATATATCTTGGAACTTTACTAAATGTACAATTAGAAGGCTTGAGGATATCCATTGACATTATGTTAAGGTGTTTAAGAACTCTATGAAAATGTCAATGAATAGTTTCACCAGAATGTTGAAATCTTTCTTGAACCAATCTGTTACATGCTCCTTGTCCAAGTATCATCAAACATATACCTATTGACTCTTCAAGCCTAATATGCCTTGTGTGCTGAAATCCATATCTATGTTGTAAAACATTGCACAATAGAAGAAAAACATGTGGCTTCATTCTAAACATTTCATGACATTTTGCTTCATTATCAATCAACAATCCATCAACCACTTGTAGAAAGTTTGATCAGAATCTCTACAAGGTTGTTTATCAATGTATTTCATATAATATGTCACTGCTACATGACATCTAGCAACAACAAGATCATATCATTCATCATCATCTTCCACATTATAAGAATGATCATCATCACTATATCAATATAATCATTGTAATTCATATGAATAACACCTAAAAGATGATAACAATTAGAAAAATCACAGTAAAAAAATTGCTTAAATGATTAAAAAAATAATAATCATTAAAAACATTATTTAAACATCTGAACAAGTTCAAACCACCCTAACAAACACATTATTCAAAGGAAAAAGCAATAAACAACGAAAAACCTAACAAAGAACACATTTTAAAACAATTATCTTCTTATAAACTTTTCACTTGCTAGTTAAGTGCTAAAGTAGTGCTCCCCTAACAATCTTGCTTTCTCTTCCAGAAATTGAAGCTATAAATGTGGTTCTTTTATCACTACTATTGAGGTACAAATTTTTGGGCCTTAATTTCATTAGCCCACTCATTAAAATACCCACATGAGCCCACACATTATTTTAAACCCACATAAATATTCCCCATATATATTACCTAAATATTCTCCATGATATTGGGCCTTCACAAATACTCCATATACAAGCCCATAAATTGCCTTGGGCCCTCTCACAAATATTACCCACTATAGCCCACATATTATCAAGCTTGGGTTTTCACAAAAATACTCACCATATTGCTACAGTATTAAGCCACTAAATTACACTATCTCCACAAAAAGGCCCAACAAAACCTTCTTATAAAGCCCGTTGCTACACGGCACCTCTAAAACCCGTTGCTACACGACACCTTTACAAAGCTTGTTGCTACACGGCAATATTTTACAAAATCTCAAATCATTTTACAAAGCCCAAATATTTATTTGGCAATATTTTCACAAAGCCCAAATATTAATTTGGCACTATTTTCACAAAGCCCAAATATTAAATATTAATTTAGCACTATTTTCACAAAGCCTAAATATTAATTTGGCACTTATTTTACAAAACCCAAATACTAATTTGGCATTATTTTTACAAAGCACAAATAATAATTTGGCACTATTTTACATAAAGCCCAAAACTATTTCTTGGCAAATATATATACTAAAATCCCTAACTCATGGGAAGTATAATTACTCATCTCTCAAGAATATTTTTTTTCCACAAAATTCATGGGAACTATGCTTATTTTCCCATAATCAACTAACTACAAAAGCCTATGAATATCACCCATGGCAAAATTATTCATTTTGTAGGGACAACTAAGCCCAAGGAAGCTTAACTACAAAGCCCAGCTGGACCAGCCTAGCTCATACACAAATTCCAACAACTGAAGGTCACGTGAGTTGACTAGCCAAATTTCAGCACAACCAAACAGTTGGAGTCCCTTCCTATCAGTCCCAGTTTGTCCAATCAGGTCAAAAGAGGACACGTGTCCATCAAGGGTTAAACCCTTCCTTCACAAGCTGAAATCTCATCACTTCTCATGTGATATAAAGTTGAAATTGATGAGACAGAAAGCTGGGAAGCTTCAGCCAGCTGTCCTTTCTTTATTCTCCAGCCTGTTTAGTCAAGGACCAAGAGCAGCCATGACAAGGCCCTTAAAACTTCTGAAGCAACATGAAAACAATTCATTTTCATACTAAAAATGCATACTTTCTAGTTCATGGACCAAGCACATGAACCCCAAATGGGAAAACTTAGAGAAATGTGGTTTGGAGGGCACCAAAAGGATCCCAGCAAAGTTCTCAGCAAGGGCTCCAAGATTGACACCTGGCTTAGGATGACACAATCTGCCTTAGGGAGCTTTGATTCTAGTAGCGGCATAACCAAGATCATTAGCCTAATGCATGCTCTAATCCCATCAGCAAAGGCCAATCAGCATTCAATACTAAGTCAGAATCCCAGCTATTATTACCCAAAACAGCAAGAACCTTCTAAAAGTTGAGCTTACCACTCTTAGCTAAAATCCAAAGAATGATTCTCCAAGGATTTTTTGAAGATTGAGGGAGATTTAGCAAAGATTATTTGCTAACTACCCCTAAAACCCAACTATAAATGGAATTCTCCATTAATGCTTCAAGGGGGGGGGGGGGGGGGGGGGACACACTAAGATATACACCAAGAAAGAGGAACTCTTCCTTAACCTCTCTGTTGAAGCCTTCTCTAAGCTCTAAAAAAGTCACTAAGTTCTTAGTTTCAAGCTTAAAAACTAAGTTCCCTAGCTCCTAGCTCACAAACACTCCTCATAGCTCTACTCATAAACGCTTATCTACTCTTAGCAGAAAGCTCCAGTAGCCTTACTATACACTCTCACTCATTATTCATACTACTCACAAATGGCTCTCTCTACTCACTACATATACCATATTCATGAGCAAGCCTTGGCACCATAATGATCTTGCTACGCTAGTTGGGACCTCTCTCTCCCTCTTCATCTCACACTAAGTTTTTCTCATTATTTGTTATAATGGAACCCATGATATTTACTTATTCATTTACTATTGATGGCTATGATGTAACTGTTACTATAGATTTTTTTTCCTCATATTGTTGTATTAGAAGACTCTTCTCCAGAGCTAAAGGATGATAAATCTGAAAATGTAGATATTTTCCTTAATCTGTGAAATAGCTGATAGCTGGAGATTTAACCTGTTTTATCTCATTTTACCGCTAGGTTATCTTTTGCAGAAACACTTTATCGCTGGGCTATTTCTTACAATATGCTTTTTAACCATGCTGATGTGTCTGTTGTAGGGATTTTTTATGGGCCATTCTTGTTAGTCTCAATCTAGGCCCAAGACATAAAATACAGTGAATTCTTTGGATCTTCACCAATAGCCTTTGGGCCATGCATCGAGCCTATCGTCGTGTTTTGGTTTAGACCCCTAACCCAATATAAATCTCATTTGTCGAAAGGAAAACTTTTTCGCCCCTGACAACGACAAACATCTCTCTTTTCTCTCGTTTTTAAAAAATACAGGCTACCATGAAGTAGAGTTCAGAGCTCTTCTCAATGCCATCCAAGGTGCACACACGTTCCATCACATTACAAATAGTACCACTCGGCTCAACTGAACAAGCTGAGTCCCTTAACCACACAACATCACTTATACAACTAAGTTGTTGTGTCATCTTTAATGCTGCTCCTCTTTTCTTCTCTTTGCCTTGTGTAGATAATGGAAAGCTCACTTCTTTCCTTTGTCTTGTGTTGGTTAGGAGTCTCAACTTCTTTAGGATCATCATCATCATCATTATATTTCACCTAAATCCTCCTTATGTATCTTAAGATCATCAGGTAGCACACCTGAAGTGGAGGCCCATGCTGATTCTCCAATAGCTGCAATGTCCTTAAACATAATGTCTAATAACTCAACATTCTCCAAACCTTTCTCTCGAAATTTTGCAACATCAAGTACCTTTTACAAGTTTGACTATTTTCGTTAATAACTCAAATTAGCATTGTTTATCTACTAATACAACATACATACAGTGGGTTATACGAAACATACTATGAAGTTCCTCTCCCACCACTCATTAGTTGTAGATATTATTCCTTTGGCTGCATCTCATTCCAATCCAGTTTCACTTCCTATTAACTTGTTCTAAAGTATCCATTCTTTCTTTAATCCATCCCACATATGCTTATATTTCTCCCTATGATATTTCTTTCCAGCATTCTTCTCAAAAGCTGTCGTAATTTTCTTCCAACCCTTTTTACTAAAGTGGGTATTAGATCGATTATCCTTAAATACTTCATCCTCACAAGTTTCACAAAAGATTGTTGTTTGTCTTGATGTCCAAATAACTCTAACATTTGAGCTATTTTTGGATGGTTTAGGGTTGGGATTTGAAGTCTCCTTTATCTTACCCATCCAAACAAAACATAGGTTTGTTAATAATGTAGCATGCTAATTCATGAACAATTAGGAAAAATAAGCTAGAAAAAAAAAATTGTGTATAGATATACTAAAACTTGTTGCCTCTCTACTAATAAAGCTAGTGAAAAAAAAAAAAAAAAAAAATGTTTGTGTCAATTCTATATAATTATTTAGTGAATCACCACCTCCAAAATATCAAAAGCTATAGTTCTTCATCAAGACCGAAAAAATAAAAACTTGATAGTATTCATGCAATGCATTTAGAGAGAAACTACATTAATTACATTATGGAATAATGTGAAACAAACAAACTTATGCTGCTCATATATATGATCATCTACAAATAAGCAAAATATAGCTGTACAAGAAACAGAAGAAAAATAAGCAAAAAAATAAAAAAAAGCACAAGCAATTATATAAATATAAGGGGCTGTACATCAAGTAGTATTAATATAATGTAAGAGTTGTGGATACTGATTTTCTATTAATATTGGTCTTACCTGGTAACCACCTTTTCCAGCTACTGTAGGAAGAGATTAGTAAATGAACTTTTGGTAGTCTGTGAATACAATAACAAGTTCAAATTAGTTAGTAATTTTGCTACAACGTTTTGATTCTGTAACAATCATAAGAATTTATATAATATATAGTCTCAACAGCTATTCTAATTACTTATATATAAAAAAAATGGGTAAAAAAAAACAGCTATTCTTTTTGCCCTATTTTTAGGTTGGATATAGAATATTGGTTTTATTTGAATAATCTTATTTTTACTTGAAAAGAGAATGTGTAGCTTTTTAACGTATCACTTTTTAAAAGATATTGCTATACTTTTATACAATAAACAAAATAAATCAATGAAAATAAGCTCATTCAAATGCCCACAAAATAATTGGTAGACAGACTTCCAATTATGCTAACTTTTCAATCTCAAGCTGAACAAAACCCACCTAAACCTTGCCTTTTGCTATTGTTATAGCTTTTACATTAACTAGTGTATATCAGTAGAGATAAATGTATTTTTTCAAAGACAAAACATAATATTTGTATAAAAGAATCCACTACATGCTTTCAAGTTTCAACTGCATGTGTTTATCATAACCACAAGTTGAAGCAGAACTACATGAAATTACCAAAGCTTTAGACCATGATAATGACCTTGTGTTGATACTCTCACTATATTGGAAGTGCATTTATAATTTCCCTCTCCCACCCTTTTACAGGTCAAATTGCCTCTTTTTTATAGCAAAAAAACAAGTCAATTTTCCTTTAGCAGACAAATGATAGGATGAAATTTTCTTAGTAGATGTGAGGACTCTGATATTAATCTGCTAGTTGAAGATGACTTAAATATGGGACATGGAAATGAGAATAGTTTAAGTGCATATTGTAGACTTTTATTATTGCTATTCAATCAAAATTTCAACACAAGGAAAGGCTTTATCACTTCTTAAAACTTTGAAATCCCTTAATTACAAAAGAACAGAGAGGTTATCTTTAGGCATTTGTACCAATAAAAATCCTTGGACTCTATTGCTCTTAAGCCTCTTATTGAAAGAAAGGTAATGTTTAGTTAGTTTATTAAAATTTTGGCTCTCAACAATTGCAAAACCAATTAATAAGCCATGCTTTATTGGGAAGTTTCACATACGGTCAATGGTGAATATCCTCTTATTTCACCTTTTTCTTATTCCTATATGACCATCTAACAACACACATAGTAAGGAATACCCATTAAACTTTTTATCACTAAATGTTGCATTATAGATTGACCCTAGTTAATTAATTCAATTATCCAAGTTGATTAATTAGGTCAAATTATATGCAAAATTGTGGAGGCATGAACAAATCATCATATAATCTAGAGTGCAGCGAAAAGTAAACTTGACATAGTGATTTTTTGACTAATGGGGAAAATCTCTCACAAAGCAAAAAACCCTACCGAGTGATTTCTAAGTCACCACCCCAAGAATCACTAATCAAAATCAAGAGATTATAGGTACAAGGAATCTTACCCCTAACCTGGCCTATCACAAAGTACTAACCTATAGTTGAATCCTTACGCCAATCCCCAATTGTTCTTGATTTTGTAGAGACTTCTTCCCTTTGCATGGATCCCAGTATGTGACTAACTCCTAGCAACTTGAAGCTTGTTGTTAGATGCAAAGTTCTTCAATACACTTATAGAGAAGGAAGCACTTGGTCACAAAACCCTAAAGCACATAAGAACGCAGTAGCTTCACAATAAGTTTATAGATTCTCTAATTAAGTCTTTGTGTACTATGATGACTTCAAAATAAACCTTTTATATTCCCTAGAAGTTTAATGAACGAAACCCTAGAAGTCCAAGTCATCATGAGTCGAAAAACAGATCTGAAAATTCTGGATCTGTGAAGCTCGATAAATCGAAAGGTATTAAGGTTCCTCATTAATTCTCAATAAAAGCCTTGTATTGAGCTTGTGTCAAGGTTCACTAATTTCAGTGCTAAACATGTTATTCTACTAACCCTAGTGCTAAAGATGTGAAAACTAGACTCAACAAGACCTAAACATATGATTAAAACTAATCAAAACAAACAAAATAGCAAGAACCCTAAATCTGTGTTTCTGGGCACAAGTTTGCGTGTGCATACATGAAGTATCTGTCTGCAAGCCTCGAGTATGCGTACCCATACATAAAGCATGTGCGCACATACATAAAGCATGCACACGTATACACGCCCAAAAACACAATTTTAAAGCAAGCAACAAAGAACAATCAAACGAAACCTAGCATGCTTCTAATACAAAACTAAACAACCTAAACTAATAACAAAGATATCAAAGATAAGCAAAACAAAATCTATTCTCAAACATGCATTGGATCTAACAACAAACAAGAGCAACACTTAATATATCAAAACATGTTCATCAAAACATCCAATCATTCAAGTCTCCAATCAAAATATGGTGAGACACAACAAATCAAATCATATTTCTAAGCATGTATAACATATGAATCAATCAAGAACAACAAGAACACAAGTTATAAAAGATCCAAATTAAGGAAGAGCCATGAAGAGAGACTCACCTTGCTTTTGGAACACAACTTAGTTGATATTTAACCGGCCCCCCTCAATACCTACACAACAAGATTCAATGAGATATCAAGGAAATCAAAAGATTCAATAGTTTATAGGTAATCATAACTCAAAATAAAAAGATGTTCTTGAAAAAGCTGTAGAAAGAAATATTGAAAACCATTTCTTGGAATGAGATTAATAGTTTCTACTCCTAATGAGTAACAGAGAGAAGTTTTGAAGAATAAAAAACATGCTTGGTGGCTCTGAGTGCAAAAAATTTAGAGATGAAAGTGTTCTTAAATGAGTTTAGGTAAAAAATCAACTCTCTCTAACGAGGGTTTAAGTTTGGAGGCATAAGGTTGTATTTATATGTTAAAACTAGGGTTTTTAAATTCATTTAGAGAGTTTTGGACGATCCCAAGGTCTAGGGGCTAGGACCTATCAAAGAGGGAGGCTTTGGGCCCTAAAAAATGAAGTTCTAGGTTTCTAGAAATGACCTTGCGTACGCATGGTAGGGCATGCATACGCATGCGTCCGTAAAAACCTTAAAATTGAGAGCTCTAATGGCCCAACTTTGAATGGCCATAACTCATTCAATATGAATTCAAATTAGGAAAACTGTCTTCAAATGGAAGCCTAGGATGTCTACTTTCTAAGGAAATAAACCTCACCCCAAAATTCGTTGTGTGTAAAAAGTTATGGTCAAAATAGTGAGCATAGGTTATTTTTTAGTATCGTTTTCAAAGCAATTTGAGTACTTTTGAGTTGTGATTACTTCTAAACTATCAAAACAACTTCAATAACCTTTTGTAGATACGTCAAAGTCATCATTGGGACTGGGGAATAAAGTTTATTAATTGGGTACAAAATGAGGTGTTTACGGAAGGGATAGGTTGGTATTTTGGTAATTAAGATTATCGTTGGCGCTATTTTAGATTTTCTAAAGAAAATTGGCAATAACTTAAAATTGCAAAATGCATGTTTCTGAAAAACTAGAGAGAAGCAGTGTTTTCTAAAATGTGAAAAATCTAGTTTAAAAAAAAAGCAAGCATCCTGATTTTGTGGAGCCAACGGTTAACGAAATAACATTTTGGCTAAAATGTGTGTTAAGGCTTTGTGAACAACCTATCCAAACAGGCTCTTAGACTTCGTTTTCCCCACTTTTTAGATTATTTATAGTCCACCTCAAAAATTATTTTTCATTAACTAAGATTTTCTATGCTGATAGGCTTTGATGGATGAGTTGGTGGTTGGATCCTAATTACGGTGGTTTTTTGGTAGCACTTTGGCTATTGGGGATTGGGTTTTGCTTGGGTTGTGGTTTGATAGGTTTTGTTGGCATAAGTAGGTGGCTGAGCAAAGCTTGGGAGCCCATGTCTTAGCAATTAATGAACAAGATGAACGAGACAATCTCTGCACAGTGTGAATGTAGCTAATATTTAAATAGTTTTAAAAAAATGGAAAAAAAAATTATTGGTCCCTAGAGTTTACCATGTAAGCGCAATTGGTCCTTCAAGTTTTAAGTGAGCACTATTAGTCCTTAAAGTTTAAAAATTCAGTTGTATTAGTCATTCTGTTAATTTACATCAGTGATATTGCTTACGTGACTAACATAATAGTAACTTGACATTATAAAAATTATTTTACACGTAAAAAGGAAACTAACCCAGTTCCAAAATCAAATGTTAAATAGATCTCTTGAATTTGATAGGATCACTAATGTTATAAAAGGTTGGAATCTTTTCTATATTAAACGAAGCGTACTTTCATTTATAACTATGAATGAACCAAATCAAAATACAAAGCCTCCATATCAAGGCAAGGAAAGTCCTCAATCAAAAATACATCAAAAGGAATATGTTTAACATAGCGGGCTAGAGCATGAGCTACAGTGTTGGCACTACGTCGAACACTAGAGATGGAGATTCAATGGAGATTGGCAATGAGTGCATGGATATCAGCAGGGACATGGCGAAGATGAGAACATATAGGACTAGGCGGCAAGAGAGAATGCATGACAGAAGCATTATCACCCTCAATCACCAAATCAAAAACCTAACTAAATAGAAAATTCAAGAGCACGATGGCAAGCCATTAATTTAGCCTTAAAACTTTCAGTAGCAGCCACCCTTTTAAGAGGGAAGGCTGTCATAACCTCCCCATTATGATTCTTGATCACGGCCCCATATCCTGAACTATCTGGTGTAGAAAAAACAGCATCATCAAAACTCAATTTGTAGCACAACTGAGCAAGTAAATGAAAATAAAATAAAATAAAATAAAACAATAAATTACCATATCAAGACATACCACAATTTAAAATAAAGGTACTGTAAAAATGTGACATTTTGTTATTGTCATAATATTTTCATAACTACAGTGTAAGTTTTTCAAAGCATTCACATTAGCTCATGCAAAATGGCATAAAGGCCAAATTTTGCCCAACCAACTCCAAAAGTCACCCACATCAGCTTATGTATATATTGTGGAAAATTCATTTTAGCTATGGTTCTTGTGCAAATATGCACAAGCATTGTTGTTGTGCATTTAGTTTTTATTATTTCTTTGCATTTCTTGACAATGAAGGAAGAGAGTAGCTGGTGGTTTTGTTGTTGTCACAATATTTTTACAATTGCTGAGTTATCAAACTATCAATTGCTTGTAGATCAAAATAAATTAATAAAATATTATATCAAGACCCACCACAACTTTTTTTTTTTTTTGAGAAGGAAGTTCTTTCATTTTTATTAATTAAGAATTTGGAAAATCAGACACAAAAGAAGACAGAATATTTGGTGGAACATGTTAGGATTAGTGCCCTTAAATCTTATTGTATGATGCTATGTATGACATTATGTATGACTTAATGTTGTAATTAATAAAGTTGTTTTATTATTATCTAAAATAATGGTAACATGAATATTTGGACATTATCATATATTCTATGAGATGCATAGTATGTGATTTATATAATTTAGTCACAGAAGATATAAATCACAAATTCTTTGTAAACTCATAATTTTATTTCGTAGTCGGTGATGAAATTGGGCATTTCATCTGGGAAGACTATAACATATTAACTAAGATGATTTGTTTTGATCATGAAAGTGAAGACTTCTAGTTGATATGTTTTAAGAGTTAAGACATATTGAATTGGACCATTGTGAGATTTATTATTCTCCTAACGATTGTCAAATGAATAATAAATCTCACGACTTCTATTTACATGAATTCTTAATCCTAAGAGAATAATAGACCTGATTATGAAGTGTAGGTTGTTTTGTTATATCAGGAGTACGATCTAAAGTTACAATTAAAACCTCATTATGTTGGGCAACCACATTTAGTGTTGATGGAATATATATTCTCAAGATGGAATTCATAATCTCTTAACGGAGATATAAAATATTCACTGGAGATATAAAATATTCCCTTGAGATAAGTTTAATGGATTCGGTTATTCAGAGTGTTAGGCCTAACAACTTTAGTAAGGATTTACTAAAGTATATATTTATGAAATTGAATTTCATAAATATATGATGAATAACTTAAAGGATTAAATCGGGTACTCAAGGATTAAGATGTAGTAATCTTCAAAGTGGCAGCGTACATTCATGACTTTGTATTATTACAAATATTTTATGAAAGGGTTGCATGTACAATAAAGTCTTGGGATATAATTTATTAATAAGGCCTAGAGTGCAATTATATTTATATAGTGGTATTAAATATAGTTAATGGTAACTTTAGACTTGTCAAGAGTTGACAGAAAAGCCTAAGGCCCATTGAAGCTAGTGTCTTATTTGTTCCCTTTTGATCCCACTCCATGCCACATACTAAAGCATAATTGGAATGGCCTATAAGATTAGCCCAGTTAGATAATTAGTTATAAGGAGAGACAGAAAGAATTTTGTAAGAGAATAAAATTGTATGTATGTGAGTGTTGGACACTCTCTTATTCTCTCTTGAACACATTCATATAAACTAATTGAGAGACCACACTTCTTGGGTACAAGTGGAATTGGAGTGAAGATTAAGAGCGTTCCCAAGTACTTTTAATCTTTGGTTTTGAATTTCACCGCACCAAGGTACACTTTCTTATTTTTATATTATAAAATTTACATAGTACATGTTATCAATTGCAAATGAAGTAGATCCGTTAATTTTCTGCTGCGTATGTTTTGTATGCAATACAAACATGTGTTTTTCTAATAGAACAGACTCCATCCAAACTAGTAAAGGGAAAGAAAGTTTTGCTCTTTGGGTTAAGGCATGAGTAACTGCATTACCTTGCCTACCAACATAAGAGAAAGAAAAACTCTGCAAAGAGTTTACATAGGACAAAATATCTTTAATAATATGTCCCCCTTGGGAATTTTCCATACCTTGTAAAGACTTAACAACTAACTCAGAGTCCCTTTCAAAGGTACAATTTGCGAAACTTGATTCTAATGTGAAACTCACTACTTGCCTCGCAACGAACAGCTCTAGAGCTTCCACAGAAGATGGCTTCTTAATCTTCTCCGAGAGAGCTGCCATGACTTCGCCGTTGGATTTTTGAATAACCACTCCAATACCTACCTCATCTGACTCACCAAACATTGTACCGTCATAGTTAGTCTTTATATTCCCTGTAACAGGAGGTCTCCACTTCTTATCAGTAACACGTCGGCTTCTATGAAGGGGATTGCCCATATTTTTAAAATCCCGAATATACTCTTTTGCAAAAGCCGAAATTATGTCCGGTGGCAAGGAGTGTTCTTGGGGGCGGGTTTTATTTTGGTGATACTAGACTAACTAAGCCGTAACAGCAAATAAAAGGACTAGCTGTGGTTTTTCACGGATCAAATTGACCACCTCCAGGAAGGAGCTTGACTACACTTTTGACCTGTCCACCCACGGGCTCTTGGAGAATTTTTAGCTTCGTCAGATTTTCTTTTGTTGGCAAAGGATTTGTGCAAGCTTTCTAGAGAAAGTGTTTGATCTTACCTGGTATAAAGGTATTGTAAAAATGTGACATTTTGTTATTGTCACAATATTTTTACAATTATTGAGGTGCAAGTTTAGTTGGAGCAATTTAATATTATTTAATTAAAATGAATTTATATTACAATATAAATTTAAATATGTGAGAGTTAATATAGAAGATAAGGAGTTAGTAGAATGTTTAATCCAACAATGAAAATTAAAGAAACTATTTTATTCTTTTTTAATTGTAGTGATTAATGTGCTGATATGTATTGGAGCAAATATTAAGCTAGATACATTCAAAATAATTTCCATATTCATTGATGAGTAAATGACCTTTTTATTATGATAAATGAAGAGTCATTCACCCAAGTAATGGATTAACTATTGAGCCTATTTATTCTTTAGAAAATCCTTATCTCATCCATTTAATTGTGTAACTCTAGCTCATCAGATTTGTGTCCAGCAATTAATCTTGTAGACCCATTACATTAGAATTATGGACCTAATTAATTAGATGATTTTAGGTAATAATTTTGTGAGGCTCATTGAGCCTATAAATAGACTGACTCAAACCCATACTAGTAATTGCGTTACAAACACCAAAAAAATCCAGCAATTGCAAGCATTCTTAAACACTAAAAAATAGAAAGATTCTTGGCAAAGAAGGATGTTCTTTTTGGTGGAGTTTTGGGATTGAATACTTTGTGCAGAGATTGTTCTAGCCATACGGCGTTTATTGGGCTGTTGTATCCTGGGGGAGATAAGTCAGAGAAGGTCTGCATTGGTTACAAAGTTTAGCCAACCAAGAGCTTAAATCTTCTTAAAGAGAGCGAGTGCCGTGCCTCAGTTCAAATAGTGTTGTGTAATTTTTCACTTCAAATTAATAATATTTAGAAGTATTATTTAGTTTCTCTTTGTGTTATTTCCATTATTATATATCAAAATAAAATAAAATAATAAATTATTAAACCGGGACCCACCACAACTGAAAATAAATGTATTGTGAAAATTTTGTGACATTTTGTTGTTGTCACATATTTTCACATCTACTGAGATGTAAGTTTTTATAAAGTCAAAAATAAATAATAAATATTAGATCGAGACTAACCACAACTAAAATTAAAGTTATTTTAAAAATATTCACATTTTGTTATGTCCCAAATATTTTTGGTTTAGACAATTTTGGTAAGCATGTTTCATTCATAGTTTTCTTAGGCTGGCCTTTTGTTTTGTTTTACTAAGCACCAACATAGTTTTACTCAAAAATGCCACTTTCCCCCTTTATGTTTGGGTTAGTTCACAGTTTTCCCCCTAAACTTTATGTTTGGGTTAGTTCACAATTTCCCCCCTAAGCTTTAAAATTGAGCAATTTCTCTCTTTATATTTTGGAAACAAGCAAATGTATACCCCTATGGTTACTCTTTCAATTAAACCCTAACAGAATGTTATGATTCCTTGTGTGCAATGTATAAACTACCTCTACTAAATTTTGATATCCCAAAATTTTTCTTCATAATTTTTGAGTTTTATGTGAGTCTAAACTACCCCCAATATATAGAGTGTTCTATTTGTTACCTAAAGAACACTGATTTAGTAGGTTTTAATTTTCTAAATTTATAATTTTATATAATTTGATGACACGTATGGCTTTTGTTATCCTGTTCTTTTTTTTTTTTTTTTTTTCCTTTTTAAAATTTATTTTTTGCTTAAAAGGGTGTTTATTAAAAATTAAATAAGCTAATCACTGTAGTTACATGCATAAAATGTAAGATAATAAAGAAGGAAGAATGAATAAAGACCTCTATTGTGGATAATTGTAGAATTTTGATGAGGAGTTTCAATTGCATATGATATCATTCATTACGAAAATTGAAGTATTGTAACAATGTTTTAGCAAAACTTAGTTGCTTATTGTTGGAAGATGATATTTGTTATCATGTTAGAATTTTTTAGTGAGTGGATATTCATATGTTAAATAGTTACGCTAAGTTTGTATATAATCAAAATTCTTATATGAATGATATTAGCATTGCATGACATGCATTTTTAAGTACATGGTTTCATATTTAATTTCTTCAAAAAGCTCTATCCTAAATTTCTTACTCAATAGGCAGTACGTGCCACCCAAACTAGTCTTTTCCAAAAATGCTTTCAAAGAGTGAGTTTCTTTCCTAAACAAAATTCATGAAACCCATTACTCTCTTGAAAATGATTTTCTTAAAATTGTATGAAATTTTCACTCTTGCATCGCTGTTTGAAAACCCATGGGAGTTTATCTTTGAAAAGTACTTTTCCAAAAATCCATGGAAATTTTCCCTTCAAAAAAATACTTTTCCAAAAAAAAAAAAAAAAAAAAAAACATGGAGTTTTCCATTTTGAAACACTTTTTCACTCCCTGAACCTGGTATTGATTACACTTATGAAAAATTTTTGCAGGAAAACGTTGCTATAGGGCTTTAAAATGTCACTATAGGACTTAAAAATGCCACTATAGGGGCGATCACACTAAATTTTTATTTTTTTTTTTGCATAGAACTCGAGTTTTTAAAACTCAAGATCTATGTGGCATTTTCAGTCCAAGTCACCTGCAAAACACTCGCAAAGCGAGTCTTTGGAACTCAAGTTTTAATATGGATCTCGAGTTTCTAAAACTCGAGATGCTAGTTTCCTTTATTCTTTCAACCGTTGTCTAACTTACTATATACAAGCCCCTCACATCGCTAGTATGCACATTCCCTCGTTATTCTACCGTACCCCCTTGAGGAAAAGGGGGGTACGGTACCCACATTAATCTTAACCGTTGATTTAATATTGTTTAAATCCTAACCATTGGTATAATTTGAAGGGATACTGGTCACTGGCTAAACAGGTTATGTATATAAACCAAAAAAAAAAAAAAAAAGCAAAAGAATGCAGAATCATTCACGCATCAACAATGCCTCTGGTTTTCCTCTCTACTCTGTCTTGTCTCAACACTGAAGCCTCTCCAGCTCTGTCTCGTTTTCCTCTATCTCGTCTCATAACAATATCACGTTTGCCTTTCTAGCTCAACAAACCCATACCCACAATAGAAGAACCAGACAACGGCGCACCATCGAATCTCAATCCAACTCGGTGGCGCCACCCTCTAGCTTCTTCTATTCTAGTCCAACCTCAAATCCACATCCAATCCAACTCAGCGACGATTCTTCCGTCTCTCTGCCCTTTTGTTCGAAGTTTCCACCATTTATCGAATCTAAAATCTCAGCACGTCTCATCCTTATTCTTTAATTTTCCATATGGGTTTTTTTACTGTTGCCGTTTGTTCTCTGTATGGCTGAATTGTTATTAATTTTGTTTTGTTTTTGTTTACCTTTTGGTTTCGCAGGGTTGCTAGGAACAAAACCAATCTATTATTCCTTTTGGTTCATAGCAGGTGAGAGAATAAGTTATTGTATATACTTGAATTAGTAAAACTTCTAATTGTATGTTTAATACTGATTTCAATTTAGTTTATTTTTCTTTATTTTGTTTGGCTGGGTTTGTTAGTATTGCTGTTTATACTTTTTGGGTTATTTATCATAGGTTTTTCTGGCTGGGTTGAACAATTTGGATTTTTTTCTCTGGCTTGGCAGGAGTTGGATAATTTCTCTAGGTAAACCACTTACAATCAGAATTAAATTGCTTACTGAAAGGAAGGAAAAAAAAAAAAAATGTGTGTGTGTGTATATATATATATATATATATATTGATAACCTTTAGGCCAAATTATCAGTTGAAGCAGTGAAGTGCCTCGCTTTGACCATGGTCATTAGAGTGTGAAGGGGGTTTATGTTGTGGTATAAACATAAGTGTGTAGGCGTATTGAAAAGAAGAATATATGTATTCTTGGTCATTAGAGTGTGAAGGGGTTTATCTTTGGGTATAAACAAAGGTGAGTAAAAGAGAGGAGAGCACTGCCGATGCATTAGACCCAAAAGTTACTTTCAATGCTCATTGTTAGTGTTTTTAAGTTTGTTGGGCTTCCCATTCACCGGCGCTCTATGTTTGGAGGATGGGAGAGTAAAAGAGAGGAGAGTAAGGGAAAAAGTGACCAGAATAAACTATAAAGTTAAACAGTAACTAAACAAATGAAACAAACTAGTCAGAAAACTCAAAATACCTAGCTGCTGCACTCCAAGTTTACAAAGTACAACAGTGGTTTTTTGTGACAATGATTTGCTTGCCATTATTTTAATGAAAACCAAAACCTCTATAATAGCTATTCACAAAAATTAAAACCATTAGAAAAGGAAATCAAGGAAGACCATTGTCCATTTCAGGGGGTACAATGGACAATGGTTTGCATGTCTTAAATATATCTTGCTACCTTGAGAGTATTGTGGCAATGGAGGACTTATGTATGACTAATATGTTTTCTACATTGTCATAATGTGATCAATCCAATTATCCTGTAACTTTGAATTAAAGCTTTATGGAATCAATGGCTTACTAGGCCCAAATTCTTGACATCTTTCAGGAACTTATTGAAAAACTTCACAAAGGTGAACTGTCAAAAGATGATTATCCATGTCTGAATGACCCGAGACAAACTTTTCATGACATCCTTTTGGTTTGTCTAGATCTCTTATTGAATTTTGACCTTTAAATTGCTTTTTCTAATTTTGTATGCGAAAGAACCTCTCACTTTTTTCACTTGAAAAGAGAATGCGTAGCTTTTTAAAGTATCACTTTTTAAAAGGTATTACTATACTTTTATACAATAAACAAAATAAATCAATGAAAATAAGCTCATTCAAATGCCCACAAAATAATTGGTAGACAGACTTCCAATTAGGCTAAATTTTCAATCTCAAGCTGAGCAAAACCCACCTAAACCTGGCCTTTTGCTACTGTTATAGCTTGTACATTAACTAGTGTATATCAGCAGAGATATATGTATTTTTTCAAAGACACAAAACATAATGTTTGTATAAAAGAATCCACTACATGCTTTCAAGTTTCAATTGCATGTGTTTATCATAACCACAAGTTGAAGTAGAACTACGTGAAATTACCAAAGCTTTAGACTATGATAATGACCTTGTGTTGATACTCTCACTATACTGGAAGTGCATTTATAATTTCCCTCTCCCCCTGTTTTACAAGTCAAATTGCCTCTTTTTTATAGTGATAGGCCAAGAATGTATTGATTCATTGTGATAAATTACCAATTAATTTAGCCAAGTGAATTAATTAAGCTAATTAACATGCAATACGCGTGGTAGCATAAATAAATCACCAACAAAGTTAATATGCAGCAGAAAATAAATTGACACGGTGATTTGTTTATGAATGAGGAAAACCTACACGGCAAAAACTTCACTGGGTGATTTTAAGGTCACCATTCCCGAGAATTCATTATTATTACAACAAGTGGTTGCAAGTAAAGGAATTCTAGTACTTTATACCAACTTACATTTGAACCCTTACCTCAATACTAAATTGGACTTGTTCTGTAGTGACAATCTCTTATTTCAATGCACGGCTCCCAGTACGTGACTAACCAATTTGATGCGCAAATTTCAGTACGCGGCTTACACACCAACTTAAGAAGGATGTTGGCTGCAAAGTTGTTTAGTTCATCAACACTATAAAGATCACGAAGCTCCTTGGTTATAAAACCCTACGGTGTACAAACACAGCAGCTTCTTAAAGAAAAAGATGAACTAGGGCATATGTCTCCGATTCATAATATGCTTGTGAAAAACCTTTGCATCAAGTTGCACACACTTGCATTAGCTGTGACGGCCCTTAAAACAATTCTTATATATGTTTTGGGTTGTGAGAAAAGAAAGCCCAAACATCTATACACATATTGGATGAAAATCAGAATTGAAAATCTAATTTTCTTAAATCTCGATGATACCCTATTTATCGAGCAGTTGTCAAGCATTGGGTTTAAACAGCCTTTTAAACCTTGATAGATACTAGCTGTCGAGCTTTAAAATCCAACACTTTTTCACTTGATTCTTGGACAGACTTGCATGGTTTTAATACTTGAATTTGAAACCTTGTTCATTGAAGCATTAAACACATCTTTGATCTACCCAATTACAAGTAAAGTACATTTTGTTAAATGATTAGCCAATTCTATATTGACATATGTTCCTAACATGATTCACATATGTTCTAACATATAGCAAAAAAAACAAGTCAATTTTCCTTTAGTAGAAAAATGATAGGAAGAAATTTTATTAGGAGAGGTAAGGACACAGTTATTAACCTGCCAGCGGAAGATGACTTAAATATAGGACATGGAAATGAGAATAGTTTAAGTGCATATTGTAGATTTTTATTATTGCTATTCAATCAAAATTTCAATGCAAGGAAAGGCTTTATCACTTCTTAAAACTTTGAAATCCCTTAATTACAAAAGAACAAAGAGGTTATCTTTAGGCATTCATACCAATAAAAATCCTTGGACACTATTGCTCTTAAGCCTCTTACTGAAAGAAAGGTCATGTTTAATTAATTTATTAGAATTTTTGCTCTCAATAGTTGCAAAACCAATTGATAAGCCATGCTTTACTGGGAAGTTTCATGTACAGCCAATAGTGAATATCCTCTTATTTCACCTTTTTCTTTTTCCTATATGACCATCCAACAACACATATCGTAAGGAATACCCATTAAGCTTTTTATCACTAAGTGTTAGGTTATAGATTGACCTCAATTAATTAATTCAATTACATAAGTTGATTAATTAGGTCAAATTATATGCAAAATTGTAGAGGCACGAACAAGTCACCATATAATCTAAAGTGCAATGAAAAGTAAACTTGACATGGTGATTTGTTGACTAATGGGAAAAACCTCTCACAAGGCAAAAAACCCTACCAGGTAATTTTCAAGTCACCACTCCCAAGAATCTCTAATCAAAATCAAGAGATTACAAGTACAACAAATGTTATACCAAACCCAGCCTATCACAAAGTACTAACCTATTATTGAATCCTTACGCCAATTCCCAATTGGTCTTAATTTTGTAGGGACTTCTTTCATTTGTAGAGATCCCAGTATGTGACTAACTTCCAGCAACTTGAAGCTCGTTGTTGGATGCAAATTTCTTCAATACATTTTTTGAGAAAGAAGCACTTGGTCACAAAATCCTAAAACATATACGAATGTAGCAGCTTCACATTAAGTTTATAGATCCTCTAATTGAACCTTTGTGTACTATAATGACTTCAAAATAAACCCTTTATATCCCCTAAAAGTTTAGTGAACAAAACCCTAGAAGGCCAAGTCATCATGAGTCGAAAAATAGATCTGATAATTTTGGATTAGCGAAGCTCGATAGATCGAAAGGTATCAAGGCTCCTCATTAATTCTCAATAAAAGCCTTGTATCAAGCTTGTGTCAAGGTTCACTATTTTTAGTGTTAAATATGTTATTCTACTAACCCTAGTGCTAAACATGTGAAAACTATACTCAACAAGACCTAAACATATGATTAAAACTAATCAAAACAAACAATATAGTAAGAACCCTAAATTTGCGTTTCTGGGCACGAGTATGCATGTGCATGCCTCTAGTATGTGTACGCATACATAAAGCATGTGCACGCATACATAAAGCATGTGCACGCATACATGCCCAAAAACACAATTTTAAAGCAAGCAACAAAGAAAAATCAAACGAAAACTAGCATGCTTCTAATACAAAACTAAACAACATAAACTAATAACAAAGATATCAAAGATAAGCAAAACAAAATCTATTCCCAAACATACATTGGATCTAATAACAAACAAGATCAACACTTAATACATCAAAACATGTTCATCAAAACATCTAATCATTCAACTCTCCAATCAAAATATGGTGAGACATAACAAATCAAATCATATTTCTAAGCGTGTATAACATAGGAATCAATCAAGAACAATAAGAACACAAGTTATAAAAGATCAAAATTAAGGAAAAGCCATGAAGAGAGACTCACCTTACTTTGTTGATATTTAACTAGCCCCTCAGTGCCTACAAAACAAGATTCAATAAGATATTAAGAAAATCAAAAGATTCAATAGCTTATAGGTAATCAGAATTCAAAATAAAAATATGTTCTTGAAAACGCTTTACAAAGAAAGATTGAAAAACATTTCTTGGAATGAGATCTATAGTTTCTGCCCTAATGAGTAATAGAGAGAGGTTTTGAAGAACCAAAAACATGCTTGGTGGCTGTGAGTGCAGAAAATTCAGAGATGAGAGTGTTCTTGGATGAGTTTAGGTCAAAAATCAACTCTCTCTAGCTAGGGTTTAAGTTTGGAGGCATAAGGTTGTGTTTATATGTTAAAAGTAGGGTTTTCAAACTCATTTAGAAGGTTTTGGACGTTCCCAAGGTCTAGGGGCTGGGGCCCATCAAAAAGGGAGGCTTTGGGCCTTAATAACAGAAGTTCTAGGTTTTTGGAAATGACCCTGCGTATGCATGGTCGGGGCATGTGTCCCTAAAAACCCTAAACTGACAGTTTTGATGGCCTAACTTCAAATGATCATAAATCACTCAATATAAATTCAAATTAGGAAACTTTTGTGTATTTGAATGGAAGCCCAAGATGTCTACTTTTCAAGGAAACAAACCTCACCCTAAAATTCATTGTGTGTAAAATGTTATGGTCAAAAAAGTGAGCAAAGATCATTTTTCAACATCATTTTCAAAGAGATTTGAGCACCTTTGTGTTGTAATTACTTCCAAACTATTAAAATAACTTCAATTACCTTTTGTAGACATGTCAAGCTCATCATTGGGACAGGGGGTTAAAGTTTATTAACTGGGTACAAAATGAGGTGTTTATAGAAGGGATAGGCTGGTATTTTGGTAATTAAGATTATCGTTGGCGCTATTTTAGATTTTCTAAAGAAAATTGGCAGTAACTTAAAATTGCAAAAAGCGCATTTCTGAAACACCAGAGAGAAGCAGTGTTTTCTAAAACGTGAAAAATCTAGTTTAAAAAAAAGCAAGCGTCCTGATTTTGTGGAGCCAAATGGTTAACAAAATAATGTTTTGGGTAAAATGTGCATTAAGGCTTTGTAAACAACCTATCCAAATGGGCTCTTAAACTTCGTTTTTCCCACTTTTTAGATTATTTTTAGTCCACCTCAAAAATTATTTTTCATTAACTAAGATTTTCTATGTTGATAGGATTTGATAAATGAGTTGGTGGTTGGATCCTAATTACAGTGGTTTTTAGGTAGCACTCTGGCTATTGGGGATTGAGTTTTGCTTGGGGTGTGGTTTGATAGGTTTTGTTGGCTTGAGTGGTTGGCTGAGCAAAGCTTCGGGGCCCAAGGCTTAGCCATTAATGAACAAGATCGACGAGACATGCTCTGCATAGTGTGAATATAGCTAATATTTAATTAGTTTTAAAAAAATGACAAAACAAAATTATTGGTCCCTAAAGTTTACTATGTAAGTGCAATTGGTCCCTCAAATTTCAAGTGAGCACTATTAGTCTTTAAAGTTTAAAAATTCAATTTTATTAGTCATTTTGTTAACTTACGTCAGCGATATTGCTTACGTGGCTAATAGAATAGTGACTTGACATTATAAAAATTATTTTACACGTAAAAAGGAAACTAACCCAGTTCCGAAATCAAATGTTAAATCCAAATAGGTTCCAATAATAGAACCAGCAATTCTCAGGAAGTTTTGAGAGGTTTCTTCCCTCTTGTTCAGGGTTTGTGTCCCTTTCATTCAAGGTTTTGTCCTTCATGTGGGTTAAGCTAGCAAGGGTCTTATCATTTTCTTCTGTATTTCCTCTTGTTTTCACCATTTATGTACCTTTTTAGTCCTTTGGCAATTGTTCTTTGTTCGTATCTTTGCGTTAATGAATTTCATCCCTCACTTCACTTTGATGTCCAATTAACTATAGAGGAGTGGTACGTGCACAACAAATCAAATGTGGTAACTTGTTACTGGTTCTCATTAAAATCTACCACTGAAGTTACATTTTTACTTATCGATAACAGTCAGTAACAACCTACCTCTTAGGATTTTTTTTTTCCTGAAAGTATTGTGAAACTGTTATGGATATAGCATTTCTCATAACTATAATATCATTGATTGTCTTATGTTTCAATGTTGGCATTTTTTTTTTCTCTTGTTTGAATTTCGTTGTTCTTCATTTTCGGGACTTGTTCATTTTGATGTCTGGTTGAATCTTAATTAAAGTTACTTTTGGAAATGAAAATTGAATTGTGCAGTCAATATACAAGTAGATCTCTTGAATTTGATAGGATCACTGATGTTGTCAAAGGTTGGAATCTTTTTTTTTTTTTTTTTTAAACGATGCATACTTTAATTTTTCTATAAATGAACCTGTTAGGTTCTAAAGATTTAGGATTTTATGTATTTAGAACTCTAATGTGTAATGTTGGCAAACCATGATCAAAATAATATGTTTAGTCTTGTTTAGGCTTGCTCAAAGTATGTTTATTTGTAAAACTGGAATCGAGTGATTGCAGATTTATTGGACTAAATTTGTAAGGCTCGATCGATCGAAAATTAGATTCGATCGATCGAACCACGTACAGATTTATTTTTCTGCAGAGTTCTAGTTCAGCCCAAACACTATTTAAACGTCTTGGGGTTCAAGTAAAACACTCCTATATATAAGGAAAACCCTAGAACGTTTTTGAGACTTTTGAAGAGAGAGAATAGAGTGCCTCTTGTGCCTTCTTTTATTTTTAGGGTTTTGTACCAAAACCTCTCTAAGTCTTTGTTGCTCAAACATTGCTGTTTATGTGAATCTCTTGTGAGATCATTGAGGAGCTTTCCTTCACATATACTTAGGGTTTCCATGATTCAAGATTATGTCAAGAACTTGGTAATCATTCAGTTGCAGATTCAAGAACTTAAAGATACACAAGCGGGGGTGCTTGTACTTGATTGAAGAGTCCAAGAAAGAAGGAGTCCGTGGATTCGGAGCTTGCACGTGGTCGTGTCAGTAAGTTCTACTGGTGGGTAGCATTAGGAAGTCAAGCGGGGAGCTTGTAGTCCTTTTGTAAGAACTTCAATTCTTTCATAGTGGATTCAGGTTTGCCTTGAGGATCGGTGGGTCAAATCCTCCCCAGGTTTTTTTTACCGGTTTGGTTTTCCTGAGTGATCATATCATTGTGTTCTTTATTATTTTCACTGCTTTATATGTTTTATATACATTATATGATTATTTTATTGTTTTAACCTAGTATTGCATAATTTGACTAAGTAACAACTTGGCTAATTAATCTAGGCTACGCAATCTAATTGTGGTCTAAGGGGTCTAAATTTCCATCAAGTGGTATCAGAGCAGGTAGCTCTTTTATTGTAGATCTTTTGATCTCTGAGCTGATCCTTGACCCCTGTTGTTATGGACAATTTGAAGTGTCTTTCTGATCATGTTTCTGCTCATGCTTTTGTTGATTTTTTTTATTCTTTAGAAACTCTTCGTAAGGAATTATCTAAATCTTTGAAAATTGCTAAGAAATTTAAAGAAGAGTTAAAATTGGCTAATCTTGAAAAAGAGGAATTACTTGTTAGATTAGATGAATCTAATAAAAAGACTGAATTTTTGAGAAATCAAATTTCCTCTCAAGATGAGAAGATGAAAAGCTTGGAAGAAGAGTTAGCTGAGTCTAAAGCTAAACTTGAAAATTTGATTAGTACCAAGCCTGCTGATGATAACAGAATTGTTTCTGTTTCTCTTAAGCTTAAAACTGAAAAAGTTTATATCCCTCCTTTCAAGAGGAATAATAAAGAAAAGGCTTATTTTGCTAGGTTAGACAAAGGTAAAAGTTCTGATGTAGACGCTGATATTTCTAAACTTAAGTCTAAACTTACTGTTAGAGAGCATAATAAATCTGTTTTTGTGCCTACCTGTCACCTTTGTGGTGTTGTTGGTCATATTAGACCAAATTGTTCTTTGTTGAGGCAAAAACCAAAATCTGAGACTAGATTTGCTGTTAAGAATACTGATGTTCCTAAATTTGTTCCTGTTTGTCACTTTTGTGGTGTCTCCGGTCACATTCGTCCTAATTGTCATAAGTTGAAATTTAAGCATTCTGTATGTCAATCTAGGATATGTGATGATATTTCTCCTGTCATAAGTCCATATAAATTGTTTCATATACTTTTGAAAAATTTAAACTTGTTGGCTTGTGAAAGGAATTTACAGGATTTTAGTCTATCTCAGAAGATTGGTGTAATTTCTCAAATACACTCTGCTTCTCATGGATTTTTACCTACAAAGCCGAAGACTCGTGCAATATGGGTGAGAAAAGATCCTTTAAGGTGAGTGTTGCTGACTTGTCCCTGTTTTAATTCTTTCTATTGTTTGTGGACATGTCTTGTTTCTATTTTTGGTTGTTTTGTTTTTTCTAGGTTGTTTTTTTTTTTTTATTAAAAAAAAAAAAATCCAAAAACATTGAAAAATTTTCAAAAAGACAAAAATATTTTATTTTGTGTCTTGTTTTATTTTTCTTGAGGATTACATGAGTTTTGATATCTCTCTTGATTTAGAACATGCTTGACATTGTGGAGAAACTTGAATAGTTTGTGCTAAGCTATTTTTGATTTTGTGTGAGAATGTACTAGTTTGTACATGTACTCAAGAGTTAATTAAGAAATTGATATTTCTTGTTTGTGTACCATCTATAGCTTAGTTAAGCATTGTCGTGCATTGCATTTGCATTGATCATTTAGCACAATGTGTGTTTTTGTTTTTGGTCATCAATTTTTTAAAATCTCAACAAGTGGTTATAAAGTTTGTTAAAACCAAAAAGATTTTTGTGTTTTGTATTATAGATCTTGGATTTATAATCAAGGATTGGCCATATTATTTTTACATAACATGTTTATGTACTTTGTTTAGCTTGGATGAGCTTATTCATTGTACTTTACTAGTTAAAACTTCTGTAGTGCATGTTGTCTGGGAAAGATGTCTATGGTGTTTATCACTTTGTCTTAATCTTGAAGTCACATGTTTTTTGACTGTCGGACTTGATCCTTTTGAGAAAGGCATAAATAACCATCTCACCACTGTTCACTAGCCAATCATGAACACCTTAGTGCATATCATAAGATTCTGTACTCGAGAAAGTGTAGCACATGTACAAAAAGAACATAAGGTGTAGCCTCAATTAAATTAAAACTGGTGTGTACTGTTAGGCTTGATACCAATTCACTTAATTCAAACCGGTGTGTACTATTAGGCTTGATGCCAATTCACATAAATAAGAGGCAAAAATTTCAAGAAACTTACATGATTGCAAGCTTTTGTTCTAGGAGATGTGAGAGTTATAGGATGTAACTCTTTAGGTGATAGTCTCTTTTAAATTCTATGTGATGAATTGTGTAGACTTTGTGTTTGATTGCTATTCACATATCACCTCACATGTATCTCAAGTTTTTGCTAGTTGCACACATTACACAAGTTACTCTTTGCTAAACTTGGTACATTATATTGTGTGTGATTTTGTTGTGGCCATCCAAGATTAAAAGTTCCTTGATTTTAATGCAAAATGTGTTTCCAGTTTGAAAATTTTGAAAATATCTTGAGATTTGTGCACAGCATATTTGTTGCTTAAGAAAATTCAATGGGAGAATAATTGAAACTTGTTTTTTGAGAAAATTGGGTTTAAAATTTGTTTTTTTGAAAAAGCATTCCATCTCATATTCATGTATTTTGTTTTCGTTGTTTAATGCTTTGAGGAGTTGTTTTCAAAATTAAGTTTGTGTTTTTCAAAACTATGTTTTTTCTTAAAAATTTTGTGAGCCTCTGCCCAGTTCGATCGATCCATTCTGATTTTCGATCGATCGAAAAAGTGCTTTAATTTGTTTAAAAATGACTGTTTCATTCGATCGATCAAATGTATTTTTCGATCAATTGAAAGTCGCGAATCAGGTTTTTAAAAAGGGTTTATTCTTGATCTGAATTGGGGCTTTTGTGAAATTAAGTTGAATTTGATGCAACTGGCTTGTTATTTTGATGTAATTAGACATTATAATCTATGTGCTGTGTTTTGTAATGCTTAATTCATCAATTTGTTTAAAAAATTTTAACAAGTGGTTTTCAAATTTTTGGGGTTTTTGTTAGAAACTCTATGCTCAAACCAATTTTGTCAATTTGATCTCAATTGAACTTAATATTTTACCGTATTAGTACATGCATCATGGCATTGTATTTGTTCATGCATCATATAGATTTTTATTCTATATTGTTTTTGTGTTAATTTGCAGTCTGCCCTTGGTTTATATTTAAGATTCACATGCATTGCATTATTTTTGTATCCATCTTGTAGTTTTGCAGTCATATCACTCATTGTTTTCACACATAGCATGCATACACTTTGCTAAATTGGGTACTTAACTTGATTTAAAAATTGATTGATTAATTTTTGAGTTACTTACTTTCTAGTATATGCTATTTTTATGTGTGAATTGTAGAAAATATTTTTCTTAAGAGATATGATGAATAATCAATGTGCAAATATTTTCTCTATTCATGCAACTGTTTATAGGTCACAAAATGCCATGTTTGCATTTTATTGAAAGAGAGAATATTTTTTTTTCATGTGTATCCTCACCTTAGTTTTTAACTATAGTTTGTGTGTTTTTAACTTTGGTCCTGCTGGTGAGGATGTTCCTGATCCTGTTGATGATGCTGCTGCTGTTGCTGATTTTCCCCCACCCCCTTTATTTTTCCCCAAAACTGTTTTTTCCCACAACTTGTTTTGTTTTTCCTATTTTTATAGGGGGAGAAAAGTTTTTTTTTAACCTGTGTTGTTCATAGGGAGAGTTGTCTCTATTTTCTATAGGGTTGAATTGTTTTGTGTTCCCCTTGATTCTCTATTTTCTCTTATCCTTTATTGTGTATGTTGACTGTTTACTCTTTATATGAGTTGTCTTTGTCAATATGTGACAAAAAGGGAGAGAAATTATTGATTTATGGGAATCATGTTTGTCTTGTTTAGGGGGAGTTGAAATTATTTTTGAAACGGAAGAATATAAAAACTTTTTGTTGTATCTAACTTAGGGGGAGAGTTAGTTTACTTATGTTTTTATTTCTGTTTCTTGTTTCACTTCTTATTGATTTATACTTATGAGTTCTTCATTGGTATATGTCTTTATTTTGTGCTATGTGAAATCAAGAATTTATTTTTGTTTACTTGTATTTTCCACACATGCGTTTATGCATTTTGTTTAGTGTTTCAGAAAATATACAGGTTGATTCAATTTAGCTGCTGTCTATACTTGCAATTGATGGATACTAGTTAGGTTGGATTTGTTGTTATGAGCATTATTTTTGTAATGGGTTTTTACTTTATAAATTTTGAGTTTTTAGTTTGTGTTTTGTCACGGATTGCCAAAGGGGGAGTTTGTTAGGTTCTAAAGATTTAGGATTTTATGTATTTAGAACTCTAATGTGTAATATTGGCAAACCATGATCAAAACAATATGTTTAGTCTTGTTTAGACTTGCTCAAAGTATGTTTATTTGTAAAACTGGAATCGAGTGATTGCAGATTTATTGGACTAAATCTGTAAGGCTCGATCGATCGAAAATTAGACTCGATCGATCGAACCACGTACAGATTTATTTTTCTGCAGAGTTCCAGTTCAGCCCAAACACTATTCAAACGTCTTGGGGTTCAAGTAAAACACTCCTATATATAAGGAAAACCCTAGAACGTTTTTGAGACTTTTGAAGAGAGAGATTAGAGTGCCTCTCTTGCCTCCTTTTATTTTTAGGGTTTTGTACCAAAACCTCTCTAAGTCTTTGTTGCTCAAACATTGCTGTTTATGTGAATCTCTTGTGAGATCATTAAGGAGCTTTCCTTCACATATACTTAGGGTTTCCATGATTCAAGATTATGTCAAGAACTTGGTAATCATTCAGTTGCAGATTCAAGAACTTAAAGATACACAAGCGAGGGTACTTGTACATGATTGAAGAGTCCAAAAAAGAAGGAGTCCGTGGATTCGGAGCTTGCACGTGGTCATGTCAGTAAGTTCTACTGGTGGGTGGCATTAGGAAGTCGAGCGGGGAGCTTGTAGTCCTTTTGTAAGAACTTCAATTCTTTCATAGTGGATTCAGGTTTGCCTTGAGGATCGGTGGGTCAAATCCTCCCCAGGTTTTTTTACCGGTTTGGTTTTCCTGAGTGATCATATCATTGTGTTCTTTATTATTTCCGCTGCTTTATTTGTTTTATATACATGATATGATTATTTGATTGTTTTAACCTAGTATTGCATAATTTAACTAAGTAACAACTTGGCTAATTAATCTAGGCTACGCAATCTGGTTGTTTTTAAGGGGTCTAAAACCTAACAGAACCAAATCAAAATACAAAGCCTTCATAGCAAAGGCAAGGAGAGTCCTCAATCAAAAATACATCAAAAAGAATATGTTTAACATAGCGGGCTAGAGCATGAGCTACAGAGTTGGCCTTACGTCAAACACTAGAGACGGAGAATCAATGGAGATTGGCAATGAGTGCATGGATATTAGCAAGGACATGGCTGAGATGAGAACACATAGGGCTAGGGGGCAAGAGAGAATGCATGACAGAAGCATTATCACCCTTAATTACCAAATCAGAAAACCTAACTAAACAGAGATTCAAAAGCATGACGGCAAGCCATTGATTTGGCCTCAAAAATTTTAGTAGCAGCCACCCCTTTAAAAGAGAAGGCTATCATAACCTCTCCCCATTATGATTCCTGGTCACAACACCATATCCTGAACTATTTGGTGCAGAAAAAACAGAATCATCAAAATTCAATTTGTAGCATAACTGAGGAGGTAAATCAAAATAAAATAAAATAAAATAAAACAATAAATTACCATATCAAGACATACCACAATTTAAAATAAAGGTATTGTAAAAATGTGATATTTTGTTATTGTCATAATATTTTCACAACTATAGTGTAAGTTTTTCAAAGCATTCACATTAGTTCATGCAAAATGGCATAAGGGCCAATTTTTGCCCAACCAACTCCAAAAGTCACCCACATTAGCTTATGTATATATTGTGCAAAATTCATTTTAGCTATGGTTATTGTGCAAATATGCACAAGCGTTGTTGTTTTATATTTAATTTTTATTATTTCTTTGCATTTCTTGACAATGAAGGATGAAAGTAGCTGGTGGTTTTGTTGTTGTCACAATATTTTTACAATTGCTGAGTTATCAGACTATCAATAGCTTATAGATCAAAATAAATTAATAAAATATTATATCAAGACCCACCACAACTTAAAATAAAGGTATTGTGAAAATGTGACATTTTGTTATTGTCACAATATTTTCACAATTGCTAAGGTGTAAGTTTTTTTTTTGATAAGAGCTAAGGTGTAAGTTCTGTTGTAGCATTTAAATATTATTTAATTAAAATGAATTTATATTACAATATAAATTTAAAGATGTGAGAGTTAATATGGAAGATAAGAAGTTAGTGGAATGTTTAATCCTACATTGAAAATGAGAGAAACTATTTTATTCTTTTTAATTGTGGTGATTAATGTGCTGATATATATTAGAGCAAATATTAAGCTAAATACATTTAAAATAATTTCCATATTCATTGGTGAGTAAATGACATTTTTATTATGGAAAATAAAGAGTCATTCACTCACTTAATGGATTAGCTGTTGGGCCTATTTATTCTTCAGAAACTCCTTATTTCATCCATTTAATTGTGTAACTCCAATCCATAAGATTTATGTCCAGTAATTAATCTTGTAACTCCCATTACATTAGAATTGTGGACCTAATTAATCAGATTATTTTGGGTAATAATTTTGTGAAACTCATTGAGCCTATGAATAGACTCACTCAAACCCATACTAGTAACTGCATTACAAACACCAAAAAAATCTAGCAATTGCAAGCATTCTTAAACACTAAAAAATATAGAGGTTCTTGGTAAAGAAGAGTGTTCTTTTTGGTGGAGTTTTAGGCTTGAACGCTTTGTGTAAAGGTTGTTCTAGTCATACGATATTTGTTGGGTTGTTGTATCCTTAGGAAGACAAGTCAAAGAAGGTAAGCACCAGTTACAAAGTTTAACCAACCAAAGGCTTGAATCTACTTAAAGAGAACGAGTGCTATACCTCAGTTCCTTAAAGAAAGTGAGTCCAATTAGTGTTGTGTAATTTTTCTCTTTAAATTAATAATATTCAGAAGTATTATTTAGTTTCTCTTTGTGTTGTTTCTATTATTATTGTGTTCGCACCAACAAGTTCTTTATATGTCAAAATAAAATAAAATAATAAATTACTAAACTGGGACCTATCACAACTGAAAATAAATATACTGTGAAAATGTTGTGACATTTTGTTGTTATCACATATTTTCACAACTACTAAGGTGTAAGCTTTTATAAAGTAAAAAATAAAATAATAAACAATTAGACCAAGGCTGACCACAAATAAAATTAAAGTTATTTTGAAAATATTGACATTTTGTTATGTCCCTAAATTTTTTTGGTTTAGACAATTTTGGTAAGCATGTTTCACTCATAGTTTTCTTAGGATGGCCTTTTGTTTTGTTTTATTAAGCACCAACATAGTTTTACTCAAAATACCACTTTCCTCCTTTATGTTTGGGTTTGTTCACAGTTTTCCCCCTAAACTTTATGTTTGGGTTAATTCACAATTTTCCCCCTAAACTTTAAAATCGAGCAATTTCTTTCTCTATATTTTGGAAACAAGCAAATATATACCCCTATGGTTACTTTTTAATTAAACCCTAACGAAATGTTATGATTCCCTGTGTGCAATGTCTAAATTACCCTTACTAAATTTTAATATCCCAAAATTTTTCTTCACGATTTTTGAGTTTTATGTGATAGTCTAAATTGCCCCCACTATGTAGAGTGTTCTATTTGTTACCTAAAAAACACTGATTTAGTAGGTTTTAATTTTCTAAATTTATAATTTTATATAATTTGATGACACGTATGGCTTTTGCTATCTTGTTCTTTTTTTATTTTTAAAATTTATTTCTTGCTTAAAAGGGTGTTTATTAAAAATTAAATAAGCTAATTGCTGTAGTTACATGCATAAATTGTAAGACAATAAAGAAGGAAGTATGGTAGATATTTGATGAAGAGTTTCAATTATATAGGATATCATTCATTATGAAAATTCAAATATTGTAACAATGTTTTAGCAAAACTTAGCTACTTATTGTTGGAAGATGATATTTGTTATCATTCTTAGAATTTTTTAGTGAGTGGATATTCATATGTTAATAGTAACGCTAAGTTTGCATATAATCAAAATTCTTATATGAATGATATTAGCATTGCATAACATGCATTTTTTAGTACATGGTTTCATATTTAATTTCTTCAAATAGAAGCTCTATCTTAAATTTCTTACTCAATAGGCAATACGTGCCACCCAAACTAGTCTTTTTAGAAAATACTTTCAAAGAGTGAATTTCTTTCCTAAACAAAATTCATGAGACCCATTACCCTATTGAAAATGATTTTCTTAAAACTCTATGAAATTTTCACTCTTGCATCGTTGTCTGAAAACCCATGGGAGTTTTTTTTTTGGGTAAACAACGGAAGAAAGATAATATTAAATAATCAGTCTATTACAAAGTAGCTCAGCTTTGTCAAAAGCTAGTGCATTTTCCACCATAGGCGGTGGTTCATACAAAATGTGGAAGCTAGAGACAAGACTTGCTCCCATTTTAGCCAAAATATCCGCATAACTGTTAGCTTCCCGGAATATGTGGGACAAAGTGCAGTTAGGCATCAAGTTGATCAGGGTCCTGCAATCATTTAGGAGAGGTTCTAGCATCAGATTAACAGCGTTTGGGTCAGAAAGTAAATGAACAATATATTCATCATCAAGTTCAATGTTAATATGTTGGATATTAAGTTGTTTAGCTAGCAAGAGGCCATCCTTAAGTGCCCAGAGTTCCGCATTAGTACTGGATACTGCACCAAGATTCCTAATAAAACTAGCAACCCAATTTCCTCTATTGCAGCGTAACACTCCACCCCCACCAGCCTTGCCGAGAGCACCACCAACTGCCCCATCAGTATTCAGTTTTACCCAACCAGGATTTGGTTTCATCCATTTAACTTGGATCTGTGTTTGAGGAGGTTTGTTTAAAAAATTTGGAACAATAGCATAAAACTCAACACCTTTCTTAATACACTGCAAATGGAGAGATTCATCAATTCTTTTATTCTTGAAAATATAGCTATTTCGATGCAGCCATAAAAGCTAGACAGCTTGTGGAAATAAATAGTTCCATGGAATCCCAGTACTAGCAAGCGAGATAGACAATTCACAATTCATCTTCAACCACACAACAAGGGGAGGATTATAAAATTCCTGGTTATCATCATTTATACCCAAATTCCTCCAAACATTCCTCGCAACACCACAATCACGAAGAAGATGAATAATAGATTCAGAATTACAACCACAGAGATCACAAACAGTATCAAGATTAAAGCCCCATGAACCTAGGACTTCTTTACAAGGGATGCTACCGTGGTAGCACAACCAGAGGAAAAATTTGATGCGGGGCGTGGTTTTTGTCTTCCAAACCCACATCTTAGAAGTAGTAAGGTTTAGAGGATTTAAATCTTTCGCAAGTACATAAGCTGAATTTAAGGAGAAATTACCATCTTTTGAGAAAGCCCAAATGAGAATATCTTTGCGGGCAAAGCTTAGAGCAAGGGGAATACCTCTTATTTCCTGCATAATCTGTTCAGGGAGAACAAAAGAAATACTCCTCCCATCAGCCAGAAATTCTTTCACAGAAATATTGCCTTCCCCTTCCACCAAAGGACCATGTATTAAGCCTCTCAGCGGTCCTGACGGCAGCCAAAAATCATTCCAAACATTCACACCTTCCCCATTGGAAATAACCCATTTTAGATCTTTTTTGAAAATCAAACCTCCAACCTTACAAGCCTTCCAAGTATGGGAAGCGGGGCACTTTCTACCCCTATCATACAATCTGGCAGGGGTCAAGTATTTCTTACAAAGCATTTGAAACCAGGCCGCATCTAGGTTCGAAGCAATACGCCAGCATAATTTAGCAAGGATGGCATCATTTCTAGCTTTGACTTGAAATAAGCCGAGTCCCCCAATATAAGTAGGATTTGTCACCTTATCCCACCCCACCATGTGCATTCCCTGCCTTTCATCATTTGAGCCCCAAAGGATGTCACGAGTGAGCTTATCAATTCGCTCACTAACTCTAACAGGGAGTTTGCAACACTGCATAAAGTATTCAACAATGGGGGTGACCGCTGCCTTAATAAGAACAAGTCTACCAGCTGGAGAAAGGCAGTTAGATTTCCAACCAGCCAATTTGGCTTGAACTCTATCAATAATAAAAAGGAACTCATTTCTATTTTTGCCTTTATGCCTCAAGGGAAACCCAAGATAGTTGCCCAAATTGTTAGTCTCACTAATACCCAACTGGTGGGTTAAATTCCCCCCAACTTCAGTTGTCACAGTAGGAGAGAAAAAGACTTTAGATTTTTCACAACTGATTTTTTGACCCGTTTCCGAGCAAAATTCCTCCAAGACCTCGGAAATGGCTTCACAATTTTCTTGTGTAGCTTTGGCAAATAATAGAAGATCATCATCAAAGAAAATATGAGAGAAGCCCGGACCGTTCCTTGAGGCTTTGACCTTGCCCTAAGCACCCTCATCACACTTCTTGTTAATTAAAGAACTAAGAAATTCCATACATAAGATAAATAAATAGGGAGAAATCGGATCCCTTTGCCACAGCCCTCTCGAATGATGGAATTCATCAAGTTGATCGCCATTAAAGAGAAGGGAAACAGAAGTAGTGGAAATGCAACTCAATATCAAATTCACCATGTCCATGTGAAAATTAAGACTGGTAAGCATATGTCTCACGAAACCCCATTCCAAACGATCATAAGCCTTCTCAAGATCAATCTTTATTATCATATAACCTGTTCGCCTTTTCATCCTTTCCATTGCATACAGGAGTTCTTGGGCCACAATAACATTATCTGTACCTCTTCTGCCAGCAACAAAGGCAGTTTGGGAAGGAGAAACCAGACTAGGCATAAGATGCTTCATTCTTAAAACAAGAATTTTTAACACAACTTTGTACAAAGTATTGCAGAGACTGATGGGTCTAAAGTGACTAATTGTATCAGGGCCCAATTTTTTTGGAATTAGGGCTATAAGGGTTCTGTTAAGCCATTGAGGAACTTTCTGAGTTTGAAAAATTCTTTTCACTTCCAATTTAACAGAGTCCCCAACAACCAACCAGAATCTCTGGAAAAAACCTGCGTGGAGACTGTCAAGTCCAGGGGCTTTGAAAGCTTTCATAGAATTGAGAGCAAAAAGAATTTCAGCATCTGAGGGAGGCAAGGTCAAATTAAAGGCCTCAGAGTCCGAGAGGGAATTTTCAAACAGAAGGGGGGTCTGAAAAGTTCTCTCACAAAAGACCTGTTCGGAAGAATAGAGTTTTTTAAACCCCATAAGGAAAATCTCCTTAACTCTGTCAATATCAACAATCCAGTTTCCATCAGAATCATTTATGCCAACAATGCGATTACTACTCCTTCTATTCAAAGCAAAGATGTGAAAGAAAGTGGTATTTCTCTCACCCTGAATTAGCCAATTAATCCTAGCGTTCATTCCTCACAACTCCTCTTCCAGTACAAGAATCTTCTCCAACTCCCCAGATAGAAACTTATGAAGATCAATCAATCTTTGCGATGGGTTATTTGCAAGGGCTCTCTCCGCACCAAGGATTCTCGCAGTTAAATTCCTTTTCCTCCAAAAAATATCTCCAAAAACCTCCTTATTCCAAACCTTAGCCTTACGAGTAAAATTTTCAACCGCAAAGCAAACATCCTGACTGTTTCCTTCCTATGCTTCCCTCACAACACCAGGAAAACCATAATGGCTTAACCACATAGGCTGAAAACGAAAAGGCCGAAGACCCCTTTGACTAAGGTTTGGCACTAGAGATAAGAGAAGAGGGCAGTGGTCCGAACTGATACGAGCCAAGTGAGAAACAATGGCCTTAGGGTATAAAAGTTTCCAATCAGAATTCACCCAAACTCTGTCAAGCCTTTGTTGAATTAACTCAGAGAACTCCCCGCAATTTGACCAAGTGAATTTAGGACCAGAGATCCCCAAATCAAGCAGATGACAAAAATCCATACACTCATTATAAGCATTAACCCTTCTACAATTAATCCCATTGCCCCCAGATTTTTCTTCTTCCTTTGTGACATCATTAAAATCCCCCATCATCGCCCAAGGGAGATTATGTCTAACAGAGAGAAATTTTAAATTGTTCCATAACAAGCTATGTTCCCTAAAACGGGGACTACCATAAATAGCACTAAGAAGCCAAGTATGAGAGGAGGATCTAACCTGGACAATGGCATGAATCCCTTGTTTAGTGGCAGAGAGAATGTCCATTTCCACAAGTTCAGACCGCCATAAAAGCCAAATGCCCCCAGCAAAGCCAATAGTTTCAGTCGAGTAAGCCCCATCAAAAGGCAGGCCTCTAATAATGTTTTCCGCTCTCGGCCCATCAATCCGAGTTTCTGTAACGATAAAGATAGTAGGGTGGTGCCATTCAATAAGATCAAGAGCAGCCTTTTTGAAGTTGGGCTTCATTGCCCCTCTGCAATTCCATATTAATATATTCATAATGGGATTTGGATTAGATCGGGAATCAAAATAGGTCAGGGAAGGGTCCTTACCTGTCTCCCTCAACCTCCATGTTTGTTTCAACTCTCTCTTCACCCGAATGATTTCCGGGAAAAGATTCACCGCATGCTTCAGCACACCTAATGGACCCATGTTGCTGCAAATATTGGGAGTGAGAGCTATTGAAGGGATTAAGAACTGCAAAAGCTTCGCCTTGAACAGATTTCCCATGATGGCCATTTCGATGGGTTTCTTCAGGAGGATTTTCCTCTGTGAAATCACCGGTTCCAGAAAAATTTCCTCCAGGGCATTCAGAGATTTTTCACAAAGGGGCTGCTTGAATCGATGCTCTAGCTGCTGAGATATCAAAGGAGGAAACTTTGGCTGATCCGTCAGGAAGTGCCAATAGGGGTTTGGAGTGGTGAACCATGCCTCGTCTATCATCGGAAGGTACCCTAGTCGAGCATTGACCTCTGTTAACGGGAAGATATTCTTCCATGCCTCCATCTCCTCTGCACTGTACCACCCCATGATTTCCGTCGAGTCCCTTTGGATTCCCACTATAGTTGATCTCCCCACAGGTATTATTTTCCCTTTCAGAAGTCTTACCCAAAGGAAGTCTTGAGAAGTCATTTTCAGAGGACCCAGCATCGAAGCAAAAGATAAAGTTAGTGGTGTGTGGGGTCTTAAGAAGCCAAGGGTTTTTATCCCAACCCAAACTATGGTTCACCACACAGTCAGCAACAGACTTCTTATGGTTTGGTTTAGATAAGGTACTGGAAGCTTTATAGGAAAACCCCTTATTACCCTTAGATAGGCCTTGACTAGAGCCAATATAATCCTAACTACTTCCACCAAGTTGTCTATCCTTGCCAGCGTTAGACATAGAAGCCTTACGCTTCATGTCTTTTCTGGTGTCATGGGCCGCGTCACAAGGGATTTCTTGGGGAACCCTTGGATTAGGTGGCCCATCCTGCCCCCTAGTCTCATCAAATCTGAGTCCATTTGAGTGGGTGCTATTCTTCCCGTTGGGTTTTTTCTTACGCGCCACAACCATCCACTCGCCATACACCTTGCCCACTTGTTCCAACACCACGTCAGCATTGGGAGTAGAATGTTCCTTCACAGAATCCCCGGCCTGGTCACTCTCCAACGAAACAGAGTCCATTTGGTTTCTCGGTGGTGGTTGTGTAGGGGGCTTGAATTAGTCCCTGCATTGCTTCGAACCATAGTAGGACAGTTATCCATACGATGACCTAAACGGCCACATGCAAAACAAAGCATGTTGATCCCTTCATATTGGACAAGCTGAGACATTTTACCAATTTTAATAGTATAGATGAGGGGTTGATCAATGTTAATCTGTACACACAGTCTAGCAAACCGGCCTCTAGCACCATTCGCTGTATAAGAGTCAATACGCAGAACAGGTCCAATTGCCCGACCAATTTTCATGAGAATGGTGGGTTCATAAAACTCAATAGGTAGACCAGGCAACCTAACCCAAACAGACACAGAGGAAAGAGTAGCTTACTTCACCTTAAACTCCGGCTCCCATTTCCTAATGGCAAGAAATTGTTGGCCAACAAACCAAGGACCCCCTTTAAAGACCACGGCTAGATCATTTTTCAGCTCAAACTTAACGAGAAAAAAATCATTACCTAGATCAATGATATCCATTCTTCCAGCGGGCCTCCACATAGATCGCAATTTAGATGACAGAAAAAGGAAACCCACTTTCCGCCCAAACGTTTTGACAATGATGGCATTCCCCCATGGCTTACGGATTCTGACCTTTTCTTCTTTTGACAGAGAAACTGCCACCATACCTTCACAGAGGCTAGACTCTTCATTGTCCGAATCTGCTTCATCCTCCATGAACGCCTCAAAGCCAAAAGCTTATTCGTATGCCCCTGGGATATCCCCCACCAGCTTATCCTTATAGCTCCTAAATGTATAAGCATTAGTTCTAGAGTTTCTAGATTGACATTCCTCATCACAGTGGTTGTCTTTAAATTTCTTGGTACTTCTCTCCAGCGCATCACTTTCTTCAGAGCTTCTTTCTCTCTCCATGGCATTCAATAGTGTATCTTTGAAAAGTACTTTTCCAAAAATCCACGGGAATTTTCCCTTAAAAAAAAAAATACTTCTCCAAAAAAAAAAAAAAAAAAAACATGGAGTTTTCCAATTTGAAACACTTTTTCCATAACCTATGGGACTTTCCTTTTGATAATACTTTTGCAAAACTCTATTCACTCTTGACTATTGTTTTGAAAAAATCTTTGAAGTTTTTATCTCTCAGAAGCATTTTTCCAAAATTCAAAAAACTTTTATCTTTTTTTTAATATATTTTTTTTTATTTTTTTTTGAGACGAAACAATAGTAGGCTTTATTCAATTAATATCATGCTGTACAATGGGAAAGAGAAAGGAGGGGCATTCTTCTAACCAAACAATAACTTCCTCATTCTCTTTTGCAACACTAGCTAAAGCTAGAGAAGCACAGTTACATTTTAAAGGAACAGAAACAAAGGATATACTAACAAATTGTTCACATATAAGCTTGATATCCTCCAAAATCCAAGCCACCTCTAGAGTACAGATTCTATCTGAATTAATGAAATTCACCAGCTCAGCAAAATTACTCTCAATAATGACCTTGGAAAAGCAAGTGTTTAGACAAAACACAAGGGCCTTACGCATGACCACAATTGCTGTTCACAAAGAGTGCAGCTCTTTCTTGATCCGTTCACAAGATGTTGCTAGCATTTCCCCTTTTGAATTACGGATAAGAAAACCCACACCAACTGAAGCTTTAGACCAAGACTGTGAGAGAGCAAGGTTTAGTTTGAAAACTGAATCAGAAAGAGGAGGAGACCATTTCCTGTCAGGTGCTATTATTACCGCTAATCTAGTCTTGTTTACCTCCATGAATTCCATCACATACACGAAGCTTGAGACCACAACCCATTTGAACAGGGGGTTTTGTTTTCAAAGATGAGTTTGTTTCGATAGGTCCATATCATCCAAAGCGCTACACACAAAATTTCAAATTCCGGAGAGTGCAACTTATGCAAGGCAGCATCCATGATATCCATAAACTGGATAGGCAAGGGAAAAACAAAAGAGTTCCTAAAAGGAGCTTGAAGCCAAATGGCTTGAGCAAAGGAACATTCCCAGAGAAGATGACTACACGATTTCGCTACTTCTGAGCAAAGCACACAAGAGTAAGAGCTGGATATATGTTTATCAAAAAGCTTGGTACGAAGAGGAAGACTGTCAGTACATGCTTTCCAAATGAAGGATTTGATCTTTGAAAGAATCAAGGAAGACCAGATGCTATTCCAAAAAGAATGCTTGTGACTTGAATGTGAAGAAGATGCCAAGTTGCCATAGGAAGCATTCTCTAACTCCCTTTGAAGAAAATAAGCACTACGAACTATGAAGTTTCCAGCCTTATTTTTTGTCCAAATCAGTGAGTCTGGAGGCAGTCTAAAATTTAAGGGGATAGATTTAATGATGTTAGCTTCAAAGGGATAGAACACAGAATCAATCAAGGTCCCTTTCCATCTAGGCTGAAAAGAAGACATGTCAATAAGGTCTGCAACTCTAGCTTCTACAGGAAGAATAGTCCGAGGTGAAATGACTTTTTGATTAAAGGCCATAGGCAGCCACTTATCTTGCCATATATTGATCTTAGTTCCATTCCCCACCCTCCATCGGCTTCCTTGAATCAAAAGAGTTCGACTCTGAGTGATACTCCTCCAAGCATAAGAAGAATGAGATGGGATTGGCGCCTCCAAGAATGAAACATTTGAGAAGTATTTGGACTTAAACACTTTGTAAAACAGAGAATCTTGACAATGTAGAAGTCTCCACCCCTATTTAGCGAGTAAGGCCAGATTAAAACTTCGCAGATCACGAAAACCTAATCCACCATCCTTCTTAGAGAAGCAAATTTGTTTCCAACTAAGCCAATGAAGCTTCTTTTCCTCCTGCTTTTGGCCCCACCAGAATTGCCCCATCATGGAGTTTATTTCATTACAAAATCCAGTAGGTAACATAAAGCAATTCATAGCATATATAGGGATTGCTTGGGCGACAGACTTGATCAGGACTTCTCTCCCTCCTTGAGAAAGCATTTTGCCTTTCTAGCCACTAAGTTTGGATTGAACCTTGAGTTTAATATCAACAAAAGCCTGTTTCTTACCCCTACCAATGATATGAGGAGCCCAAGATAATTCTCAAAGGGTATTGAGGAAGTAGCATTTAAAAACACTTTACTTTCCTCCCTCCTTTCCATAGAAGTATTCTTGCTGAAGAAAATGGAGGTTTTATCACAGTTCACCTTTTGTCTAGAGGCCATCTCCTAATTATAAAGAATCTCCTTGATAATTTGACATTCTTCAATGGAAGCATTGCAAAATAGAAGGCTATCATCAGTGAATAGCAAATGAGTAATCGTAGGGGCACCTCTAGAGATTCTGACACCATGCAAACAGTTAGCTTGAGCAGCTTTTCGAATCAAAGCAGTAAAACCCTCAGAGCATAAGAGGAAGAGGTAAGGAGATAATGGATCTCCTTGGCGAAGACCTTTAGAGGGCAAGATATAACCAGACGCCACTTCATTCATTAAAACAGAATAAGATATTGAGGTGATTCCCACCATTACTAGATCCACCCAAAGGGGATGAAACCCCAGCTGCAACATCAGAGCTTTTAGATAATCCCATTCCACTCTATCATATGCCTTGCTTATATCAAGCTTGATGGCCATATGTGACGTATTACCCCTCCTTTTAGTCTTCATGTAGTGTAAAATTTCAAAGGAGATTAGAATATTATCTGTGATGACTCTCTTAGGCACAAACGCGCTCTAACAATCAGAGATAATCGTCCTCATACTTTTCTTCATTCTATTAGCTAGGACTTTAGAAATGATCTTGAAAATTACATTACATAAGCTTATAAGCCGAAAATGAGACATAGAATCAGGATTTTTCCTTTTAGGTACAAGGGTGATATGAGTAAGATTAGTACTGCTTAACATAGTTGTTGAATTAAGACAGTCAATAACAGCTCTAGAAACATCAGATCCTACAATGTACCAATAATGTTGAAAGAAGAGAGAATTCATACCATCGGGACCAGGTGTTTTGGTGGGATGCATCTGAAATAGTGTTTTTTTAACCTCATCATCTGTGAATTATTCAAGGAGGGAGATGTTTATCTCAGGGGTAACTACACTATCAACATGTTGAATAACTTGCTGGAACGAATTAGAAGAGGCTGATGTAAAAATATCCTGAAAATATTGGACTGCAACAGCTTCCAGATCAGATTGTTGAGAAACCACAGTCCCATTAATATCTTTAAGCTTAGAAATCACATTGCCACGTCTTCTTTGAGAAGCCACCCCATGGAAAAACTTGGTATTATGATAACCTGATCGTAACCAAGATACTTTAGCCCATCGATACCAATACGCCTCTTCCTGACAAATTAGTTCATTAAGTTCAGCTCATGTAGCATTCCTCAGTTGAATTCTAGAGAAATCCGAGGGGTTATCCTGACAATCCCTCTCAAGACTCGAAAGGAGCTTTCTATTGGCAGCAATAGACTTGAATAGACTTCTAACATTCCCGCCTCCCCAGTGAAGTAAAGCAACCCGGACAGCTTTAATTTTCTGTGAGATACAATACATAGGAGTGCCCCACTGAGGAGTATTCCAACTACTTCTGATAACCTCTTTGCATTCAGGCATCCTAGTCCATATAGCTTCAAACCGGAAAAACCTTTGTTTATGTCCTCTAGCAATAACAGGTTCAGCTCCTTTAATGTCAGTCAAAAGAGCTAAATGATCTGAAAAACCGAAAGGAATATGAAAGAGTTAGGAAAAATATCCAACCACTCCTGATTGTACAGCCCTCTATCCAATCTCACATAAACTAGATTGCCCCGGAATCTATTATTACACCAAGTGAATTTGGGACCTTCAAAACCTAAGTCTAAGAGAGAACAATCATCAACAGCACGTTTTTCAAAAGTCCATGGTTTAATTTAATTATCCTTTAGAAGATTTTTTTTTTTTTTTGTCAAGTAAGAAACTATACCTAAATTTTGTTCCTAGAGTAAATGAAAGTGTTAAGAAGAGAGAGAATATAATTGAGTGATGCTTGAGTACTGAATAGCCTAATACACTATCTTAATCATAAGACTGTGTATTTAGCAAGGTCCTTAAAATTCCAAACACATTCTTCTTGTCTTATAATCATGGCATTTGTGAGGCAAGATAGGGAAGAACAAGGGGTAAGTTAAGATAACTTAGCACAAAAAAGAAAAAAAGAAGGTAAGTTAATCCTAGTTTTTCAGTTTTATATATATATTGTGATGATGATTTCTAGTGATAATTGATACATTGTAAAAACTTTGTGCACAACTCTTGGTCAATGAATTAAACTCATGCATGCCTCTTGCATATATACGAAACCCATCAATTGCAAACTGTCTTCTTATCTCTTATTCATTTTTTATTTTTGAATTAGAAGTCTGAATTAATAATAATAATAATAATAATAATAATAATAACTAGGAGGTAGAAGTTTGAATTTGAAACAATTTTTATATGAAGATATCTAACCATTATGCCAATACACAATTTATTCGTAAAAGAGTTGAAACAATTCTGGCAATCTAGCCAAGAGTAGAGTCTCTTTTACAAAAGGGGACCGCTGTTGTTGAAACATCACCGCCCTTTGTTGAGCAATCAATACCTGAATATGAGACAATTGGCTAAGTTTTCCATTTGACAATAATTATGATCTTACCAGTCATGGCATACTTTTTTTCTGGTAGATGTTATATTGTTATGTATCAACATCTGAACCGACCCTGAAAATTTTAGGTTCCTTATTTCAAGGTCAAAACTCTCACCAACCAATGAGCCGTTAGTGGCTAGCAGAGCAATATTGCATATACAAAAAATTTTACAATATTTCTTACAATTGAATTGATGAGTTTTTACTTGATTTTATCTGAGCCCACCACTAATATAATTTTGTTACCTACCACTAACAATTTGCCATATTAACAAATGTATAATTTTTGGGTCTATAAATTTTCTTATGGTTACCAAAGCCTACAAAACAAAACTCAAAAGCCAGGCTGGGAAGAAATAACAGTCAATACACACAAATTGTATCCAGTAATAAAACTCTTTAGGTATATATACAAGTTTAAGGGGAAAATTTAGGTATAGTTTCTTAAGTATTTATACTTTTGGTTCTTCAATTGAAATCAATTATATGATTGCATTAATCAATGAAACACATGGTTTAATTTAATTATCCTTTAGAAGATATTTTTTTTTTGTTAAGTAAGAAACTATACCTAAATTTTGTTCCTAGAGTAAATGAAAGTGTTAAGAAGAGAGAGAATATAATTGAGTGATACTTGAGTACTGAATAGCCTAATACACTATCTTAATCATAAGACTGTGTATTTAGTAAGGTCCTTAAAATTCAAGACACATTCTTCTTGTCTTATAATCATGGCATTTGTGAGGCAAGATGCGGAAGAACAAGGGGTAAGTTAAGATAACTTAGCACAAAAAAAGAAAAAAAAGAAGGTAAGTTAATCCTAGTTTTTCAGTTTTACATATATATTGTGATGATGATTTCTAGTGATAATTGATACATTAAAGTATGAAACCATTAGAGCTACCTTTAGAATTTCCCTCCTTCCTTTTGTAATGATTCGCCACCCTTAGGAGGCTTTTTATGTTTACCTAGCTAGTTCTTTGGGCCAAAATGGGCATTTGTCCATTTCTCACAAGCTTTCCAGTAAAATGTCCCATGTCTGAAACTATTTAAGAAAATGTCCATGTTTTGAAAAATTGAGTTTTAATTTAAAACTCGGTTTTTGGACAATCTAGTTATAGCGAAGTGAAAAATTAAAAAAAAAAAAAAAAAAATTGTGGAACTCAAGTTCCTTGAAAATATTCAAGTGGAAATTGTGTTCTAAAAAATAAAATAAAGTTCAATTTTGCTATAACTCGATTGTCCAAAAATCAAGTTTTACATTTGAAACTCGATTTTCTAAAAATCGAGTTTTAAAATAAGGGCATATCCGTAAATAGTTTCGGACAGGGAGTATTTTGTTGAAAAATTTGTGAGAAATGGGTAAAATCCCATTTTGGCCTAGTTCTTTGAAATGGTTGCTTCCATTGTGGAATTTTTCCTCTCTAAATCATGGAATTCCAGTAGGCCAGTTCTACTAAAAATTATATTTTGTCTTCTTATATGTAACTTTTCAGTTACACCCTTTCTCCTTATCTCTTTCCAGAAACAAACCCGTACTAGATCGAAGCACAGAAGTAAATGAGAAGATCCAAATTCCAAAGAACTACTCTGGTAGGTAAATTTATTGTAGAGAAAGTCTTTTAATCCAACTAAAGTTGTGGCAATTAATAACATAAAAAGCTCGGAACCCAAGTAGGGGTGTTTCAGTCACTATGATAGGATCATGGGAGGAAATACTTTCCTATTTCAATTTAATTCAGAGGAAGATAAAAGATGGTAAATTTTGGGGAGCAACATAGATGGTCAGCATTTGATGTTAAGCTGTTAGTGATATGGACTTCTCAGTCAAAACATTTTGGATAGAACCTCAAAATTTATTAAAGTCTAGGCAATATCCTTCATGATGAGATTGAATGAACAGATGCTAGGGGCCAGGGTTGGAAGGTTCCTAGAGGAAGAATTAATAGGGATGGTGAACTCCTAACGTGAGAGATATAAATAGATTTACAAAGTTTTTCTCCTAGTTGATTTGGAGGAATCTCTTCTAACTCATTAGGTGATGATTCATAAAATCATTCATGTTTATTTTTTATGGGTCCTGTTAACGGGTGCTGCACAGCACCCGTTAAGAAGGAAATTAATAATAAATAAATCACGTGTGGAGCTATTTTTACCGAGGAAAAAAAAAAAACGTTTTTGAAAAGTTAAATTTGCTACTTATAAGACAAAGATGCCCTTCTTTATCTTTTAACGTTTTTGAAAATGTCCAAGCCCATGATCTAGAGTCATATTAGCATGGTTTTAAAAATGCGACCAAAGGCAAATCTAGATTTGCCTCCAGTTCCAGTTTTTGACAAGTTTTTTCCAGTTTTGACCATTTTTACTTGGTTCTAGGCAATTTTTCAGGACCAAACTGGCCTCTAGTTCCCGGTTCAACCAATTGGACTGGCCAGTCTAGTTCGGTTTTTAAAACATTGCATATTAGATATTCACGTGGGTGATTTGGCGAAAGACAAATCTCATAGAGCGGTATTTTTCCCACACAACGTGTTTTTATAACTTAAAACACAATGTGAAAGAGTTTTTACCTAATCCCATAATCTCTCATCTTCTGTTGGTAAGAAATTGCCTCTTTGGCAATTAGTGACATTAGAGGGATTAAAAAGCCCTCAATGTATCTTCCTTTCCTTACAATTCTCAATCACCTCCCAATTCTCTTCCTATTTAATTTTCAATTCTAAGAATATTGAGACGTTCAAACGTTTTTGAAAGTTTAATTTCCAACTGGGGATTTTCCATGGAGAGCTCATCGTAAATCAAGTTTGCTAAAATTGTAAGTCTAGATTCTCCCTATTCTATATGTTGTTAAAGAGTGACTTGTGAATTATGTCTAATTGATTTTATCTCATAATTAGGAAATTTCCTAAGGGTTTCTAAGCTTAAATTAAGGTTTAAAATTGCATCTCAAATAGTCAAACCATAAGATAGAGACTCAAAAGCTTGATTACTTAAGGGGAAGGTAACACCTATCTCTTGATGGTACCTTATTAATTTTGATTTATTTCTATGGTCCACTATTTGAAAAGTAATTTATACGTTCGGCATGACATTTTTTTGAAAATTTTTGATTTTTGGAAGTAAACTATACATACTTTTATATAACTTCTAAGTAGAAAATTAACTTTCATTTGAATTAAAATACATCTGACCTTATTCCTTTAGCATAGCATAGCAAATTCAATTTTACAATTTATTCTTCTATGTATTTTTCTTATGCAAAAAGTGAGCAAGAAAAACAATAGTTACAGTTAAGGAGGAGGGAGCTTGTTGGCTTGATTTTGGAGTCCATGTACTTAATTGATTGATTGATTTAAGCTATAGAAAAAACATAATTTTTGAAAGCCATTTTGGAAAGGACGGTTTTTATGGGGGAAAAAAAAAGGCTTTTGAAATAGGATTTTCAAGAAAACATATTATTTTTATCTTTTTGTTATTTTGGAAAATGAGGATTTTTATGAAAGGGATTTATTGGGTTTCTTTTCAAGGAAAACCAAAATTTGAAATTCTTTTTGGAAATTAAAGGGAAGTTTCATGGTTATTTTGGGAAAAAAAAATGAAGTTTATTTTCAAGGGGATGAAAAGTTCCATGGACTTTTGAAAAATGAAAAACTTGATTTTTGGACAATCAAGTTATAGCGAAATTGAACTTAATTTTATTTTATTTTCTAGAACTCGAGTTCCACAATTTTTATTTATTTATTTATTTTTTAAATTTTCACTTTGCTATAACTAGATTGTCCAAAAACCAAGTTTTAAATTGAAACTTGATTTTTAGAAATTAAGTTTCAAAACATGGGCATTTCCTTAAATAGTTTCAGATATGGGACATTTTACTGGAAAACTTGTGAGAAAGGGACAAATGCCCATTTTGGCCCAAAGAACTAGCTAGGTAAACATAAAAAGCCTCCTAAGGGTGGCGAGTCATTACAAAAGGAAGGAGGGAAATTCTAAAGGTAGCTCTAATGGTTTCATACTTTAGTGTATCAATTGTCACTAGAAATCATCATCACAATATATATGTAAAACTGAAAAACTAGGATTAACTTACCTTCTTTTTTTCTTTTTTGTGCTAAGTTATCTTAACTTACCCCTTGTTCTTCTCCATCTTGCCTCACAAATGCCATAATTATAAGACAAGAAGAATGTGTCCTGAATTTTAAGGACCTTACTAAATACAGTCTTATGATTAAGATAGTGTATTAGGCTATTCAGTACTCAAGTATCACTCAATTATATTCTCTCTCTTCTTAACACTTTCATTTACTCTAGGAACAAAATTTAGGTATAGTTTCTTACTTAACAAAAAAAAAATTATCTTCTAAAGGATAATTAAATTAAACCATGTGTTTCATTGATTAATGCAATCATATAATTGATTTCAATTGAAGAACCAAAAGTATAAATACTTAAGAAACTATACCTAAATTTTTCCCTTAATCTAGCTTGTATATATACCTAAAGAGTTTTATTACCATATACAATTTGTGCGTATTGACTGTTATTTCTTCCCAGCCTGGCTTTTGAGTTTTGTTTTGTAGGCTTTGGTAACCATAAGAAAATTTATAGACACAAAAATTATACATTTGCTAATATGGCAGATTGTTAGGGGTAGGTAACAAAATTATATTAGTGGTGGGCTCAGATAAAATCAAGTAAAAACTCATCAATTCAATTGTAAGAAATATTGTAAAATTTTTTGTAAATGCAATATTGCTCTGCTAGCCACTGGCGGCTCATTGGTTGGTGAGAGTTTTGACCTTGAAATAAGGAACCTAAAATTTGCAGGGTCGGTTCAGATGTTGATACATAACAATATAACATCTACCAGAAAAAAAGTATGCCATGACTGGTAAGATCATAATTATTGTCAAATGGAAAACTTAGCCAATTGTCTCATATTCAGGTATTGATTGCTCAACAAAGGGCGGTGATTTTTCAACAACAGTGGTCCCCTTTTGTAAAGGAGGCTCTATTCTTGGCTAGATTGCCAGAATTGCTTCAACTCTTTTACGAAGAAATTGTGTATTGACATAATGGTTAGATATCTTCATATAAAATTGTTTCAAATTCAAACTTCTACCTCCTAGTTATTATTTTTATATTTTTTTAATTCAGACTTCTAATTCAAAAATAAAAAATGAAAAAGAGATAAGAAGACAGTTTGCAATTGATGGGTTTTGTATATATGCAAGAGGCATGCATGAGTTTAATTCATTGACCAAGAGTTGTGCACAAAGTTTTTACAAAGTTTCATGAATGATTATACAGTTTTTTTTAGAATGAACAGATGTGATATGCTACTTTATATTTCAAAATTAATGATTGAAATGAAAATTTATACACGAAATTTCGGTGGAAGAAATAGGGTAAACCGAATGATATCACCTAATCCACCCGACGCAATATGAAACGAGACTTTTATTTGTTCCATCCATACATCTTTTCACGTGATTGCAACAATGTCATTTATTAACCCTCCTCTTTCCACCAAAGAATATTTTATTATTTGGCCATAAAAGGAGAAGAAACTTTTAGTGGATAAAGCCAAAATGAACAATATTATTGTAGGCCTGAACAGGTGTAGGACCAGGGGTTCTACAGTACTCACGGCTTGCATATGCCTTGTGTAAAGCTGCCATCATCTTAATCAGTCACTCTAAATTATGCTATATTAGGTTTTCTATCCAATTCCATTTTCAAAAGCTATATTAATCATGCAGTCTGAGGACTTTCTTCCACATCCTTTTGCACAAATCTTTTTTGGGTTGCACCTACTCACCTAACTTTAGAAATTCTTTTCATATTGTTGGCTATGGCTCATAGAGCTTTAGCAATTTTGGAGCCAAATCACACAAAAAGTTGGTTTCGTGGGGTCATTAAGATCTATTTCATGTTCGTCAATGATTATGGATAACTGAATACAGGCAATTCAGTGTGATACAGTTTCTTCTCAGCTTAGGATCCCAAAGTTGAGTGAGTAGAGTAACCTGGGCTTTCTTAATAAACAATCCCACAGAATGGGTCAATGCAATTTTTTTCCTCCCTTGATTGGGATTTATAAGTTTATATATGTGCGTGCAAAGTTTGGGTGATTGGCCATATCCAGGGCAGGTGGACAAATTTCATAGGGTTTGAGATACATAAAATAATTCAAGACTTTAGATTTGGAAAAGATTTAATTAAAATTTTTTTTTTCACCAAACCCCCTTCGTCATTCCTACCAATATACGCTTCCATTAGTTAGTCTTTTAATTGAAATTTAGGAATTTTATCCGCCAAACTTTTATAGTTGAATTGGCATCTTCCCATGTACAAAGTGCTTGGGGATCTAAGGGGGAAAGAATTCGAGTTGTGGGGTTAGCATCTTATTGTGAATTAGGTTTGAGATCATATCAAGTCGAATTAACCTAAAATTGAATATCTCAAGTACCATTTAATAAAATTAAAGCATTATAAAGCACTTTTGCTATTAATTAAATAATATTTTAAGATATAAGGAATGACATACTTACTTTTTGATAAATTACTAATTATCCTAAAAATTTAAGTTATTAGAAAATGATGAGTTTAGTTAATTTACTAGTATTTTAACATTATTCCTTCACGTGTTGATCTAAACTCTCCCATAACAAATAGGGCCCAATGTGTAATATTTATTTATTTATTTTAATAGGTAGTAAAGCAGAGATAATGTTCAAATTCAAAATCACCGATTATTTTACTGTAATATATTATTAGTTTTCACAAAAGTATAAGCTGTTAACAAATGATGAAAACTTTTAGTCAAAATTTGGCAAGTCAAAATATTGATCGTGTGTGCTTCTAGCCACTTAACTTACTTAATAGTCATGTGACTTATTTAAATGATTTAATGAATCAGATTATTGAATACATGTAGATAATCTTATAAACTACTACATAATGAGTTGAATGAGGTTACTTTGTCTATTTTTTTATGATTTAATAATTACAAAAAGTAATGGGGGAGGGAGGATTCGAACTTTGATTATTCTTGTAAAGCAAAGAGAGGAACACCAATGAATTACAAAGTTGTTGGAAGGAAATAGTCAATATTCTATTACTTTTTATATAAATAGTTAGTTTTCTACTATTTTGCATAAAGAAAAGTAAAAATAAAGGCATCTTACATATTAAAATTAATAATTAAGTCTAGTTTAGGTATTTAAATATAAAACTACCATTCCCAAACCCTAACCGATTTAAAAATGAGAACCTAATTAAACTCACCCTCAACCCATTAAAGAGATCTCAAACACCTATGTTTAGGGTGGGGTTAGGTAGGAAAACCTACAAAGCCATCCTTATCTATTGGAGAAAGCAAATGCAATGCTTGATGGTGTGAATTGTGAGACACATAATTTGTGGACATCTAATTACTAGGGTAATTATACAATACTCTTGGAGGACTATAAATATACACTCCTCTATTTCATATAATTGTGGGTCTTATTAATTAAATTCATAGTGAGACTCATAATTTATATGAGATAGGAAAGTATGCATTTATGATACTTTAAGAGTATATAATAATTTTCCTAATTACTGTTAGAGTTACATTTTGGATTGCTCACTTAATTAATTGTAAACCCTTACACATTTATTTACACTACAATAAAGGAAAATCAGTGTGAAAGTTCGAGGAAATGTCAAGACAATTTTTTTTTTTGATGAAGTCGAGACAAATTTATAGTAGCTAGATAGAGTTGATCGTATATGTAGTAAGTAACAAAGCCAATGACAAAGCGATTGTACAAAGCCAGTAAAATTCACCCAAAAAGTTAAAAATAAGAGTCAAACAAGCTTACAACCACATGAATTAGGGGAAGAGGAATGATGGCATGCCATCGATTCCATCAATAGGGCCTACGTGGTGCCTTCCATGTGAGATTGGAGAAAAAAAAGTTAGTCAAATTGGATACGTACATAAACACAAAAACAGTTGCTTTGTGGTGGTTTTATCTGCTTTGCTACCCTTTACGCAGCAACTGAGATGTGGATGCCAAAAGCTAAAGCCAATATATATGAAGGTAGATCCTAGCTAGAAAGGCTATTATCAGAAAGGGTTTCTATAAAGCATCCTCTTGAGAGGAAACGGGTCCTCCCTTGAATTATGTGACCCACCTCTTTTATATAGGGGAATATTCTCTCTCTATCTCTCTCACATAGAGAGAATTAGAGAAATCTGCACAAGGAGCTTGAGTATTTCAGAGCTTTTGTGGGGGGAATTAGATGAAGCAAGAAGAGGTTCAAAGATGGAAAGGTGTTAAATGTAACCAAGGTATTGACGTGCCTCAATTTGAAGACACGGTTAAGGAGAAAATTAGCCATGTGATTTGATTGAGCCGCGTCAATATCTCCTTTTTTGCATCCTTCTCCATCCCTCCACCAACAAAACTCTTGGTATGTGTTTCTTGCTTTCTTCTTCTCAATAGTTTACTCCCTTTTCTATGTTCACAACCTTGTAAGTTCTCTACTTTTTTTTTCTTCAGTGCATGCGTCTTATACTACTATAGCTATATCAAGATTTGCATATGTATCTACATGCATGCACACTTTCCATATTTGATCCATAGGCATTAGCTAGAAGAGGAGTGTTGCTTCTGAGAAATTCTAGCCAAAAATTTTGGGGATAATAACAACCATGATTTGGGGTTGGATTGGAGGAGTTGACATTTAGGGAGAAAAAAATTATACAACAGGGACAGGAATCCCCTTCTTGTTGATAGATGGGGTAGTCCTTCCATGTTAGATGACGAGTCTGGCCTCTATTCACACATGTTTTGCCATATCTACAAGTGGGTATTTCTGTATTTGTGGATTATCTTAATGTAGAATAGTAGAAGATCCCTCAACAATTCCAAAATGAACAGATATGATATGGCCTACATCTTAGATCAGCTCTTCTCTATTAAGGTTTCAATTCCTCCTCCACAGAGGAAGAGAGAGAGAGAGAGAGAGAGAGAGAGAGAGAGAGAGAGAGAGAGAGCATTATTTCGCAATAATAAGGTGAAAAAAAGCATGATACAAAGAGTAGGTAAGAAGAGCGTATCAGGTCGGCCATTAGCCCTTATTGCCACTAGGATTATTCTATTGGCAAGGTCCTTTTTTTTTTTTTTTTTTTTTTTTTGGGGCCAGTTATTGCCTAAGAGATAGAAACAAATCAAATAGGAAAAAAACAATGATAAAAGAAAGAAAGTGATAGAAAAGAAATAGAGGTCTCTATATGTACTTTAATAAAATGGGAATTAGGGTAGATTATGTTATCATTGCACCAAAAGATCATTCATGAACCTAACGCAAACCAACTTTCAAAGGTGAATTTAAAGTTTGATTTTATGACAAGTCTTGCACCACATGATTGCTAAAAAATAGTTCTGTGAAAACAACATAAACCGGTGCAGAACTGCTACATTTAAAGAAAACCATCTTAGTCTTCTGTCATCGTGTACACATGATCATATATATGTCAATTTTCCTTACTATTTGTTGCTTTCATTAGATTGTCCAAAACAACAAGGAGCATTAGGTTCATACAAAATTTTAATTAAATCATTGACTTATAAGATTATGATATATCTATAAATATTAAGAATTATGATCTATATTAATCTTAGATAAACGAAAAAAAAAAAAAAAACGATAGGGACTAATAGAAAAACGAGAAACAGATAAAAAGTAAACGAAGGAATCGTTCATTGTCCAAATTTCCAAAACTCCAAGGCTTCAAAAGCTAGCTGGTGGAGCGGGAACCATAACTGCAACGTGAGTGGGTCCTACAGTTCTTTGCTTTCAGTTGGGTTGCATTAAATTCTATTCCATCACCTCCAGTCCAGCAGTCCCTACCCGTGCCAATCGTTCGTACACTGGTCTTGTGCTGTTTCTCCAACCAGTCCCTTGAATAATAGTTTTTTTTTTTTTTTTTTTGGGTTTAAAAAGAAAAGTAGGGTTTTTTCTGGATAGGAATGTTGTACGTTATAACCGTGTGTGAGGGAGAGAGCATACGGTTTTTTATTGTCTTTTTACGAGGAGGGTACTTGGCTCTAAGTTAAGCCACACGTTATGGTCCAAGAAGCACACTATACGTACCTTTTTACTCTTAGGAGAAAGGAAAATGTTATTGCATTCTCTTTATTGCACATTAGGCATGTATATACCGTCTTTTTCAATCATGTGACAATGTATGTACAATGAATATGTAATAAATAGTGTGTGACTATTACATATATTACTATTTTGAAAAACTTATACATGCTTAGAAAAATATGTTCATGATTTCATCTACTTCATAGTGTAAGTACACAGTTGTGAAATAGCCATACCATATTACAAATTATATATCACTATTTCATGGAAAGTTTATGTGGGATTAATGAGATTAGTTAACTGACAGAATTATATGAATAGGAGTGAGAATAATGAGTGTTTTTTTTTTAACTGAGAGAGAGAGAGAGAGAGAGAGAGAGAGAGAGAGAAGAGAGAGAGAGAGAGAGAGAGAGGTTCTAGCATAAAATCACACTACAAACTTTACTTAAAAGTTATGTTAGCTTTCAAGAGAGGGTAAGATAAGTTATATTACATACAACATATTCTTTTAAGTAATGTGAAACATTATTAGGTATAAATTTCTAATAGCCTAAACTTCCAACGTATTATATCAAACCTTCACAAATATATTCCCCCAAAATAATAATTCTCAATTCTCATCAAGGAGAATATTCAATTTCCAAAAATCCTTTTACAACAAATAAATAATGAAAAGCTTTTTAAAATGTCCTCTAAAATACCAAGAAGTACTTCTTTTCAAAAACCAATTTCAAAAATGTTTTCTCAAAAAGAGAAATTATCCTTAACTTAAATCAATTGAGGCAAATCAAGCCTACATTATCCTTGACTTCAAAAATGTCTCTTTTGCATGTAAGCTATAAAAATAGTTGCTCTAAAAGGTTGAAGTGAGTTTCTTAGAACCTTTTTAGATCATGTACTTCAATTAGAAAATGTCTATGTACTTAAAATTTTATGTCATGCCATGCCATGCATTCTCACATGTTAGTACTTTCCTTATTCTATGTTGGTACTCTTTGTTAAATTCTTCTACCAAACTTTTTTTTTTTTTTTTTTTTGCCTCATGGTTTTCATTATTTAAACATTAAAAATTGTTGTTTGAATTCTCTAACCAAAAAGTCTCTAAGATTGGGGTTAAGGTGGGTAATAGCCTAAGAGGGTTGGAGTTTTGCGACATAGTTTGTTTAAAGATGTAAAATCCCATAAATAGTGCGTATACTTAACCTTGGATTCAATTTCATAAACTTAGGGGGCCGACTGTCCAAAATCAGGCATCCACAACAAGTTGATAAAAAATATATGGAACTACCATCATCTCTTATCTCAAAAAAGGAAAGAAAAAAAAAAGAATACCTTTTTTTTTTTTATTGATCAATTTAAAGTTTTTTTTTTTTAAATAAAAAAAGTATACATATGGAATACAAATCGCAATGATTAAAATATAAATGTGAATTTTATCGTGACAACGTTATATGTCATGAAATTAATGAGACAACTTTGTATATACATCTTTTTTTCTTAAGTAAAAAAAAAGTTTAATTAAATTTACTCCACTTTTCACTTTCACTTTGTGTGTACTTAAGTGTATGTATGAGAGAACTTATTTTCTTTGGTTTACTTTATAAAAATATAATTTGATTTCAAAATTTTTTATTTAGAAAAAAAAAATCTTATAAAAAATTGAAGGTAAATTTAGTTGGGTTTATGGGAAATATCTTGCTAGGTTTTAGATTATCAAATTTCATGATAATGTAATAATCATTAAGTTTATAATGTGTTATATAGGTTGTTGTAAGGTTGAATTTAATCAACCATCTTATTGGCTTTATTTCGTGACCAATTTGATTGTAATTTAGCACTTAGTAATCCTGTATTTAGGTGAAAAAATTGTAAGGGTAGTGTGTGAGAAGATGTGAAGAAATGCTCAAGAGTGTGCAAGAAAACGAAGTCTCACGACTGGATCTCGCGGGTGAGTCGCGGCTTGCAAGTCGCCAAATGCCTGCACACGTGCCAAGCATGCCAGAAGCTGAAGAGTCGCGCTAGCTGTCGCACTACAGGACAAAAGTCCCAGGCTGACCAGGCCGTTAGCTCGCGGCTTGAACTCGCGGCTTGACCTAGTCGCGAGGTCAAGTCGCCAAAATGCCCTGTTTGGCAAAAACTGACGTTTTGCATTCCTTTCTCACCCTACTATATATATACCCTTAAACCCACCATATTGAGAGAGCTTCTAGAGAGAATTTTGTGAGAGAAACCCTAGAGAAATACAAGATTGATTCATCAACAATCTTAACCTTAGAGACTCCACAAATTTCTCTTCTATCTTCCTCTCCATTGTTATACCCTTGAGAGATCTTTAGTCAAATCCTTATCTCACCACACCCACGTCTATGAGAAGGTCTATTTGGTACTATTGGGAAGCAGTTAAGAAGGGATTAATCTACATTGGTTAATGCTATAGTCTAGTAGCGGAATCTGGTAAGTTAGAAAAGAAAAAGGTTCGGCGCAACCTCGTTGGAGCAAAAAGTTTGGAGGGCTTAGGTACCTGGGTAGATTAGGCTTGGAGGGTCTATTGCTGTTCATATATCCCAACTACATTTTCTAGTGGATTATTGATCGCTTGGAGGGCAGCGAAGATGTTTTAAGCCAAGGGCTTCAATTTCCTCTTCGATAACATATCGTGTGTTGTCCGTGTGTTTACATCTTCCTTCCCTTTATCTTTGCATTATATTTACTGCTGTGGATGTGTTTATATTTGATTTAGATTAGTTATCAATTCTGCTATAAGCTTGTTATCATGTTTCGCACATTATTTGTTTGATATAAAGCTTGAATTGGTATTTTTGTATTTGGAGTCTAAACGTTCAAAGGTATTGCATACCCTCATTGAACTTTCAATTGGTATCAGAGCGAGTACACTTGTTGTGGTTTAAATTACCTAAGTGTGATCCTTGACCCCTTTGAGATGGATAGGTCTCAATCTTTTAATGTACCACCGTTCTTTGACGGTAATAATTATACATTTTGGAAAGTTTGTATGAGGGCATTTTTGTGTTCTATTGATGATGCTGTGTGGGATGCAGTGGAAGTAGGATGGACAAAGCCAGAGGCTGCCAAGTCTACTTGGGATAAGGCTGCTCTTGCAGCGGCAAATGCAAATAGCAAGGCATTGAACGCTATTTTCTGCGGTGTCTCTCCAGAAGAATTTCATCGAATTTCTCATATCACCATTGCTAAGGAAGCATGAGAAATTCTAGAGACAACCTTTGAAGGGACTAAGAAAGTGAAGGACAAAAAATTTCAAATGTTAACCACTCGCTTTGAGGAGCTAAAGATGAGTGAAGAGGAATCGTTTGATTCGTTTTACAGCAAATTGAACGAAGTTGTTGTTGGCAAATTTAATTTGGGAGAAAAGACGGAAGACTCGAAAATTGTAAGGAAGATCCTCCGGTCACTACCAGAAAGTTTCCGTCCCAAAGTTACAGCTATTGAAGAGAGCAAAGACCTTGATGATATCAAGGTTCAAAAGCTGGCTGGTTCTTTGCAGACATACGAGTTGTCCCTTCTTTTAGCAAAGAAGAGCAAATCCCTTGCTCTTAAGACAATTGATGAGAGAGTGGTGTCTCATGAATCTTCGGAAGAGGATGAACTAGATAAAGATGTGGCATACCTTGTAAAGAATTTTCGAAAATTCCTAAAGGTCAAGAATAGTGGGAAATTTGGTGACAAAAGAAAATTTTAGAGCACCGGAAAAGAGAAAAAAGAATTCCGAAAAAAAGAGGGTAAAGATTCCCAATCCTCACAAGGTATTACATGTTTTGAATGTAATGGACATGGGCACTTTAAAAAAGAATGCCCCAACTACTTGAAGTCGAAGGGAAAGGCCTATGCCACTACTTTAAGTGATTCAGACTCATCAAATTCTGATTCTGAAGAGAGCTGTGATGGAGAAGGAAATTTCTCCGCATTCATGACCATTGCTCATATGGAGTCCTCAGAGGACTTGAATCAACTTGTACAAGAACTTAGAGAACACAGCGATGATGAATCTTTAGGGATTGTTGAAGAATCAGATGCCGAAGAGAATAGAAATACAGCCAGTCTTCAAGAGAATTATACTTTACTCCTTGAGAAATAGGGTGAGTATGCAAGGGTTGTAAAGGCAGCTGTGAAAAAGATGAAAACGGCTGAAGAGGACTACAAAAGTCTTCTTGCCAGATATGAAGAGGCTAAGTGTGAGATTGAGACACTAAATGGCGAGTTATCGAAAGCTTATACCAAATTAAGATTCCTTGAGTAAGAGGTGGTGCAAGTGCAAGCCAAGATAGAAAGGGTCTCTTCCAAGAAGCTGGAAGATGTTATCTCTTCTTAAAAACACTTCTCAAACAAGTCCGGGTTGGGATATACCGGAGGGAGTAGCTCATCGACCAAAGCTACCAAAGAAGTAAAATTTGTGAAGGCCATAGAGCCAATTGTGGAAGAGTCCATTCCTGAAAGTGTTAAGGTTGAGAAGAAGAAGAATGTGGTTGAGCAGCAGATAGTGAATAAGGCCCAAAATCAATCTGTGGCCAGACACGAAACCAGAGCAAGATCTCTCTCAAGACCACAACGGGGTCCAAGAACAGATTATGTGTGTCACTATTGTGGATTGCAAGGACATACAAGACCCAACTGTCAAAAGATAAGAGCAGACAATAATGCTAGTGCACCTCGGTCACGAGGAAGAAGAAATGACATGAGGTCTTGGGGTGGTGAGCAATTAAGAAGTCAAAACCGTGATCCAGGAATGATGGACGTGATGAAGATGACTGGTGCCTTCACCAACTACCTTGAGAGCTTCACACGAAGGTTTGATAGCCCTAATTCTTGTACCCAATCCGTTAAGGATATCACCCCAAACGCACTTGACATGTGGGTGACGAAGGGTACTCATGCATAAGCATTGAAACATGTCCATGCATTAATACTTCCCATATTTTGTGTATATGCTTGGTTGTTTTGCTTCTTGCTAGTTTGTGATTAAAATTTTTTTTAGATGTTGGTTAAATTGTTTTTCACTTTGCTAATTTTGTCTTTGATCATTTTTTTTTTTTTTTTTTTTTTTTGCTTTTGTGTCAAAAATTCAAAAACACATAAAAAGTAGAAAATCCAAAAAGTTTGATTAACTTTGTTGAGTTTTTGTCTCAAATTATGTTTTGCCTTGTACCTTTGTACTAATGGCTTTGTGCATCTATGAGCTTAGCTTGTCTTTTATGCACTCGTATCATTGTGGGAGAAATTTTGAAATCTATATGACTGTTGTAAATAGATCTTCAACTTTGTTATGAATGACTAGTGAATGGTTTTGTTGATCTTGAGACATGCATAAACTCATGTCTATATATCTTCCCACTCTTTATTTATTTATTTATTTATTTTTTTTTGCTTAAAAGAGCTCTCTAAATGTAAATCTCCAAATGAAAAGAGATATAGAGCTGCAAAAGTCTGTCGCACATACTAGTATTTGACTAGAAAAAAGGGAAAGCGACCAAAATAAAATGTTTGATGCCCAAAAAGCCAAAGGCTAACTCATAAATTGAAATATCAAAAATTTCAGGCATCTATCTCACAATGAGATTTTCTTTGCTCAAAAAGTGCAAATGATCTGTTAAAAATGGAGCCAAATGAAAAGCTTCAAAGAATGTAATCAAGCTCTTGTGGGAGGTCATATATGCATGTTTCTATAATTGAGATAGGTCATATTATCTAGTGCTAATTGTGTATGCCTTGATTGAATTGATCATTGAAGCTTCACATTGGACTAAAGACTATCCTATTTTTGATATCCACCCACAACACACAAGTCTTTGTTCAATGAATGCCATATTCATTTGTGTGATTGTACTTGATTAAATGTGTTTTCACATGCTCAATCTTTGTTTGATCAAACAGAAAAAGATTTTTCAGTGTTTTTAGTTATTTTTGGTAAGTACTTTGTTTTTACAAAAATGTAAAAATTTTCAAAAACAGTATTGCCCTGTTTTGGCTACTAAGTCGCGGGTTGTCCCAGTCGCAAGGGCCACTCAGAGACTTTTCGCGGCTCATTGGCGAGTCAGTAACCAAGTCGCGAAAAAGACTTAGAAATTTTTTCAAAATTTGAGTTTTTGCATTTTTCGCGGCTCAGTTTGGTGACTTGTTCGCGGGTGGAAAGTCCAATCGCGAGGGTTACTCAAAGATTTTCGCGGCTCAGCTCGCGACTCCTTCGCGGGTAGACCTTCCAGTCGTGAAAAACACTTAGAAGATTTTTCTAGAATCTTACCTTCACAGTGTTTCGTGGCTTACCCAGGCGACTTGATCAAGTCGCGAAAAACACGTGTTTTGCGTTTTAAAGACAGTTTTCAAAATTTTTCAGTTTTCCCTCAAAATCAAGTGACTGTTCATTGTCCTCTCAACTTTTCTCTCTGAAACACTCCATGTTTTTCTCTTGGGAAATTCTCATTTCTGCACCATTCTTCATGAAAACAGTATGGGTTTTCTTATTTCCACTTCATATTTCATGTTTTTACCACTATTTTCTTGAATCTATGAGTGGTGCTGATGCCATTGCGTTTTTAGGAAAAAGCATGTTTGTTCATGTCTTTGTTTCAGTCTGTTTGTGAGTTATCTAGTTGAGTGTTGATGCTTCTGAGCACTTATTGGTTATTATAGTGTTCAGTGCTTCTTATGAAATTTTTTTTTGGGATTTTCTAATATTTGCATATCATGCTCATAGTATTTTGTCACAGTGTCAGTATGTGTATGTGTGTATCTTAAGTGTTTCTGAGCAATCCCCGTTTCTGGTCTCTTGTTCCTCACTATGTTTCAGTGTGGCTTTCTCTATGATTTAGTAAATTCTCTCGGATTTCAATTCTCATTTGAATCTAATCAAATTGATATTGGTCCCCGGCGGTATTGGTGTTGGTGCTTTGTTGTGTGTTTACTCTCTTACAGATGTCTCGATGATCCTCCAAAGGAAAAGAGATTATGATAGAAGAAGAAACTGTACCCGTTGCAAAACGAACACGTTCTTCATCACAGCCAACTACTGAACTCAATATTGAGTTATTCAGAACTCCTCAGCACCTACATGCTTACTCAAGCATTTTTGACCAAGCCTCTCCTATAGTGGAACGGGAAGTCAGATTTGAATCTTTGGAAACCACTTTTATCCCCCGAATTTTTAAGGCAAAAGATTGGGTGGAATTATTTGGAAATTTTGTGGATCCAATAATGGAATTAGTGAAGGAGTGTTTCGCCAACACAGTTGATCTCGAAACTGAAATACACTGAATGGTAAGAGGAACGGAGTTTATCATTAGTCTGGACACCATAGTTGAACTTTTCAAGATCACTAGACCTGAGAATGCGGACCTCACTCCTTATGATGATCGCACTCCAGAGATTCAGGACATTCTCCAAGTTCTTGGTCCTGACCATGCAATCTCCAGGGCTGGCACATCCATAAGTACTACCAAGTTTTCACCTAAGTTGACAACCTTGAAACTGATCATGTATACCAACCTCTATCCGTTGACCAACACGGTGTATATCAACCTTGGAAGAGCTCAATTTCTATGTGATCTCATCACAGGCACCACCATCGACATCTGTGCTCATATTTTTTATATCATAAGAAAGACAACGACTCGAACAGTAGCACGAGGGTGCCTTCCATTTTGCAGTCTCATTATGAAATTCATTCTAAGTGAAGGTGTTACTCCTCCCTCAGTTGGGAAAATAATTGCTCGTCCTCGACCAATCTCTATGTCCACTCTACAAGCTAGCAGAAGTCACTTATCCAGAACTCCAAAGAGTGCACATTTCTCTCCTATTACTCCTTCCACTCCTGAGCCAGATTTAAATGTACATGCCACCCAAGCACAGTCTGGCCCTCAACCTGATAGGTTGGAGATGTTCTTTGAGACTTTTCACAAGCGCCTTGAGGATTTGGAAGACACTCTAAGTAATGGCCAGAGAGAGCAGTCAGAGAGATTGGCAGGCTTGCAGGACCAGATTGATGTTTTAGCAGAACAAGTTGATGGCATTTTCACCAAGCTAAAACAGTGACCCTTTGGCCATTTCGGTCAAAAAGGGGGAGATTTTTTTTTGGGCAGCTCTTGAAGGGGAGTGCTTGTTTTAAGGGGGAGCTTTCATATCATATTATTTGTTTAGCCTTCATACTATGTTTAAAGCTTTGACTATTATATTTTTTGCTTAACTGATGCTTGTATAGGCTTGGATTTTTTTTGGAACTTTGGTACTTATATATAATGATGCTATTCAGTTATTTCAACATGTTTTATCTGATTTGTACCCATGTTGCTTATATAAGCTTTAAGGGTTTGAATATGCATGTTTGTAGGCTTTTATGGTATGTGCCATGTATTTGCAATACTTTGCTTATGCAGCCTTTATGCATTGTGCTTTTGTACTTGTTAATGCTTTGCATTATTTTAAGTACAACACTCTTGTGCCCTTGTAGGATTGTTCCTAGATGCATGCATATTTGTATGCATTGGTTGAGTGTTGGTCATTCAAGTGATATGCCTTGTGTTTGTCATCTTGAATGTCCAGATGTTCATTCCAAGTGTGAATGAGCATTGTGATCACTTGGTTATAGTGATTACTTGTTTTGGTCTTGCCATGGTCTACTAATTTATTCCATTTTGCTTGATCATGATATTTTTGCTTTATATGCATATCAAGTTTTTCTGCATACAATGATATTGCTATGTTATTGTGTTTTAGGAGTTACTTATTCATATGTTCAAGAGCTTTACAGAATCTAGAGTTAAGTGTGAGTGAGTTTTGTTCAACTGTTCCCAACTCACGTTTTAAGTCTAGAGTCTGTTGTAAGGTTTTGTCACGGAATAGCCAAAGGGGGAGATTGTAAGGTTGAATTTAATCAACCATCTTATTGGCTTTATTCTGTGACCAATTTACTTGTAATTTAGCACTTAGTAACCCTGTATTTAGGTGGAAAAATTGTAAGGGTAGAGTGTGAGAAGATGTGAAGAAATGCTCAAGAGTGTGAAGAAAACAGAGTCTCGCGACTGGATCTCACGGGTGAGTCGCGGTTTGCAAGTTGCCAAATGCCTGCACATGTGCCAAGCATGCCAGAAGCTGAAGAGTCGCGCCAGCTGTCGCACTACAGGACAAAAGTCCCAGGTTGGCCAGGCCGTTAGTTCGCGGCTTGACCCAGTCGCAAGGTCAAGTCGGCAAAATGCCCTGTTTGGCAAAAACTGACGTTTTGCATTCCTTTCTCACCCTACTATATATATACCCTTAAACCTACCATATTGAGAGAGCTTCCAGAGAGAATTTTGTGAGAGAAACCCTAAAGAAATATAAGATTGATTCATCAACAATCTTAACCTTAGAGGTCTTTAGCCAAATCCTTATCTCACCACACCCACGTCTGTGAAAAGGTCTTTTTGGTACTATTAGGAAGCAGTTAAGAAGGAACAAATCTACATTGGTTGATGCTATGGTCTAGTAGCGGAATCCGGTAAGCTAGAAAAGAAAAAGGTTCGGCGCAACCTCGTTAGAGCAAGAAGCTTGGAGGGCTTAGGTACCTGAGTAGATTAGGCTTGGAGGGTCTATTGCTGTTCATGTATCCCAACTACATTTTCTAGTGGATTATTGACCGCTTGGAGGGCGGCGGAGAGGTTTTACGCCGAGGGCTTCAGTTTCTTCTTCGATAACACATCGTGTGTTGTTCGTGTGTTTGCATCTTCCTTCCCTTTATCTTTACCTTATTTTACTGCTGTGGATGTGTTTATATTTGGCTTAGATTAGTTATCAATTCTGATATAAGCTTGTTATCATGTTCTGCACATTATTTGTTTGATATAAACCTTGAATTGGTATTTTTGTATTTGGGGTCTAAACGTTCAAAGGTATTGCATACCCTTATTGAACTTTCAGTTGTGTTTGGGATAGTTTATATTGGACAATTTTTTTTACTAGTAGCTCATTTTCGTTACTATTCATAGATCTTATTACACTTTTTGGTACTATTTATAGGTCTCACTGAACTATTTCAGCTAATTTTTAGTTTTATCTACTTTTAATAAAAAAAAGTTTTCAGTTTCAACTAAATAAACTATTTCCAAACACAACCATAATGTCCAAGATCAAAGTGTGAAGATTTACCTTAAAGATGACATTATGTTAGGACTTCGACTACCATTCGATCAAACATTAGTTTTCAACAATTAGTTGATCGCTTCACAAATGATTGAAAGATATTTTCAATAGTTATTTGATCGCGGTTCAATCTATCGAATTCATGAACTCGAACTCTGAGCTATCTTAATTAAATTCAGTTGACTTAGTTTTCATTCCCTTCTTGTACAACATATAAAAGGCACGCTATAATATCAACGTCACAAGTTTTAGAGAGGTTGTAGCCATTAAATATTCCAAACTTAGATTGTTCAACTCATGAGTTTAGAGAGACGACATTCACAACGATTTGCTGCCATATTTATGATCAAGATAGAAACCATAGAGCTGTCAATCCTAGCTTGCCACTGCAGTAATCAAACCTATAAGGAGGATCCTTGGAGTTGGTCAGAATTTCAAGTCATGAATACGAACTGGTATTTCGTGAAGGGTTCCATATATTAAGAGTTTTGATGTTGTGAAGCTGGTGCGCGTTTATTTGAGTAGAAACCAATTTTAGATTAACCTTGTTCTCTTAATTATATTTTCAAGTTGCTCGAAGTAATTATTGAGATGCTTTAGTTAGCTTGAAGTGAATATTTGACTTCGAAGACTAGGGTCTAGGGTTCAAAAATACTTAATTGAATAGGGCGTTTTAAGAATTGTGTGAGTTAACAATGAAAACAAGAAAATCTTACTATTAAAAGTATGTTATTAGAAATATGGTACCAAATACTTTTTTGCATTATGAATTTTAAATACATGTTTTTACAACACTTTTTAAATCATAATTTTCACATCATTTTGAAAACCAATATCTAATTTCTTACCTAAAGGCCACTTAACGTTTTCTTGGAATCCACAGCCAATTTGGAACCAGATTTCTTGGTCTAGCAGTATATGGCACTGAATTAAATATGAAATAAATTAATTTAATGTTACCACTTACCACCAATACCATTGAAAATTGGAAATCAAAATTACTAAATGCTAAACAAATCACAAAATAATACTCCTACTGAAAGCTCGAAAATGTGTTGAAAACACAAGAGCTGTTTAGAACCCTAAATTAAAAAATACGGCTAGATTGCTTTTACTCTAACTTATCTAAGTGTGGAAATAAGAGTAAATGAAGCGCAATCAACCGATAATACTCTAATGAATAAACATGAACAACAAACAATAAAAGTAAAGCACAAGAGTAAGAGAAAAGAGATGTAAACACAAGATAACATGATGATGTGTTATTGAAGAGGAAATCGAAGAACTTGGCGAAAAACCTTTCCGCCCCCCTCCAAGCGGTAAATCGATCCACTAGACAATCAGTTGGGATACATGGGTTAGCAAGAGACCCTCTAAACCTAATCTACCCAATGCACCTAAGCCCTCCAAACTCCTACCCCAACAAGGCTTCTCGGAACCGTGTCTTGTCTAACTTTTCAGATCCTGCAATACGCCTAATTGCATCCACCAAGTCTCACCGGTTTCTTTTGGCAAATCCCCAAAACTTTCCAAGCTCCAAAACACTCTTTACACTCTGAATAGGTGTGAGTTGTGTTTGGGTACAAATCTCCTCTCAAGATATGTCAATGGAAGAGAGAATGAGAAGATGCTAGAATGATTTCTCATTAAGGATGAATAGCTCTCTCTAAAAAAGATGGGTGTGTGTTGTAGAAAACCTATCTAGGGTTTCTCTCTTTGAATAGTCTCCTCTACATTTGTGGGTAATGAGAGTATATATAGTATAGGTGAAGGGCAAGAAAGTCACACTTAAAAAAAATTCACCAGGCAGAATGTTTCGACTACCTCGCAGGAAGGCCTTACCTGCGAGACACTCGCGAAAACGACAGCTTGGCACGACTCTTCAGCTTCCAATCATGTGCTCCTCATATGCCCTTTTCATGGGAACCCTTCTCGCGAGAATCCTTCTCGCGAGCTAGTCGTGAAATGCACTGATCTTCAATTAAGCTTAAGTCTTTACCAACTTGATACTAAACCCAATATAATAAAATCGCACAAAATACAAAGAACAAAATTAAAACAATTACAACACTTTTTGTCATAGAATAAAGCCAACATAAAACGTAGTTGTAAATCACAACTTTACATCTACTAATAAGAAATAGATCAAACAGAGAACATTTTCACCTCGCCAGCCCTATTCATTATTTTAACTTTGAAGCCGAAGACATTCCCAACTCATAGGTTTGTAATCTTTCTCTGTTTTAAGGGTTTTAAAAATCTTTTCAATTGATTTCGTTCCAACTTGGTTGTTTCTCGTTCAATTGATAAAATTAATTATCTATAGCTCTTCAAGATTAAAAAGAAAAAAAAAAAAAAAAAAGCATACAAACCCAGTTCCTCCTTGTGCCAAACAAATTCTGCTGCAAAATCCCTTATCACCTCCAACAATTCATTTTTTTTATTATTTTTTATTCCATGTGACAAAACACTTGTCATTTGATGTGGTATAATTTTTATTTTTTATTTTTTATTTTATTTTGGTCGTTAACTGTGTCAATGTTTTTCATCTATCACTTAACAATAAAGACTATTTTGTCACAATATCAAAATATTATGGACTAAATTAACACATTTGAAACGTTAGAGGTTAAATTGACACGCAGTAAAAGAAGTTAAGGAGTAAAGACCAAATTCGTAATTTATCCATAATTTATTATTTCACCTATCGCGTAGTATCAATAAGTCCATCTATTGGTTGTTGTGTCTAGATTATGACTTCTCTTCACATTTTCTTGTTTGTGGTGTGTTGCCCTTGGAGTGTTTTTTCCATTGGAGTTATTCTCCATTTCTTTTTTCTTTTTCACTTCGTTTGCCAAATTTGTGTGTCATCTATTGTTTCTCATTTTTACTTTACAAATTTGGTACTTCTTGTGGTTATGAACTTATGATTAAATTGTTACAATTATGATAGCGTAATCGGCACAATTGTTAAATAATTGATTAATCCACTACTTCATCAATTTGGGGTCTAAAACAGTGCTCTGATATCTCTATCATTTTTCTTGGAAAGTAATTACTAGATTTTGGATGGTACTAAATAGAATCACGTAAGGTCTTATCTGAAAATTATTTGTAGCATTTTCATACGATGATGTCAAAGAAGCATCATGCATTCATCACCAACTGATTTTAGAAGAGGATATGTGTTGTTCGGTTTTGTTGGGGTGTTGACTAGGTGGAGGCGTTTGTAATTTTATTAATTTAAATTAATCCTCTTGTTCGCATTTGTTATTTTATTGAGTGTGAAAGAACAATTTTCGTTTGTCTTGACTCCTAACAAAATCAAAATCAGGAGACCCCACTCAATAGACACTTGGATTTGGGCAAAATCATGGGCATCTTTGATTTTTTTTTTACCTTCCTTTTTTAAATACTATTTGAGGCTTTATTTTTTGTGTAACAGTGTCGAAAAGTACCACATCTTCAATGGAAAAGTTAACTTTTACAAACAAACCTTTTGTTGCCATCATCTTGTTATTCTTGTTTGCTCGGAAATATCTCTTATATAATAATATAATTACTTTTGAATAAATATAGCACCACACCTACTTTTACACACAATTTTACAAACATGTGTGAAGTGTTCGACAAGAGTCGATGACACTTTTTTTACATAAACCCACTACTCATAATCAATTATTTTAACTAATTGTGAAACTAAGTATAAAATTGGGTGTGCTCATAAGATTGTTAGTTACTTTTTAGTTATCTAGTAATTAGCTATATAAAAAGAGCCAATGGCTCTAATTACCATGCTCTTGATTTGTTCAACTTTTGTCTTTTATAACAAGCCAAAACGGGGAATTTGGGTGAGAAAGAAAATTTTTTAGTATTAAAAAATGTTATGTCCATAATATTTTTAAAATAAATTATAAGTGATAAAGTTATTATTAACTATTATTGGTGGGAAAAAAATAATACCATTGGTGGGTTCAAATTAGAATCATTAATAACTTACAACCAAATATTTCTTATAAAGGTATTGTAGAAATGTTATAGATGTATTATTTAATACTATTACCTAAAAGCCTTAAAACAAGGAGAAATCAAGTTTAAAAGACGGAGGAAAAAAAAAAAAAAAAAAAAAAAAAACCTTGGTATGAGAAGGGTGAAGAGCCTTTTTGGTTAGTGATTAGTTAAATTTTTTTTTTTGAGAAAGAAACCTGAAATTCATCTTATTAAGAAATACCGGCTAAATCTACCTGATAAACATCATTAAAGTGAGGCGGAACAGACTCCATCCACACAAGAAAACTGGAAATATTAACTGCAAACCTAGCTAAACTATGAGCTAACTTATTATCATCCCTCATAGTATGAGAGTAAAGTAATTTAGAAAAAGATCTAGCAAGTACTCGAACATCCTCCACCAAAAGACCTAAGGCTGAAAGATAATGATCCTCCCTTCGAAGAGCAGACATCATAATGCTAGAGTCACCTTCCAAGACAACATTGTCAACACCTATCTCCCTTGCAAAAACAAGAGCCCTGGCAGCAGCGAAAGTCTCCAGTTCAGCTAGTCTATTTTTCTCTTTTTTTATTTTTTTATTTTAATATTATATATATATTGACATTGGTTTGAGCTTGCTTTAAAAATATATATATATATTTATAAGTGTTGACATAGTATTTTGGTTTGGGAATAGTTATACTGATACAACAAATTGTCACCATGTTTTCATAATTGTTGAGTTGTTAGTTAATTTTTTATAGGTCAAAATAAAATAAAATAATAAAATATTTATTGTGAAAAAATTGTGATATTATGTTGTTATCACAATATTTTCACAACTACTAAGGTGTCAATTCCTAATATGAAAAAATAAAATAATAAAATATCAGACCAAAACCCACCACAATTGAAAATAAAGGTATTGTGAAAATATTGGATTATTTTGTTTATGTCACAATATTTTTATAACTATTGAGGTGTAAGTTCCTTATAAGTCAAAATAAATATAAAATAAAATAATAAAATATTAGATCAATTGCAACCACAACTAAAAATAAAGGTATTGTGAAATTGTTGTGACATTTTATTGTGTTCCTAGACTTCATTTTGGGCTTAGTCAATTTTGGTGAGCCAAATTTCACTGTTTCACACTCAGTTTTATTGGACTGGTTTTTTGTTTATTTGAATTATTTTGTTTGGTGTCTTTTTTTTATTTTTATTTTTTTATGCACCACTTTAAGTAATATATATATATATATATATAGAGAGAGAGAGAGAGAGAGAGAGAGAGAGAGAGAGAGAGAGAGAGAGAGAGAGAGAGAGAGAGTTTTACACACAAAGATTAGGAAAAATTCCACTTCTCCCCTTTATACTTGGGAAGTTCACAATTCTCCCATAAACTTTAAAACCAAGCAATTTCCCTCTTTCTACTTTAGAAACGAGCAAATACCCCCCTTCTATTACTCTCTCAGTTAAACTATAATAAAATTTTATGATTTTTAGAATATTCCATTGTGCTATATCTAAAATACATCGTTAAATTTTAATATCCCAAAAATATTCTTCATGTATTTTAAGTTTTATGTAGTAGTCATGCTTAGGAAGTTGAAATTGTGATATAGGGTGTTCTATTTATTACCTAGAAAACACTAATTTACTAGGTTTTAATCTTTTGGACCTGTAATTTTATTGAACAAAAAGTTATATTGTACTTTTGCATTTTCTTATATTTTTTTATTTATATTCTTGCATAAAAGTGTGTTTAATAAAAACCAAGTAAGCTAAATATCTTAGCTAGACACATAAAATGTAAGATAACGATATTCATTATCATTCTTAAAAGTTTTTAGTGAATAGATATTTCCTTTAGAAAATAAGTTTTAAGAAACTACCATAGAAAATTTGATATTTGATATGTTAATTAACTACTCTAAGTTTGTGTGTGATGGTGGGCTAAATCAAGTTCCATTCATCCATGATGGTCATCTATAACCAAACCACGTCTAGACTAGTTCACAAGAAAGGGAGCCGAATAAAGGTACCATGATGGTAGTGGATCTGAATAAGTAGACCCACTAAAAACTCTCTATAAAGGGGATCTAACTCCATTAGCCCAGGGTATGTATTCACTATTCATTCACCCACTATCATTGTGTTCTAGAGAGAAAACTGACTTAACTGTCGGAGGGTCCTTGGCCGGTTCACCTCGGTCACCTTCGATAGTCATTGCTTACTTTTCAGGTCATCCAACCACCATTAAAGCCCAGAACATTCAGCCTACTGACTTTTCAAACCTCATCAATTGGCTCTGTTTGTGGAAAGCTTTGTGTTTTAATCACCTTGCTTTCTAAGACAAAAAAGGCTGCATGGTTTGGACTAGATCAATGGCTTCGAGTCCAGACCACTAGGAGAATGGAAATGCTTCTAGTCATCCCAACCATGCAACACCAATAACGATGGCTTCGCTACTAGAGTCCGTCCAGCAACAGTTGAAGTCTATGGTGGCTACCATGGCAGACTTAATGCGCCAAAACCTAGAGTTAACTTGAGAAGTTAATAGGCACCAATGGCAAACAGAAGGTCTTGGGCAGAATTCAGAGGCTAGAGAAGCGGAGAACAATGTTGAGGGTGGAGAGCAGTCAAGAGGCACGATCAAACGAAGGGTGCCACATCTGGAGAAGGAGATAGATCTATGAAAAAGACCATGGAAGAGAAGCGAGACTCCATGAAAAGGACCAACCAAGTGGATGATCTCATTCACAAAACGGATTCTCCTTTCATTGTGTCCATCACCAGTCACCCTTTGCCATGCAAGTTCAAAATGTCTACCCTAGACTTATATGATGGAACGCGAGATCCATGTGATCACATTGCCATGTACAAGACTATTATGCACCTCCAAGGGGTTCCAAATGAGATAATATGTAGAGCCTTCCCTACCACACTCAAAGGTCCGGCCTGGGTATGATTTGGTAAGATACCACCACATATTATAACCTCCTTCCAAGGGTTAAGTATGCTGTTTTTTAACAATTTCGTCAGAGGTCAAAGACATAAATGCTCTTCATCCAATTTGCTGAACATAGAGCAAGGGGAGAATCAAAGTTTGCGGTCTTTTATTAGTCATTTTAACAGAGAAGCTCTATTGGTAGACGAAATGGACGACAAAATCTTGTTGACAACTTTTCATAATGAAGTCACTTCAAATCTGATTCACTCAGTTGAAAATTTCGTGAATGTGGAAGACGTGATCATTGCTAAACGGAAGAAAAAGGCTGGACGAGCAGATATTGAGTATTCGCGTCATCCAGAACAAGGCCCTCGTCTAAAGAAGGCCAAGATAGGAGAAAAGAGAGAAAGAGATGGTAAGAAGGTAGGACCATCTTCAAGACAAAGTTTAAACTATACGCCTTTAAATGCCCCACTTGACGAAGTATTTATACAGATCAAGGATGACCCATCCCTGAAATGGCTAGAGAAAATAAAGGGAGATCCTAGGAAGCGGAACAAGAGCAAGTACTGTCATTTTCACTGAGATCATGGGCATGATACAGACGAATGTTACGACTTGAAACAACAAATTGAAGTCCTTATAAAGCAAGGAGAGTTAAATAATTTCTTTGGACGAGATCATAAGGATGAAAGGTTACCAATGAAGGGCAAAGCAGAAGAACCACTACGTCCACCAATCGGAGAGAGAAGAGTTATTGTGGGAGGAACATCAAACTGGAAGTTTGTCCAAAGCTAAGAAGACCTACCTAAGAGTAGTACAGAACGTCCAACTTACTGGTCGTCCACTAAGGCAGAAGAACTAGCTATTTCCTTCACTGACGAGGATGCAAGGAGATTGCATTATCCTTACAACGATGCAATTGTTATCACTTTGACGATTGCGAATTATACAACGAAGAGGGTGTTAATTAATAATGAGAGTTCTGTAGATATCCTCTACTATCCAGCCTTCCAGTAGATGAGGATAAGTAAGGAATTGCTTCGTCTAGTGAACATGTCTTAGATCGGATTTGGAGGAATGAAAGTTCTACCAGTAGGCACCATCTCCCTACTAGTTGTGGTTGGCTCTTACCCACGACAGGTGACCAAGGAAGTGAACTTCCTTGTTGTTGATTGTTTGTCCTTATACAATGCCATCATAGGTCGACCAACCCTAAACAATTGGAAAGCTGTGACATCCACTTATCATTTATCTGTTAAATTCCCGATGGAGTATGGAATATGAGAAGTACAAGGTGACCAATTGGTGGCTAGAGAGTGCTATTTGGCTATGTTAGCAATGGACGAGCAAATGCAAATGATGAATATTGAGGAAAAAAGGACAGTTGTAGAGCCGGTGGAAGTATTGGAGGACGTCTCCTTAGACGTGTCCAACCTAGAGAAGTTTACTAGGATTGGAACAAGTATGGGGGAGAAAAAGAAGCAGGATCTCATCCAATTCCTTAAGAGAAGTAGAGATGTTTTTGCTTGGAGTCATGAAGATATGCTCGAGATTGATCCGAGTGTAATTATTACCCATCGTTTAAATGTGTCCTCGTCCGACAAGCCTGTCAGTCAAAAGAGAAGAGTGTTCACCCCAGAGCAAAACTATGCCATTAAGGAAGAAGTCTAGAAGCTAGTTACAGCAGAGTTCGTCTGGGAAGTTTACTACTCGGATTGGGTGGCAGATGTAGTGATGGTTAAAAAGGTAATAGCAAGTGGAGGATGTGCATGGACTTCATAGATTTGAATAAAGCATGCCCCAAGGACAGCTATCCTTTGCCACGTATTGACTAGTTGGTAGATTCAACAACAGGGCATTAACTACTAAGCTTTATGGACGTGTTTTCAGGGTACAACCAGGTCAAGATGAATGAGGCAGATCAGGAGAAAACATCTTTCATCACTAGTCAAGGTTTATTTTGCTTCAAAGTGATGCCTTTTGGTTTGAAAAATGCAGGTGTAATCTACTAGAGGTTGGTCAATTATATGTTTTGTCCACAAATAGGGCGGAACGTGGAGGTGTCTGTGGATGACATGTTGGTCAAAAGCACAAAGGAGTCATTTCACTTGGACGACCTTCGGGAGACTTTCAATAATCTTAGACAATACTTGAACTCGAGAAAATGTGCCTTCGAAGTTTCATTGGGGAAATTTCTTGGATTCATGGTCTCACAGAGGGGAATCGAAGCAAATCCTGACAAAATCCAAGCAATACTAAGCATGGAGCCATTAAAGAATGTCAAAGAAATGCAGAGTCTAACTGTGCGAGTAGCTGCCCTTAACAGGTTTGTCTTAAAAGCTACTGACAAGTGTTTACCATTTTCAAGGTGTTAAGGAAAGCATTTGAGCGAACAGATGAGTGTCAATGAGCACTTGAAGATTTCAAGACTTACCTCATCATAACTCCTTTGTTAAGCCCGTCCAAGCCAAGTGAAGAGTTGTATCTGTACCTAGCAATATCCCATCATGCAGTGAGCTCAGCCTTAATTAGGGAAGAAAGGAAGGTGCAGATGCCCGTTTACTACACTAGCAAAGCATTAAGGGAAGCTGAAGGATGATACCCGCCAATAGAAAAGTTAGCCTTTTCATTGGTGATAGTAGCAAGGAAGCTCAGGCCTTATTTTCAAGCTCATGTCATCAACGTCTTGACAGACCATCTACTCAAGAAAGCTATGAATAAGCTGGAAGCAACTGGACGACTAATTCAATGGGTAGTGGAGCTTAGTGAATTTGACGTAAGGTATCATCCCAGAGAAGTAATAAAAGCCCAAGCACCTGTTGACTTTATCACAGAATTCACTCCAGCCTATGACTAGTAGAGTGGAGGAGAGGGGGCAAAATAGTGGATCGTCCATATGGATGGGTTGTCTACTCAGTATGCAAGAGGATTCGGTGTAATTTTACAATCGCCTGAAGGAGATTGTCTAGAGTATACGATATGTCTATAGTTCCAGACGACCAACAACGAAACTGAGTATGAAGCCCTCCTTTAGGGCTTGGAGTTGGCTAAGTCACTGGGAGCAGAGTTAGTTGTCGTCCAAGGAGAGTCATAGTTGATTATAGGCCAGGTGAATGGAACATGTGAAGTCAAGAAAGAACAAATTAAGAGGTATTTGAGCAAAGTCAAGAATTAAATCAAAAGTTTCACATCGGCCAAGTTTCACCAGATCCCAAGAGAGTAAAACATAGAAGTGAATAGCCTGGCCAAAGCAGCCTCTACGGATGGCGTCATGAATGAGCAAGTTATAGTCTAGTTTATCCCAAGCATTGATGTCCTTGAAGTACAGCAAATAGACAGAAAAACCAACTGGACTACACCAATTGTATCTTATCTCAAGGACGGCATACTTCTTGAGGATAAGGAAGAAGCTTGAAAGCTAAGGGTTAGTAAGTTTGTCTTTATGGACGAAATGTTATGCAAGAGGAGTTTCTCTCAGCCCTACTTGAGATGATTAACTCCAGACGAGTCGAACTACATCATGAGGGACTCCATGAAGGAGTATGTGGAAATTATTCAGGCCCAAGGTCGCTCGTCCACAAGATTGTTCGTGTTGGGTTAAGATAGCTTGACCTCGGTTAATTAATTCAATTACCTAAGTTGATTAATAAGGTTCAATTGCATGCAAATCGTGGAGGCACCAATAAATCACCAAAAATACTAAATGCAGTGGAAAATAAATTTAACATGGTGATTTGTTAACAAATGGGGAAAACCTTGTAAGGCAAAAACCCCACCGGATGATTTTAAGATCACCACTCCTAAGAATCCACTAATCAACAATCAAGTGGTTACAAGTATAAGGAATCTTACCAACTACCTTGGCCTATCCCGAAATACCAACATACTATTGAACCTTCACTCTAATATCCAATTGGACTTGATCTTGTACTAGTTTCTTTCCCTTAATGCACAAACCTCCAATTTGTGACTAACTCCTTTACAGGGATCCCAGTACGTGACTAACTCCAACAACTTGAAAAGTTGTTGTTGGCTATAAAGTTCTTCGCTTCATTAGCAATGAAGATCAAGAAGCACTTGGTTATAAAACCCAACGGCGTACAAACGCAGTAGCTTCTTACAAAGAAATTAAGCACTTGGTCACTGTATCTGTATATGACGGCTTTTAAAATAAGCCTTATATATGTCTAGGGTTGTAAGAAAAGAAACCCTACACATACATATAAGCTTGGGCCGGATTTCAGATCTAGAAATTCTAAAATCGTAATTCTCGATAGATCGAGCTGGTGTCAAGCTATCTATCGAGTTTCGAATTAAGTCTCGATAGCAGCTATCTGTTGAGCTATCTGTTGAGAATTAATGAGCAACTTTTCTTCACTTGTTTCTTGGATCAATTTTCATGTCTTTAATACTTGACTTGAACAAAATGTTTCTTGAAGTACTAAACTCATCTTAGATCTACACAATTAAAAGTAAAGTACGTTTTTTCAAAGGATTAGCCAATTACAAAAAATATGGCCCTAAAAGTTCGTGCAGGTTACTATTAGTTGTTTATGCAAGTAGACGCCGAAGCATATGTCAAAGCATGTGACAAGGATCAACGCTTTAGCAATGTGCTTAAACAATCATTAGAGTACCTTACACCGATGATAACCTCTTGGCCATTTGCCCAATGGGGACTTGATATTTTTGGTTCTTTTCCAATTGGAACCAGACAAATGAAGTTCCTAGTCATTGGAATTGAATACTTCATTAAATGGGTGGAAGCAGAACCTTTGGCTAAGATCATAGAGCAGAACGTCAGAAGCTTTGTTTAGAAGAACATCGTCTGCTAATTTGGAATTCCTAGGGTACTTGTGTTAGATAATGGACAACAATTCGACAACACGTCCTTTAGGGAATTTTGTGAGCAGCTGGGAATCAGGAATCACTACTTCTCACCCTTCTACCCACAGGCCAATGGACAGGTAGAAGTTACAAATTGGCCCTTATTGAAGATCATCAAGGCTCGGCTTGAGAGGGCACAGGGGATATGGCTAAATGAACTACCCAATGTCCTTTGGGCATATAAGACGACAATAAGGAATCCTATTGGAGAAACCCCCTTTAAGCTAGCATATGGAAGTGATGTAGTTATACCTGCAGAGGTTGGCTTGACTAGCTATAGAGTGGCCCATTATAAGGATGAGGAAAATAAGAAATAAGTTAACAACACGCCCTTTAGGGAATTTTGTGAGCAGTTGGGATTAGGAATCACTACTCCTCACCCTTCTACCCACAGGCCAATGGAGAGGCAGAAGTTGCAAACTAGTCCTTGTTGAAGATCATCAAGACTCGGCTTGAGAGGCCAAAGGGTATATGGTTAAAAGAACTACCCAACGTCCTTTGGGCATACATGATGACAATAAGGAATCCTATTGGAGAAACCCCCTTTAAGTTAGCATATGGAAGTGATACAGTTATACCTGCAAAGGTTGGCTTGACTAGCTACAGAGTGGCCCATTATAAGGATGAGGAAAATGATAAACAACTCCGTCTAAGCCTCGATCTCATTGACAAGGTGAGGATGGACGCAGAATAGAGGGTGGCATGCTACAAGAACCTAATGACTAAGCACCACGATGCGATGGTAAAGCCTAGGTAGTTTAACATTGGAGACCTCGTCTTAAAAAGGGTGTCCTTGATGACCAAGAATCCAACTCATGGGAAGTTAGGACCTAACTGAGAAGAACCATATAGAGTCATCAACTACAAAAGACTAGGATCGTACTACCTATAAGCCTTAGACGGTCAAAAGCTGGAGCATTCATGGAACGTGGAGCACCCGAGGAAGTACTATCAGTGCAGACTCATCGAGGAGGTCAGCATGGACAACCTTAAAACTATAGACCACTGGTTCCCACTAATAGTCTATCTATGTTATCTTTCAGCACTTATGTTTTCTAGCAGCATTTTATGTTTTCTAGTATTTGAATTCCCTAAAAAGCACTAGCTACTAGCATGTGCAATGTCTATGGATGATGTCATGAACAAAGTTTGTCTGTGTATAAAGCAGTTTGAATTCCCTAAAAAGAACTAGCTACTAGCATGAGCAATGTCTATGGACGATGTTATGTTATGTACAAAGTTTTTCATTTGTATATAAAGCAGTTTGAATTTTCTACTTAAGTGTTCTTGATTCTCTACAAAATTGAAGTCCATTAAAAGTTTAGAAGCTATAGATGTGTAAAATCTATGGACGCAGAGAGATATCGTCACAAGCCATCCTTAGACGAGGAAGAGGCAAATTATCACATGGTGAAATAAAACCTTAAGGTAAAAATAAAAACATTAAAGGAAGGAACACACACCTCCCACATTCACTCGTTAGTAAATGATAGATGAAGCAAAGCATGCATGCAATGAATAGACGATATTTATGGAGGGCAAATGGTCAAAATCCCTAACTAAGTGAAGTCCAAACCATGGACGAGCAAACACTTAAACATTTCGAAATCCATAAATAAGTAAAGTCCAAACCATGGATAAGCAAACACTTAAACATTTTGAAACCCATAAATAAGTAGAGTCCAAACCATGGACGAGCAAGCATTAAAATATTAAAGCTCAAAAAGCAGAAAAAAGGGATAAAGATGAGTGGCCAACCTTGAATACATTCATAAAGTAACTTGCTCATAAGAAGGTAGATGACCATCATCCAAAAACCTTTAGAATATTTAAGCCTAAAAAGGAAAATTTATGAAACTTGCATCCATAATTATGGACAAGGTAATTGTACTTACAAAAATTAACATATGGTCCAAAACAACGGACCCCAACTATACAAGTAAAAATAAAAATGAATTTTCACTTACAAAAGTTACTTGGATGACCCATTAGGGACATCGTCCCCAGACTTTAAGCTGTCCTTTGTTGGAAGAGGAGTAGAGGCATTATCTTCAATGTTCGTGTCCTATGAGCTAGCTTAAAGCAAAGAACTTTCAACTGTAATGGGAAGCTTGATGGAATTGAAGTCCACCATAAGAAAGGCTTTAATGGCATCCTAATGGAAATCCTCGAAGCCTGCAGCGTACTTCTTGTCTAGGAGATTAGTAAACTCATTGGACACCTTGAATTCTCTAATGGCCTCGTCCTTAGCCTTGCTCAGAGATGAGATAAGCTCATTATTTTTCTTTTGAAGATGGTCTAAATTGGTCTTCTTCTCGATGATATTTTCTTTTAAATTCTCAATTAGATTTTTTAGCTCCTTCACCTTGTCCTCCAACTTTACCTTCTCCCCAGCTTTGTGACTTGCCTCCTTCCCCATGTCATTAACCTTTGTCTTCAGCTTGATCCTCTCCTTGTCTAACTCCATGGCTTGCTTAGATGCCACCATGAACTTAGACATGACCTATATTGAGGAATATGAATGTGAGATGAAAGGAAAATTAAAGCTCAACTTTTCATAAGTGACTATGGACGAAAGAAAATACCTTGAAGAGATCATGGACCGTTCATACTCCTTCACGGATATGTCATAGCAAATAATAACGTCATTGTCCATCACTGCCTGCTGAAACCTCTCCCAAGCAAGACCCTTACTTCTCAAGAGAGTCAATGGACGACTTTTAGGAAGTGCAGCAACAGTTGGGTTCAAGGATGGGCTTGCATCACGGAGAGGAGTATTGGCTTTAGGAGCCATTGAAGGCTGAGTGGAAGTAGAAGGAGGAACTCCTTTCATTATCACCTTTGTCCCTTTCATCCCAATCTTCCCCTTCTTCCTCATCGAGAACCTTTACTTGTGGTGGCTTCTTCAATTTGGACTCCTCTAGCTTAGTGAGGCGACTCCCCATCTTCTTGTGAGCGTCACTTTGTTCTTCCATTGAATTGAATATCTTTTGTGTAATTTCATCACTAATTGGAGCAGCCATTGTAGCTTGAGAGGATTCCCCTTCTTGGAACACCTCTTCTTGATGTATGTCCTCAATCTTAACCAAATGCCTTCCGTTAATTTCTCGAATCCAAATTGGAGTGGGGATGTGTTTTCTTGACTTTGGTGGTGCAATGGTGCCTAAAAAGAAGTCCCAATTACAAAATCACTCCCTTTCCTCTCATAAACCTTGTCTCTTATTTCATTGGGCTTTGGTCCATTTACAGCAATGCTCTCATCTTACTCTCATGGGCTTTCATTAGAATGTACTTAGAGATTTCCAACCTTTTGTCTCAAATATAGGCTTACAACATATTCATCACCTTTAGGCTCTTCTCTTTTCATTTCATTATTCATTTTCATTTTTTTTGAAGTAGCCCATTAGCTAGAATATATTTGTAGCCTTCCTCTCAAGGTCCATGAAGTTCTCATCATTTTGGGCCTAGGCATGCAACAAAGATGCGTAAGATTAGGGAAGTTCATATTGACTTTGTAGGATCTTAGATGCTAAGTCCATAGCATACTTGTTATCTTAGGCCCAAAGTTCTATTTTTCAAAAGGATCTTTTGATTTGAGCTTATGATAGCAATTAGGCTATGGTCTTATGAACCTTTCAAGTTAAGACATACCTTTGGATTTAGGGATAAGCCTCTTATATATGAGAACTTTTTTTTCTTTCATCCCCATTGTCTTAGGGTATGCCATAACTTTAGGGTCATCCTTCCATTTTTACATCTTTTATTTGTCCTTTAGAATTAGGTGATCAACAAACAAGAGATATATAAAGGGCACTCTCCTTTGATAGGATCTAGGATCTCTCTAAGTGTAGGTAGGCTTCCCTAAGGCTAGAGGGATAGATAAGTAGGTCACTTACAACTAGGTGGGCTATGATTCCAATCGAAGGCCTAAGTGGACCTTTGTTGATTAATGGCAAACTGTTAACGTACACAAAGCTCATCATAGGCAATGGAACACATTGTGAGTTAGTGGGATGAATTTCGAAAGACTTGGGCCCGAATGAAGCCTTCCATCTTCCCACTCAGCACCAACCGAGGTTAAAGGACAAAAGAACCATGTGATGTGTGTGCAACAAATACTGAGTAAGCCTTTATTAAGGTTAAGACATAGGACACATAGGAATTAAACTTAATTTCCCCAATGGAGTCACCATTGTGGATGCAAAGGGAGTTAAAATGGAGTCACCATCTAGTTTTTGCAATGATCTAGGAACCATATATATAGTGTCCTTTCGAGAAAGGACGTTTTGATCTTACTACCAGAGATATGGATTCGAAGTTAAGGTACGGTCTAGGAAGGTGTTAGGCACCCAAAACCGCCCAACCCTAAGGTTGGCTTCCCATTATTGTGTCTTATGTACTAACCCTATTAAAGGCATACTCAATACTTGCATCTAACTTATACACACACACACACTAAACATACATCTAGCAATCAACATGGCATCAAACATCCTTAACCATACATCTATCATGCTCACAAACAAAGCCTACCATACATTTAATCATGCATATCATATCATCATAAACCCTAGCATTCATCTAATCATGGCATCTCCTAACATACATCTAGCATGTTTCATCATATCATAGCATACCCTTGCATCACATCATATCATATTCAAGGCAACAACATGTAACATAAAAGATCAAAAAGGAGGAACAAAGCCAAACCAAAGCATGTCATCATCCAAGGTATCAAGATCACAATTTTCATTAAACCTAAGCAAGATCATGTCAAATGCATGAACATTTAAATGCATGACTTACCCTTCACTTACCTTGCAGCAACTCAGCACCTATGGCATCATGCATGAGCATATGAATGAATGATCATATCATCAAAACAATAAAAACACAAAATAAACCCTAATTCTAACATATGATAGCAAGCAAGCAATTAAACATGTGAAACATAGACATCAAGAGCATAAAAACATAAAAAAGAAGCTAAACAAAACAAACATGTGAAAGCAGAAGTTAAACAAACAAAAACAAAAAAAATTAGGATTTTTGGGCAGCGGCTTTCACATGCAAGAACAAGCCTACGTACGCATAATCAAGCTTGCGTCCGCGGGCAAGATTATGAGTATGCAGGTTCTTACCCAGAAACCCTAAAAACACAAAAACAGGGCAAAACCTCAAAATGGGAATTCTAACAACCTAACATGCATTTAAAACACACAAACATATAAACCTAAGCTACATAAACATGTTAAAGCATATAAAAACAAGAAAACAAGACAAATATAAAGATTTAAAAGCAAAAAATGAAAGGAAGGAAACAGAGAAATTTTAGACTAGATCCCTCAAAGAAAAGCTCTTAAAGCTTGATTTTGACCGTTCCCCTCAGTCAAATCTATTCACAAACCAATAAAAAAGTGATTAGTAAAGTTGAACTCAAAGATCAAGGCCAGAAAAGGCCCTAATCAAAAGAAAATTGACTTTATGGTGTTTTGTGAAAAACTCCCTTTTGATTCACTATTTCTAGTGAATTTTAGTATTTTCCCATGTGATTTCTGTGTCTTTTGAAAATATACCATGTAAGGCTTCTTATAGTGGGAAAAAAAGGGGTTGGGAACGATTCCAGATGATGTGAAATTCATTCCAAACCTCAACATAAATGCAAAACACTTCTCTTGTTTAGGTTTCTAGAAATCACTATACGTGCGCAAAATCAAGTCTAAGTATGCATGCAGAAAGCCACTTACGCTGCCTGATTCATGCATAAGCATAGTGAGGGTTTTCTTTGGTCTGATTTTTCAAATTTTGATTTATTTGCTCCTTAAAAGTTATATTTTTCATTTTAACACTCAAGTCAATTTAATTTCTAATTGGGCCCTAAACCAACTTTGGGTCTTAGAATTCAACATCATTGGGGAACGAGGGCCCAAGTTGTAAAGGGTACAAAATGTGGTGTATACAATAAGCCCAACGAACTTTAGGTTCATTGTACTCTATGTTACTTGTACTGCACATATATTACTTTTACAATCATCCTACAACTCCTTATTATAAACACTGCATTTTGTACCCCTTACGACTCGGGCCTATGTTCCCCAATGACGCTAAAATTCTAAGGCCCAAGGTTGGTTTAAGGCCCAGTCAAATTCTAAATTGACTTGAGAAATGTTAAAATGGAAAATATAACTTTTTATGAGCAAATAAATCTATTTTTGGAAAATAAAGGCCAAAGAAACCCTTAGCCTATGTACATAACTAGGGTTCCCGAAAGCTATGAAATGCAAGTTTTCTGTATTAAATTTAAGGTTTGAAATGAATCCCACATCGTCTGGGAGCCGTTCCAAACCCTCATTTTTCAACTATATAAAGTCTTACATGGTATATTTCAAGGGGAGATAGAGAAAAGCTTAAAGGAAAACACAAGATTCACTAGAAATAAGGAATCAAAGAGGGATGTTTTTCACAAAACATCCTTAATTCAATATTTTTTGATTGGGGTCTTTTCTAGCCTTAATCTTTGAGTTTTAAAATTACTAATCACTTCCTTATTTGATTGTGAATAGATTTGACTAAAGGAACGGTCAAAATCAAGCCTAGGAGCTTTTGTTTTGAGGTATTGAGTTCTAAGCTTTTCTTTCTTTTCTTCATTTTAATTCTATTTTAATCTGTTTTAATGCTTTGTTTATATCTTAATATGTTTGTTTAGCCTAGGATTTAGTAGTTTCTATGTTTTAAAGCATGTTAGGTTATTAGTTTCTTTAGTTTTTAATTTTGCTTTGTTTTCTGTCTTAAATTTCTAGGTTAGGGTTCTTGGGGCATGTATGTGCACGCATAATTCTGTATGTGCACGCAAGCTCGAAGTATGCGTACACATACAACTAGCCCATGTACGCAAGCTTATATATGTGCACGCATACTTCAGCCCAGAAACCCTAATCCGAGTTTTCCTGCTTCTTTTCTTTGTTTCTTTTACATCATATGCCTCTATTTTGACCTTTTCTTATGTTTTTGAGTATCTGTTCTTCTATTTAATTGTTTGTTTGCCTTTGACATGCTAGATTAGGTTTTTTTTTTCCTTGCATTAATACCATGAACATGCATTCACATGTCCATTCATTGATACATAGGTGTTGAGATGTAGTAAGGTAAGTAAGGTAAATCATGCATTCACATGAACATGCATTGGATATATATTTAATGATGAATATGAACATGATATGTTGGATGATATGCTTGAATGATGTTACATGCTTGTTTATATATCTTGTGACCATGTTTGGTTTCTGCCATGATTTGTTTGCTGCCTTGGATGTAATGAGATAGGAACATGCTAGGGTCTATGTTGATATGATGCCATGATAGATGTATGTTAGGGTTTTGGGATGATTGATGTCATGTTGTATGCTTAGATGTATGCTTGTGTGTGTGTGAGCTAGAATGACAATGTTGAATATGCCTTTAATAGGATTAAGACTTGAGACATAATGACTAAAAGCTAACCCATGAGTCGGGCGGTTTTGGGTGCCTAACACCTTCCTAAAACCGTACCTAAATTTTGAATCCATACTCTGGTCGTAAGACTTAGTCATTCCACGTAAGGGCACTATTAAATGGTTCCTAGACCTAATCTAGGTGGCGACTCCAATCTTTTCTCCGCCCTGGTCTACTCGGTTGAGGCATACTCCCTTTTTCTTAAGGAGGAAGCCGTTGCGCTTACACCTATATAAAGACAATTGTCTGTATAATTTTGATCTAACATGAGTTCTAGTTAGCTAAATGGATATAAAAAAAATAATAATAAATAAAAAAAAATTTGTGGTAAAAAAATAATAATTTTGACATATCAATCTTTTTTTCTTGTTGAAATTGACATAATAATAATACTATATTAAATTGATTCTCAATTTTAACAACCCATATATGGATTAATGGAAAATTTATTCCTTTAAAAATGTTAGTAATATTTAGATTTTTTTTTTTGGAATAGTGATATTTAGATTGGAAACAAATGTAATATAAGTGGACGACTATCTATTGCAAGAAAAAAAAAATAAAGAACCTCGAAATGGAAAATGCAATGTGTAAATTTTATAAATTTACACCTCTCAATCCTACTTTTTCTGACTTGTGTAAAATAAGAGGGAGACAAATCACACACCTCTCTGACTTTCCCCTCCACAGACCCAAAAAATATGAATTATCCATTCCCTCTTTCTATGCCATCCACTCTTCTCCCGTTAGCTCAAACTTGTTGCACCTTAATAGCCATTCAAAGAACCAAGAAGCCATGGTTATAAACCTCTCATTCTCTCCACCATCTTCCTCCTATTCCCTCCTCAAATTAACCAATTCAAAGTCACCCATCTCAGAATTTTCACTAAAGCACAAAACCCACTTCTCAAAATCTCCTCTTTCTTCTGAATGCTATTCAATCTCTTCATCACCCCTCGGTTTCAAGAACCAATTTTTATCTGAAAGGAGTAGAAACCCATGTGGGAAAAGATTTGATTTCAGGTCTTGGGCAATTTCTGGATTTGATTTTGGGAACTTTGAGAGTGCTCAGTCTGTTTTGGAAGCAGCTGCAGTGTTAACAGCCATAATCATTGTCCATGAGAGTGGTCACTTCCTCGCTGCTTATCTCCAAGGCATCCATGTAAGTAAATTTGCTGTTGGGTTTGGTCCAATTTTAGCTAAATTCAATGCAAACAATGTTGAATACTCTGTCAGAGCTTTTCCTCTAGGTGGCTTTGTGGGTTTTCCTGATAATGATCCAGATAGTGACATTCCAGTTGATGATGAAAATCTGCTTAAAAATAGGCCAGTATTGGATAGGGTAATTGTTATTTCAGCTGGTGTTGTTGCCAATATAATCTTTGCATATGTGATCATCTTTATTCAAGTCTTGTCAGTTGGTTTGCCTGTAAAAGAGGTCTTTCCTGGGGTGCTGGTGCCCGAGGTTCAATCCCTTTCAGCCGCTTCCCGGGGTGGGTTGCTTCCAGGCGATGTAATAATTGCAGTTAACGGAAATGAATTTCCAAAAGTAGGGCCTAATGCAGTTTCTGAGATTGTTGATGTAATTAAGAAAAATCCAAAAAGAAATGTGTTGTTCAAGGTTGCAAGGGGGAAGGAGGACTTTGATATTGGGGTTACCCCAGATGAGAATTTTGATGGAACTGGTAAAATTGGTGTTCAATTATCACTAAATCTAAAGCTTTCGAAGATTATACCGAAGAATTTATTTGAGGCTTTTAGTTATGCTGGGAAAGAGTTTTGGGGTCTCACATATACTGTTTTGGATAGCTTAAAACAAACTTTTCTTAACTTCTCTCAAACTGCTAGTAAGGTTTCAGGTCCGGTGGCCATTATTGCTGTTGGTGCAGAAGTAGCAAGGTCAAATATTGATGGGCTTTACCAATTTGCTGCAGTTCTAAATCTTAACCTTGCAGTAATAAACCTTCTTCCATTACCTGCTTTAGATGGTGGTTCCTTGGCTTTGGTCCTCATTGAGGCTGCTAGGGGTGGGAGAAAGCTTCCTCGAGAACTAGAGCAGAGGATTATGTCATCTGGGATTATGCTTGTTATACTCCTAGGGTTATTCCTTATTATCCGGGACACACTCAATCTTGATATCATAAAAGATTTGTTGTGATTGCTTCCAAGGTTTTGGAAGTTTGAAGATGATTTGGCTTGGGAAACATACGTGATGCTGTTGTTGGATCAGAGTGCTTGCCTGCGGAGTCTCACAGAGGGGGCAAACTGAGATCATTGGAAATACTTGACATAATGTGGTTTCTTCTTCCCAAAACATTACACGGAAGGTACTTATTTCAATTGTTCTCAATATCTTTCATCCAGTACTGGATCCTTTTTATGGTCCTGTAGATTATAATTTTTTTTTGGCAACATAACGTGTTATGAGCTTAAATATCTTCTTTTCCTCTCTGAAAATCCTTGAAGATTTCTATAATAGTTACATTCTCTTCTATTTGATACTTGGAATTGAGATCTGTTGGGTGCCACGAGTTGTAAGTTCTTTGGATGCTCTTTTGTTGCTTGTATTCCAACATTCAACCCAATAATGTAGGTAGTGACTCCTTTCTTGTTAGTTCATTCTAAAAAGTTTCAAATTTTTGCTAGAAAAACTTTTGCATTTTGCAAATGATTTTTTTATTTATTACTCTGGATATGTTAAAATACATTACCCAAAGATGGAATAAACATTTTTTGCTAAGCTTCTTTGCCCGTGTTCTTGTCCAACTTCTTGGTTCCTATTTATGCCTCTTACATATTGATTGTTTGTTACCAAAGATTTATCGGTTAAAACATCCTTGCATATTGTTATGTTTTATAATATACAATGACATGTATGTAGTCTGCAACTTCTGGCTCAATGTGATACACACACCTCAAGTAAAGGATTCAAGGATCATATGACCTTCTCTCATTGGCTTGTCCTTATTTTAAGAAAATCAAAATGTTAACGATACCATTCCAGATAGTTGAAATGGCAAAGTATTGACTGTAACCTAAATATCAGTCTGGACTCTGGAGGTATACATCATGATAGAAGCTTTAGAAGATGCTGTATTTTTAATTACTTCTTGGAATTATAATTGATTTTAGCAACATTCCTAGAAAAGGAAGTAGAAGCCTTCGCAAAAACTATATTTTCCACCTCCATTTCATTGTATAAAAGTTTCAAATACATACAACTTGGATTTGCAACACACACTAGTAGCTTGTGGGCGGTTGATATAATCAAGTTCATTACTGGCGAATTCCTCAATTTACACGTGGTTTTTGATATTTTCCTCAAATGTTGAACAGAGATATATAATAATCGGATACTACAACAAGAGCCCCCATTGCGCTCAGTATGAATGTTAATGTTTGCATAACCTTTATTTGACCTAATATACATAGCTAATTTTGATAAATTCGGTGAGATATTACTATATTAGTGATGAGAAAGTCATAAAAGTGATAAGGTATAGTGACAGAGCGGCTAAGGGAACATGGTAATTTGAAAGTGTGAATCTTCAAAGTAGAAACTAAAAGTTTTCGTGGACTATTCCGTACCTATGGAGCGCTTTTAGTTCCTTAACTTTCAATAATGAAAGTTATTAGTCCCTAAAATTTATAAATAAATTTTTTTTTTTAATCAGAGTTATCGTTCCCATGTCAGCACCCAACAACTCGAAGCCGTTTTATTTGGTCTGCCTACCCAAACCTGTTTTCTAATAAGTTGATTCAGTCCCAAATTCGAACACAACAAATCCGTATCTGGGGATGTAATACTTTAGAGTTTAGGTCCTGTTCATCAAATGCTAAGTTTATTTCCTAATAAATTTCCTCCGACACTTTCCAGCCCCTCTTCAAGATAGGTACAAAACGAACTTCCTCTAGAACCATGTTAGTCTCAAATGGTGTGAGCTTCTGGGTATAGAAGCGCTCTGTCATCTGATCATAAACCATTGAAGCAAATTCATTAATGCGATGACGCTATTGCTGCAGCCTGCACTGCAGTATAGAACAAAATACCTCCTCAATCGTTCAATACGGGTCACACACCTCGACTGTCTGTCTTTAACTAGAGCCTAGCGGCATGGTCTTCTAATGTTAATATCATTTTGAAAGCCCACCAAATGATCTTATTCCAATGTCATAGTTGTCGGCTGGCTCTTGATGGTGTGTGCAATTACTGGGCCTCACTTATGCGCTAGTTTATGATTGACTTCTATAATAACCTCAAATATGAAGGATCATCAACTGCTAATATAATAACCTTACTCAATCGGAAGCTTTCTCTAGATCAATAGGAAATTTTCCTTTTGAGTTTTGAATCGCCCCTCTATTTATAAAGGGAAGGGAGGGCCTTGTGATAAGCTTGGATGAGTTTACAACTCTCTAAAACTGATAAATGCTGAAGTTTATCTCAAAAATTGACTTCATAAGAGTTGGAATTAGGAAAAAATTAGTCGCTAACCCGTGCGATGCACGGGATAGTTAAATAAAATGACAATTAACCAACATTACGTTAAGATAAAAGAATTAGTGAGAGACTGATTTGCCCACCAAGAATTTAAAAGAAAAAAAAATTGATATAATAAAATCTAAGAAATTTAGAAATAGAAAATTGGGTTAATAATATGCATATTATAGACATTTTGCTAGTTAGCGTTAAAAAAAAAAAAAATAGATCTGTCATAATTAAATAAAATACAATGGGAATAAATATTTAATTTCTATGTTTTTCTATAGTTTAGAAGTGTTGTTTAACGTAGAATGTTATTGGGTTGTAAAAAAGATTTTTATAAAATGTTAATATCATAAATATATGCTTATATTGTCAATGTCTCACTGCAGGTGCATAGTTACTGAAACCTACAAAGTAATTTATAATTCTTAAATTAATAAAGCAAAATTCCGAAAAGTTATATATATACACACACTCAAAACTGATATAAACTACAAAGATAAAAACAAATCTTATTTAGTCGTATTAATAACAATATAAACAATTCAAAACATGGAACATTATCAAATTTATAACACATAATTCTATTATCTTTTACGTTGAATCCAAACAAATAATTAATCAACCAAAAATCAAAACTTTAATTAAGAAAACAAAAAATCACATGAACCCAAAATAAAAATTCTCAATAAAGAAAAAACATATAAGGTAAAGAATTAAAATTAACATACTAAGACGCAAATACCAAAAACCTTAAAACTTAAACCTTCCAAATTTTATAGAATCCCCAAATTCTACTTCAAAACTAAACAAAACCCTTCAAATTCAAAAAATTCATATATAATATACCAAATAAAAATTTACCACACCTTGGGTTGGAAGACATAGGTTGTGACTTTGATTTTTCTCCAAAAAATAGAGATGCTTCATCTGCCGTATACAATATAAAATAATTATTAGAAATTTCAACCCAAAAACCAAACCCATAAAAACACTATCAAAATATAGAGATTAACCCAAACACTTAGAAGAAAATAAATTCTAAACATAACAAAACAATAAGATAGAATGAAAATTTCAGGTACATATGAAAGCAAATAAAAAAGACAAAACCTACTTTTTTTTTAGTTGAGTCTCTCTCCTTCTTATTTTTTTAATTTTAAAGTGAAGTTAAGTTTATGGTTTTGAGATGGTAATTGTTAGAGTTTTAAGGAGAGAAGAGAGAGTCCTACCAGGAGTCTAAATAATGTAAACAATTCAAAACATGGAACATTATCAAATTTATAACACCTAATTCCATTATCTTTTACGTTGAATCCAAACAAATAATTAATTGAAATTAATCCAAACAAATAATTAATCAACCAAAAATCAAAGTTTTAATAAAAAAACAAAAAATCACATGAACCCAAATAAAAATTCTCAATAAAGTAAGAACATATAAAAATTTACCACACTTTGGGCTGGAAGACATAGGTTGCAGCTTTGATTTTTCTCCAAAAAATAGAGATGTTTCATCTGCCATATACAATATAAAATAATTATTAGAATTTCAACCCAAAAACCAAACCCATAAAAACACTATCAAAATATAGAGATTAACCCAAATACTTAGAAGAAAATCAATTCTAAACATAATAAAATAATAAGATAAAATGAAAATTTTAGGCATATATGAAAACAAATAAAAAAGACAAAACCTGCGTTTTTATTTTTTTTTTATTTTTTTTATTACGTGAGTCTCTCTCCTTCTTATTTTTTTAATCTTAAAGTGAAGTTGAGTTTAGGGTTTTAAGATGGTAATTGCTAGGATTTTAAGGAGAGAAGAGAGAGTCCTACTAGGAGTCTCTCTCTTTTTTTCTTAATCCTATAGTTTTTTTTTTTTTTTTTTTTGGTGAGTCCTTTTTAAAAAAAAAAAAAAAAATCAAACCTAAAGTGAGTCATATTTTTTTTTTTTTAAATTCTAACGTGAGGTATCTTAAAAAATTATAATTAATTTTTAATCTTCAATTTTATATTATATATAGATAATAATAATGATGTGATAGGCCAACAAAATATATCTAATAGAGTTTTACTTAAACTAAACTATTGTAACACTAATAAATATAAGAAGATATAAAACCTAGAATAAAAAGAATCTAAAATAAAAAGAAACTATTTGGTATTTTTGTGATAAGTTGATGTAGGATATTGTTATTTTGGTATTTTTATGCAAAAAACGTTATTTTAGGTCTAGGAGATTTATTTCCTTGTTTTTAGGTTCTTTTAATATTTTTTTAGGTCAAATTTGGTTCCTATTATGGTTAGGTATTAATTAGGACTTATTTTAGAATATATTTTCTTGTCCATCAAGTTTTATGGAGCCCTTAAATAGGCCTCCAAGTTTGTATACGTTTTTCAATATTATTGATATTAATAAAAATTTAAACTTTTGTCCATTGTTTTTCTGGTGGATTCTATATAAGATATAAAATCTAAAATAAAAAGAAAAAGAAAATAGTGATGATGTGGAAAATTGTGAGAGTTTCAGAGGTTTCGGTTATATATATAACTAGTCGCTAACCCGTGCGATGCACGGGATAGTTAAATAAAAGGACAATTAACCAACATCACGATAAGGTAAAAGAATTAGTGAGAGACTGATTTGCCCACCAAGAATTTAAAAGAAAAAAATATTGATATAATAAAATCTAAGAAATTTAGAAATAGAAAATTGGGTTAATAATATGCATATTATAGACATTTTGCTAGTTAGCGTTTAAAAAAAAATAGATCTGTTATAATTAAATAAAATATAATGAGAATAAATATTTAACTTCTATGCTTTTCTATAGTTTAGAAGTGTTGTCTAACGTAGAATGTTATTGGGTTGTAAGAAAATTTTTTATAAAATGTTAATACCATATATATATATATATACTTATATTGTCAGTGTCTCACTGCAGGTGCATAGTTACTGAAACCTACAAAGTAATTTACAATTCTTAAATTAATAAAGCAAAATTCCCAAAAGTTATATATATACACACACTCAAAACTGATATAAACTACAAAGATAAAAACAAATCTTATTTAGTCGTCTTAATAACAATATAAACAATTTAAAACATGGAACATTATCAAATTTATAACACATAATTCCATTATCTTTTATGTTGAATCCAAACAAATAATTAATTGAAATTAATCCAACCAAATAATTAATCAACCAAAAATCAAAGCTTTAATTAAGAAAACAAAAAATCACATGAACCTAAAATAAAAATTCTCAATAAAGAAAAAACATATAAGGTAAAGAATTAAGATCAACCTACTAAGATGCAAATACCAAAAACCCTAAAACTTAAACCTTCCAAATTTTATAGAATCCCCAAATTCTACTTCAAAACCAAACAAAACCTTTCAAATTCAAAAAATTCATATATTATATACCAAATAAAAATTAACCATACCTTGGGTTGGAAGACATAGGTTGCAACTTTGATTTTTCTCCAAAAAATAGAGATGCTTCATCTGCCGTATACAATATAAAATAATTATTAGAAATTTCAACCCAAAAACCAAACTCATAAAAACACTATCAAAATATAGAGATTAACCTAAACACTTAAAAGAAAATAAATTCAACATAACAAAACAATAAGATAGAATGAAAATTTCAGGTACATATGAAAGCAAATAAAAAAGACAAAACCTACGTTTTTTTTTTTTTAGTTGAGTCTCTCTCCTTCTTATTTTTTTAATTTTAAAGTGAAATTAAGTTTAGGATTTTGAGATGATAATTGCTAGGGTTTTAAAGAGAGAAGTGAGAGTCCTACCAGGAGTCTAAATAATATAAACAATTCAAAACATGGAACATTATCAAATTTATAACACCTAATTCCATTATCTTTTACGTTGAATCCAAACAAATAATTAATTGAAATTAATTCAAACAAATAATTAATCAACCAAAAATCAAAACTTTAATAAAAAAACAAAAAATCACATAAACCCAAATAAAAATTCTCAATAAAGCAAGAACATATAAAAATTTACCACACCTTGGGTTGGAAGACATAGGTTGCAACTTTGATTTTTCTCCAAAAAATAGAGATGCTTCATCTGCCATATACAATATAAAATAATTATTAGAATTTCAATCCAAAAACCAAACCCATAAAAATACTATCAAAATATAGAGATTAACCCAAATACTTAGAAGAAAATCAATTCTAAACATAATAAAACAATAAGATAGAATGAAAATTTCAAGCACATATGAAAGCAAAAAAAAAAGACAAAACCTAAGTTTTTTTTTTTTTTTTTTTTTTTTTTTTTTTTTTTTTTTTTTTTTTTTACGTGAGTCTTTCTCCTTCTTATTTTTTTAATCTTAAAGTGAAGTTGAGTTTAAGGTTTTGAGATAGTAATTGCTAGGGTTTTAAGGAGAGAAGAGAGAGTCCTACCAGGAGCCTCTTTCTTTTTTTCTTAATCCTAAAGTTTTTTTTTTTTTTTTTTTTTTTTTTGTGATAAGTTGATGTAGGATATTGTTATTTTGGTATTTTTATGCAAAAAACATTATTTTAGGTCTAGGTGATTTATTTCCTTGTTTTTAGGTTCTTTTAATGTTTTTTTTATGTCAAATTTAGTTCCTATTATGGTTAGGTATTAATTAGGACTTATTTTAGAATATATTTTCTTACCCATCAAGTTTTATGGAGCCCTTAAATAGGCCTCCAAGTTTGTATACGTTTTTCAATATTATTGATATTAATAAAAATTTAAACTTTTGTCTATTGTTTTTCTGGTAGATTCTATATAAGATATAAAACCTAAAATAAAAAAAACCTAAAATAAAAAGAATCTAAAAAAAAAAAAAAATAGTGATGATGTGAAAAATTGTGAGAGCTTCAGAGGCTTAGGTTTTATATATATATATATATATAGATAATAATAATAATAATAATAAATATAGATGATGATTTTTGTGATAAGTTGATATAGGATAGAATTTACAATTTAATTTTTGTAATTATTTAATTTTTGTATTTTTATGCAAAAAACGTTATTTTAGGTCTAGGTGATTTATTTCCTTATTTTTAGGTTCTTTTAATTTTTTTTTAGGTCAAATTTGATTCCTATTATGGTTAAGTATTAATTAGGGCTTATTTTAGAATATATTTTCTTGTCCATCAAGTTTTATGGAGCCCTTAAATAGGCCTCCAAATTTGTATACGTTTTTCAATATTATTGATATTAATAAAAATTCAAACTTTTGTTTATTATTTTTCTGGTGGATTCTATATAAGATATAAAACTTAAAATTGAAAGAATCTAAAATAAAAAGAAAAAGAAAATAGTGATGATGTGAAAAATTGTGAGAGTTTCAAAAGTTTCGGTTATATATATATATATATAATATTTTGAAAATGGCTGAGAAATTGAGGGCTGAGGAAACCAAGTGTCGAACAGAACTTAGAGGGCAAATCCAACTTTTGAACGACACTTGGGACCCTAGAGTCAAACGGTTGAATTTCAGATCGTCTTGTCCTAGTGTTTTGAGGTTTGAGCTTTTAACTTTTTACACACACGTCGAATTGAGGTGAAATTGGTGGAATTCAAAAGATAATTCAAAGAGTACCAACTTTCGCTAAAATAGGCTTTTCCTGATTCATAAATTTACTATGCTAAAATAGGCTTTTCGCTAAATTTGTTTTTTTATTTTTTGGCAATTTAACATCTTTCTGATAAGCTTTTCCGTTCCATAGTACTTTGGTATCTAAAAATTAGCCATTTTGTGATCAGATAATACTAATGGATATTTAGGAAGTTACTTACTTAAATAGTTAAATTAGACACTTATTCTAAGAGATTTAATTAAAATATGAAACTATGGCTATTTATTCAACTAGTCGCTAACCTGTGTGATGTACGGGATAGTTAAATAAAATGACAATTAACCAACATCACGTTAAGGTAAAAGAATTAGTGAGAGACTGATTTGCTCACCAAGAATTAAAAAAAAAAAAAGATTGATATAATAAAATCTAAGAAATTTAGAAATAGAAAATTGGGTTAATAATATGCATATTATAGACATTTTTCTAGTTAGCGTTTAAAAAAAAAATGGATCTGTCGTAATTAAATAAAATACAATAGGAATAAATATTTAACTTCTATACTTTTCATTATTTAGAAGTGTTGTCTAACGTAGAATATTATTGAGTTGTAAGAAATATTTTTATAAAATGTTAATACTATATATATATATGCTTATATTGTCAATGTCTCACTGCAAGTGCATAGTTACTGAAACCTACAAAATAGAAATAAATATTTAACTTCTATACTTTTCATTATTTAGAAGTGTTGTCTAACGTAGAATGTTATTGAGTTGTAAGAAATATTTTTATAAAATGTTAATACTATATATATATATATGCTTATATTGTCAATGTCTCATTGCAGGTGCATAGTTACTGAAACCTACAAAGTAATTTACAATTCTTAAATTAATAAAGCAAAATTTTCAAAAGTTATATATATATACACACACTCAAAACTGATATAAACTATAAAGATAAAAACAAATCTTATTTAGTCGTATTAATAACAATATAAACAATTCAAAATATGGAACATTATCAAATTTATAACACATAATTCCATTATCTTTTACGTTGAATCCAAACAAATAATTAATTGAAATTAATCTAAACAAATAATTAATCAACCAAAAATCAAAGCTTTAATTAAGAAAATAAAAAATCACATGAACCCAAAATAAAAATTCTCAATAAAGAAAAAACATATAAGGTAAAGAATTAAGATCAACATACTAAGACATAAATACCAAAAACCCCAAAACTTAAACCTTCCAAATTTTATAGAATCCCCAAATTTTACTTCAAAACTGAACAAAACCCTTCAAATTTAAAAAATTCATATATAATATACCAAATAAAAATTTACCACACCTTGGATTGGAAGACATAAGTTGCAGTTTTGATTTTTCTCCAAAAAATAGAGATGCTTCATCTGCTGTATACAATATAAAATAATTATTAGAAATTTCAACCCTAAAACCAAACCCAAAAAAACACTATCAAAATATAGAGATTAACTCAAATACTTAGAAGAAAATAAATTCTAAACATAACAAAACAATAAGATAGAATGAAAATTTCAGGCACATATGAAAGCAAATAAAAAAGACAAAACCTTCGTGTCTTTTTTTTTTTATTTTTTTTATTTTTTTATAGTTGAGTCTCTCTCCTTATTTTTTAATTTTAAAGTGAAGTTAAGTTTAGGGTTTTGAGATGGTAATTGCTAGGGTTTTAAGGAAAGAAGAGAGAGTCCTACTAGGAGTCTAAATAATATAAACAATTCAAAATATGGAGCATTAGCAAATTTATAACACCTAATTCCATTATCTTTTACGTTGAATCCAAACAAATAATTAATTGAAATTAATCCAAACAAATAATTAATCAACCAAAAATCAAAACTTTAATAAAAAAACAAAAAATCACATGAATCCAAATAAAAATTCTCTATAAAGAAAGAACATATAAAAATTTACCATACCTTAGGCTGGAAGACATAGGTTGCAGCTTTGATTTTTCTCCAAAAAATAGAGACGCTTCATCTGCCATATACAATATAAAATAATTATTAGAATTTCAACTCAAAAACCAAACTCATAAAAACACTATCAAAATATAGAGATTAACCCAAATACTTAGAAGAAAATAAATTCTAAACATAATAAAACAATAAGATAGAATGAAAATTTCAGGCACATATGAAAGCAAATAAAAAAGACAAAACCTACTTTTTTTTTTTTTTTTTTTTTTTACGTGAGTCTCTTTCCTTCTTATTTTTTTAATCTTAAAGTGAAGTTGAGTTTAGGGTTTTGAGATGGTAATTGCTAGGGTTGTAAGGAGAGAAGAGAGAGTCCTACTAGGAGTCTCTCTCTTTTTTTCTTAATCCTAAAGTTTTTTTTTTTGTGAGTCCTATTTAAAAAAAAAAAATTCAAACCTAAAGTGAGTCATTTTTTTTTTTTTTAATTCTAACGTGAGGTATCTTAAAAAATTATAATTATCTATATATATATATAGATAATAATAATAATAATAATAATAATAATAATAATAATAAATATAGATGATGATTTTTGTGATAAGTTGATGTAGGATAGAATTTAAAATTTAATTTTTGTAATTATTTAATTTTGGTATTTTTATGCAAAAAACGTTATTTTAGGTCTAGGTGATTTATTTTCTTATTTTTAGGTTCTTTTAATGTTTTTTTAGGTCAAATTTGGTTCCTATTATGGTTAGGTATTAATTAGGGCTTATTTTAGAATATATGTTTTTGTCCATCAAGTTTTATGGAGCCCTTAAATAGGCCTCTAAGTTTGTATACGTTTTTCAATATTATTGATATTAATAAAAATTCAAACTTTTGTCTATTATTTTTCTGGTGGATTCTATATAAAATATAAAATCATATATATATATATAGATAATAATAATAATAATAATAATAATAATAATAATAATAATAATAATAATAATAAATATAGATGATGATTTTTGTGATAAGTTGATGTAGGATAGAATTTACAATTTAATTTTTGTAATTATTTAATTTTGGTATTTTTATGCAAAAAACGTTATTTTAGGTCTAGGTGATTTATTTTCTTGTTTTTAGGTTCTTTTAATGTCTTTTTAGGTCAAATTTGGTTCCTATTATGGTTAGGTATTAATTAGGGCTTATTTTAGAATATATGTTTTTATCCATCAAGTTTTATGGAGCCCTTAAATAGGCCTCCAAGTTTGTATACGTTTTTCAATATTATTGATATTAATAAAAATTCAAACTTTTGTCTATTATTTTTCTGGTGGATTTTATATAAAATATAAAATCTAAAATAAAGAGAATCTAAAATAAAAAGAAAAAGAAAATAGTGATGATGTGGAAAATTGTGAGAGTTTCAAAGGTTTCGGTTATATATATATATAGGATAGAATTAAACAATCTGTATGATGGTGCACCCCTTGTCCTAAGCCTAGACCAATGAGATTATGACACCTCATTAATCATAATTAATTTTTTAAACGACCAATCATAATAAATTAACCATATCATACAGATTCACATTAATTGTTGAAACTTTTAATCCTTTGGTCCGATGAAAGCACATAATATATAGTTTAGATTTTTGAAACTTCTTGATTTGTTTTCAACGAAGCATTAGAAGATCAAACCATCTTTTCTCAAAAAAAAAAAAAAAAAAAAGAAAAAAGAAAAAAGAAAAAAAAAAGATCAGACCATGTTGTCATGAAATGACAGTTTTGCCCATAAAATGAGCTTAAACGAAGGCTGTAAAAAGGGGTGCCTATAGTATCAAGTGTAGTGTGGCCTAGTCTTAAGAAAGGCCTTACCAAGTTATGGCTATTAAATACCAAGATTTTTAGACCCGGACCGGACCGGAAGGTCGGACAGTGAAAATCAGGAACCGAGATGGAAACTGATTTTTTAAGCATAAAGAATCGGATTTTTTGTTAATTTCGTGAACCCCTAAAACCGGAGTTGGACCACACGAACCGATGGCAAGAACCGTGCAGTCCAACCCCTTAGCAATTTTTTTATTTTATTTTTTATAAAGACAACTTAACACAATTTTATTCTACTTAATTAAATTATACATCTCTTACAAGGAATAAAAAAAAATTATAATTAAAATCCTTCAAAGATACTCAACTTTATTTCAAAAATTAATCATAAATTTTAATGTTTTATGGTTATTATTTTATTTTATTAACTTTCTTATTTAATTATTAAATATATGCTTGAAAATCATTAAATTTCCCTCACATATGTAGATATATTAGTCAATTTTGCTAGTTTTATAAATTTAATATCTATATTTAGGCTTTAATTAATTATTAAATTAATTATGAAGTCATCACGGTTTGATCCCAGTTCGACCTCAAAAATCATGAATCTCTCTCTTTTATGGTTTAATGAACGGTCCGCGTCTGAAAATGTTGTTAAATACCTGGAGTCTGACTCTCTATCCTTATTAGAATCCTCCTAAAAAACTCTACCCACCGCACATTGTGTATGAAGTCTGAAGGCCGCATACGCAAGAATTACAACTTGTGCATGCACTATTTGATTAGTTTTTAATATCATTTGGGTCGAGAATTCAATTTAGCTAAACTTTCAAAATTCGGGCCTTTGTATTGTTGTCATTAAGGAACGAGAGACTTAAGTCATAGAGAATAAATTGGAGTGTCTACAAGCTGCATCAAACGGGCACTTAAACAACTTATTCTAAGCTTAGATCATGTTATTTAATCAAGCTTGAGCAGCATATTACTTAACTCAGGTTCATTAATTTTTTGCTCTGTCATGAATCATTAGACTACTTAAATATTAATATACATAAATTACATTAAATTGTAATTAATATAGTCATCATGAGTTTCAAGTTAAAAGGAAGGACATTTAGATTATAATTTACCAAACCGAAATTACTGATGAATGATAAACGACAAAATTATAGAATAAAAAGGAAAAAGAAATTTATTAGAGAGATAATTTCACTAAAAACCTTACACAGCTAACATCATAAGGCATATGAAGATATACAATGCATCAAAGTAACTTCATTTTATATATACTGTTGATGCCTTGTGGCCTTCGACCACCCCTGATGGTGATGCGTGCTCTCCATACATTTGGATAGGGCTCGGAGAAACAGGCGGCGGGCTCTCGTGTCCCTTCTCCCTTCTCTTTCCCCTTTTTGAGAATGATGCACACTTTTGGGTGTGAACTATGACTAATGGGTCATTTTTAATTAAGGTTCAAAAGTCACCATCAATTATTGAGTTTTTCTAAGATGTGATTGGTCACCTAACTCAATGATAATTTTATTACAAATCCTAGGTTAAGAAAAAGTCGGTTTTTCCTAATCTAAATGGATGATAAAAAAATCTTGATTCTTAAATTCAAAAGTTTGGTTACCTGTGGGAAGATGTTAAGCACCCCACAACGTCTGTCATGGGACAGTCTTTTGTTTTGAAAAACTCTTAATTTTTGGTCATTGGCAAATAAAAACAAATTATTTGCATTAACTTTTGGGGCTTTAAAGAAATTAGGCTTTAATGATGGATTTGGGAAAGGTGTGTGGCCTTCATTAATGTTTTGCTAGCACATTGGAATTACTACCAAATTTCCATCCATGATGAAAATCTGATAGCATTTTGCCTTATTTTCATGGTGAAAATTTGGTAGCATTTCAAGTCAAGTGCATCGTGGCACGCATAATGTTATCATTACCAAGCTTTCACAATGAGAATAAAGCAAGAAGATGCCACATTTTCACAGCGAAAATCTAGCAGAGTTTCGTGTTGGATGCACCACAACACATCGGTAGGGTTTTATGCCTATGTATACAGCATGCCGAGGCTTACCAAAGCTGTTAGGAAATATAGACCCCGGTTGATAGAATTAACAAGTTTTAAACCCAAGTTGTTGATTAGATTTATTATCAATAAAACTTGTTAAAACAAACAAACATCAATATCATGTCAAAATAATATGCAGTAGAAAAGTAAATAAGACAAGATATGATGACCTAGGAAAACTAATGAAACCAACCAGTTTCACAGTAAAAAACCTGGGGGGAAACCTTCCCGAAAAGCAATTCACTATAGTAAAGAGAAGTTTCAGATCTAGTACAAAACCTTTGTTCCTAGACTCTATAATCCCCGTAGATGAACTCACAACAGAAATCTTCTACCGCTTCAGAACCTCTGAACTCTTCAATATATGAATGCCATCTTTTTTGTTGCATGAATCCCAGTTCGTGACTAACCAATTGCTCGGATCCCAGTATGTGACTTAATCACCAACTAGAAGAAGAATGTTGGTTGCAAAATTCTTCACTTCATCAAGAATGAAGATCAAGAAGCAAAACCCTAAGGCGCAAAGACGCAGTAGCTTCTTTTAGAGAGAACAAGGCATCGGTCACTTTTTCATATGTTCTTCTTGTATTCTCTTATGTGACGGCCTCTAAAATAAGCATTATATAGGTTTAGGGTTGTGAGAAAAGAAACCTTAAACAAATACATAAGCCTGGCCTAAAAACAGAAATCTGAATTCCCGTAACCTTGACAGATAGCAGCTATCGAGGAGATGTCGAGCAGGTGTCGAAATTTAATGAATCTTGACAAATAGCAGCTATCGAGGAGGTGTCGAGAAGGTGTCGAGGGGACAGAAACTTTCTCGATCGATCGACTAGCTATCGTGAAGCTATCGAGATTGCGATAAGAACCAGCTGAAGATCTCGACAGATAGCCAAGTGTCGAGAAGCTGTCGAGAAGCTGTCGAGCTATCTATCCACAGGTGTCGAGCTATCTGTCCAGCTTTAATCAACACCTTTTCTTTACTTGTTTCATTGTCCAATCTTCATAGCTTTAATACTAAACTTGAATAACATGTTCCTTGAAGTATAAACACATCCTAGATCTACCCAAATACAAGTAAAGTGCATTTTGTCAAAGGATTAGCCAACTACATAAAATATGTCCTTAACAAAAGCACCAAACACGTAATGCGTGTTGTATACACGGGGAAACCGATGTCACTAGCTAACATAGACAGGAGCAATCACACGCGTAGTAGATCATGCACCCAATGAAGCATGAATATGCATCTATAGCACAAGCCTTGCATACATACTCACGCTTTAAGCTTAAGAGCATCCATGATTAAGGAAGGGTTGCCATCCTAATCACAAATGTCCATCATTCGAAGTGCATGACTACCTTTACAATCTATAACATGCACAATATATCAACACACAGTGGAAAAGTAGACATATCCACACCCAAAGGGTGTGACTCAAGCAAGGAACAACAAAAAAAAAAAAAAAACCTTAATCTAGGAAAGAGACTAAACAAGGTTCTAAAGGAAAGGCTAGGAAAGAATGAACCTCATGGAGGACTAAGCCCCTAATCTACAAATTAATACCTTTTTGCTTGCTTTTAAAAGTTGTGTGCGTGCTCCATCCATCATATGTAACAAACATAGAGCAACAAAGCCAGTAGACAAGCAAGCACATAGCAAAGAAATAAGAAAGAGATAAAAACACACAAATAAGCAAAGGAAGGAAGCATGCTATCAAACAAACAAACAAAGAGAGAGAATATCCACAGAGGAAAAATGTATGTTTGGATTTGGTGTTCATAGATCCATTAAATTGAATTACAGATGACACACGTGCCAACATGCAAAGCTTCTAAAAGCGGGTCTCAAGATTTCGTGTATAAGGACGGGTGTGAACCCGCACAAAATCAATATTTAGAGCAATGCTTAATGACACAGACAAACAAGCAAGAAAACATGCATGAACAGGACAAACAAGTATGCAAAGGTGCAACCAACACGTGAGATCACACAAGATGGCATAAAGCAAGCAAGGCAATAAGCACAAAGGAGGTAAGACATGTTATCACACTCAAGGATAAAAGCTAATCATGTCATAATGCACACTCAAGGTTCCCTAACATGAAAAACTATGCAAGAGAGGGAGAGAGAGGCAAGATAAAAACATGCCAACATCATCAATATATGATCTCTCACAAGTGGCTGCACCCGGACAAACACTAAAGGGAAAATCTGCAACCAAACAAGACAAAAAAAGCACAAAATGTGCAACCAAACACATACTAAAAAGAGAGAACAAAGCATCTAAAGCATGTTAAAGATGCAAGAAGCTAGATCTAAGCATACAAGAATAGATCTAAAGGGAAACATGGATTTAAGCATGGAACATCCAAACATGGCATCACAAGATAAAGGATCTAGGAATTAAAGCAAGTAAGAGCATGTAAGTAGCCAAACAAGCATTAACAAGCAATTAAGACTCTAATTCAAACCCTCTATTCAACTTGGGCATTTGGATGTGAACCTTTACCAATGAATCAAGATCTACACCCTACCTATGACACAAGACACAAAATAAAGGCATAAACAATTTAACTAAAGCAAAAGGCACTTAAGTAAAGCATCTAAACATGCAAATATGGCATAAAGAGCATAAACAAGAATTTTAGGCATATCCTAACCTGAGAAGGCTAGGCCAACATCATCAAAGCAATAAAAACATGCTAGAGAGATAATGTGGGCGCAAAGCGAGAGAGGGAGTACGCCTCGGCTGAGTGGACTAGGGCAGAGAAAAGATATTAGAGTCACCATCTAGTTTAGGTCTAGGAACCATATATATAGCACCCTTTCATGGAAAGACTAATCTTACTACTAGAGTATGGGTTCAGAGTTTAGGTACAGCTTGGAAAGGTGTTAGGCATCTAAGACCACCCGACTCGTGGGTCCGCTTCCACTCATTATGTCTTACGTCTTAATCTCATTAAAGAAAAGTTTAATATTGTATTCTATACTCACACGCACAAACACACTAGCATACATCTAAGCATACAACATGGTATTCTCATCCCAAACCCTAGCATACATCTATCACGCATCTCATGTCATATCCTAGCATACATATATCATACATAGCATCATATATATCATTATATCATGATCAAGGTAGAACATAGACATGGCAGCAAGCAAACAAGCATATATCATATCAAAGACAGAAACATAGGCATGTTAAGATCAAAGAAACATGTTATCATATCCAATACATTCATGTTCATCAAGGCAAGGTTAAAATCAAATCTCCAAACAAATGCATGTTCATATGAATGCATGCCTTACCTTATTTATCGTACTGCCCCACAGCACCTATGTGTTAATGCATGGTCATATCATATGCATGTTCATGGCATATCAAAGAAAGAGAAAAGAAGAAACCCTAATCTAACATGTTAAGGACAAAAAAACAAATAAATATGGAAGTTAGAGACTTGTAGGCATGAAACAAGACAAAGCAGAAGCATAAGAAATGAGAGATAAAGAAACAAAAACAAAAATGTTGAATTAGGGTTTTTGGGCACGAGTATGTGCACGTATACACAAGGCTTACGTGCGCAACCTAGTTGTATGCGTGCGCATACACGCCCTGAAAACCCTAACCCAAAAACAGTAAGAACGCAAAACAAAGCATAGATTAAAACTATCAAATCTAACAACCTAACATACTTAAAGACAGAAAAACTATGTAAACCTAATCTAAACAAACATATTATAGCAAAAACAAACAAAATAAACAAGGAAAATAGAAAGATTAAAGCAGGAAAAGGCTGATAAAAGAAAAAGAAAGTTTAGAACTTATACCTTAAAAACAAAACCTCTTTGGCTTGATTTTGACTGTTCCCCTCAGTCAAATCTATCATAAACAAATAAGAAAGTGATTAGTAATCTTAGGACTCCAAGATCAAGGCTAGCAAAAGGCCTCAATCAGAAAAATATTGACTTGAGAATGTTTTGTGAAAAACTCCCTCTTTGATTCATTATTTCTAGTGAATCTTGTGTTTTCCTGTAGGATTTTCTATGTGTTTTGAAAAGCTACTACGTATGGCTTTATATAGTTGAAAAATAGAGGTTTGGAACGGCTCCCCAACGATGTGGGATTCATTCCAAACCTCACACTTAATGTTGAAAAACTTACCTTTCATAGTTTCTAGAACCCTAACATGCATGCGCAGGCCCGCGAATGCGTATGCATGCATAAGACCTGCGTACGCAGCTTGGGGACATGTGTGCGCATACGCGTGTATACGTACGCATGCCGTAGGGTTTCTTGGCCTTAATTTTCCAAAAATATATTTATTTAGTTCATAAAAAAATTATATTTTTCCAAAAACACCTTCCTTAAGTCAATTTCAATCTAATCAAGCCCTAAACCAATCTTGGGTTTTAAAATTCCAACATCATTGGAGAAGAGGAGTTCGAGTCATAAGGGGTACAAAATGTGGTATCTACAAATAAATAAAGTAATAAAACATGCTAATAAATTGAAGTAAAATAATTAAGTGCTGGAACTTAAATTGGTGTAGATTGTAGTTAAAAAAACTACATCTACACCCTCAAAACCAAAGAAGAGGGACCAAGGAAAAGGAGATAGAAGTAATAAAAATGCCTCTTGATGTATGCAGGATGAGAGAATCAAGGATTTTCATGTGTTTGTGTTTGGGAGAGAATTTAGGCAAACAGAGAGAGAAAGAGGGAGAGAGAGAGAGAGAGATGCTCAAGAAAATTGCTCCAAGACTCCAAAAATTATTATTATTATTATTATTATTATTATTATTATTATTATTATTATTATTATTTCCTGTAATCTGGGAGCTGGGGGTTATATATAATCAATTTGTGACATTTCAGCTTCTGGCATGCACTTAATGTGCATCGATTGAACTTGCTAATGTCAGGAATCTCGTCTTTTTCCTAGTTTTTTTCGATTCTAACTTCGATCACTTGTTTGAAGGTATTTACAGGCTCCGATTGACCTGATTATGATGGTACTGGAATTAAATGGATGTCTAGTTTCTAGATCGTCTGACTTCTTGAAAATCAAATGGTCGGATAAAAAGTTATGGGCTTTGGAAGCGAGTTGACGCACTTGGCATTGCTTTCATGATATCTCAACCGTCTTAACTCTGATTTCAACCCATGAGCCTTTGTTTTAAAGGTAATTAGATATTATTTGCAATGGCATTGGTTTTATCCCAATCAAATGGTCAGATCAAAAGTCAACTCTCAGTCATCTCAAAAATTCATCCTTAGGTCAAAGTTGATAAAAGGTTCCAATAACCTTGGATTTGAAGTAGAAACATGGAAAATTCTATTTTGGTAGAGTTTTGACCAATTTTGACATTCAGTCAACTCTTGGTTGACTAGGGATATTTTGATCATTTTGACCTAAAATGGCACTTTGAGCACTTCGATGCCTAAATGGGTTAAATCACGACAATCCAAATGTTCTCACAGTCCCCTAGTAAGAAAATGATTTTGGGGTTCAACACAAAAATTGATGGCGGACAAAATACAACATATATATACATAAACCTTGGTTCTCCTCATAGAAGAGAGCAAAAAATGCCACTAAGCTAACCATATTGATAATTAAGCAAGACTACATTTGGAAATGATTATATAAATTCAAACAAAACACTATCAGATTTTCACTATGAAAATACAATGGGAATTTCTACTATTAGTTTTTCATTAGTGAAGCAACACAATGCCATTTTTGCTTGTGTTTTTTAAAGACTTTTCCCCTCATCAACCAACATATCACATTACTCCTAGTGTAATAGGGGCAATAAGATCCAAATGGTGAACTAGACAAATGGTCCTTACAGTTTGTATTGGAATTCCAAGTACATACCAATGCTAACTTGTAATCACCCCTCAGTTTTTAAAATGATATCTAAAATCCTAAGCTACTGGTTTTTTAATCGAACTCCTAAGCTCATTTCAAGTTTGAGACAATACTTTGACTGTAATTAGATTAGGAGACCTCGATACCTCCCTTTGACGTAGGTTTAATGCTAAAATCAAATAGGTATAGTTACTCAATCCCACCATAAAATCATAGTAATTTGTGACAACGTATTTAGAACATTTCATCACTACTAACCAAGTAAAGCCCTCAATTTTGCAGAGAGCAAATTTTATGATACATGTTACCATACCAAGAGTTTATAGCCAAAATCAAGCATTTACAATGATTTTTAGGGGTACAATTAGGGTGAACTTTTTGGAAGTTGTCATACATTTGCTACCACTCACTCTCTCTCTCTCTCTCTCTCTCTCTCTCGTCAAAAGTCAATAAATGTATTGGCAAGAAAAGTTGAGTGTCGATCTTGGGCCTCTTCAACATGTCACCCCTTTTTAGGTTTAGCACCACTCATCAATAATTAAGATATGTTCAAATTAGTGACCTTCTATCAATGTCAACATTTCCATCTACTTTTACAAGTGTGGATCTTGGGCTTCTTCGACATCAATATTGAGATTTATTCAAATTAGTAATCCTCTATCAATGATGACATCCCCTTCTACTTTTACATCCTTGTCAAGCACCAACAATGAAGCTTTAGTTCATTTGTGATTTTTTTAGTTAAATTTATTTGTTCTTAGGGGTTTGCAGTTGATTCACATGCATGAGGAACGGGGAAAAGTTGAAAGAAAGAGATTGTATAGTAATATGATTGATTTTGATTAGGGTCCTATCAGTCATCCTAAACGAGGGTATAGTTTTATTTAATCTCCAACGGCTTGTATCTTAACCGACACTTTTTGGTATTTTCTGGGACAGAGCTAGGATTTTCTGTTTGGGGGTGCCAAATTGTGGTACTTAATTATATATTAGTCAAGAAAAACTCCCCACTCCCCCCACACACACATATAAACTTTAATATTTTAGTACTAGAGTAAGTCATAACTCATAAATATATTGGATACAAAATTATAAACTATGAACTTATAATCTTTTGAACTCCAATAACAAAAGTTGTTTGGTTTGATATTAAATATGTAAAAATATCAACAACAAAAACTTAGTATCTCTTATAAAATTTTTACTCAATGAGGATCTTTTCGAGAAAAAAAAAAATTCATCTTTTACCATCGTTATAGTTAAAAGCTTAAAATTTTCATTTTAATTATTAAAAAAAAATTCTACCAAAGCTAATAAATGAATTCAATGAAATCATAAAAGTCTTTAAAGATAGACTGATCCAAAACTTTAATAAATATAAGTGCAAATTTTAAAATAAAAAATGAAATTTAGAAAATAAAATATCTTGTCTTTATATTTAATAGATCAACCGGCAAGTTCCTTTTTCTTTTTTCTTTTTAATGGGAGCATCATTGGACAAACTCAAAAATATTAAATTAAAAAAAAAAAAAAAAACAATTAGGGTGGGGGTAACTCAAATGATTGGAAGGGCCAATTACTATTCTATAAGTATAATCTTTTTAGTATTTGATAATTATATAGAGTATAATAGATTTCAAAATTTGGAGGAGGGGGGGGGGGGGGGGGGGGGAGCCATGTTTGTGGCTATTCCCTAGGTGTTTTTAACGGATATGTCCAAAATTCAAATTCCTTATCCCCTAACTATTGAATTGTAAATATATATATATATATATATAATCAAGTTTAAGAAACATATTGCTTAACTCATACTCATTAATATTTGCCCTGCTATGAATCCTTTGACTACCTAAATATATGTACATATATTAAATTAAATTGTAATTAATACAGTAAAAAATAAATATCAATTTATTAATATTTACGGGAACCAACTCCTATTTTATAAGTAAATCTTTGAAGTATTTCATAATTATATATAATATAATAGATTTCAAAATTTGGGGGGGAGGGGGAGGGGGAGGGGGGAGGGGGGGGGGGGGGGGGGGGAACAAATATGTGGCTATGTTCATAGGTGTTTTCAACGATGAAGTCCAAAGTTCAAATCCCTCATCCCCAAACTATTGAATTGTAAATAAAAAAAATGTTACTTAATCAAGTTTAGACTCATTAATAATTTGCCCTATCATGAATCATTTGACTACCTAAATATTAATACATATATTAAATTAAATTGTAATTAATACAGCAAAAAATAAATATCAAATTATTAATATTTAAGAAGGCCAACTCCTATTTTATAACCCAATTAATCTTTGAAGTATTTGATAATTGGATAGAGACATGTTTATGTCCACAATATTTTTACAATACTTTCACAACAAATCCTAAGTGGCAGGTTGTTATTGGTGAGCAGAAAAGTAATTTCAATGGTGAGTTAAAATTAAAACAAATAATAATTTACTACTTAAGATTTGTTGTGAAAGTATTATGAAAATCTTATGGACGTAGCACTTCTTAATTATATATAGTATAATAGACTTCAAAATTTTTTGGGGGGCCAAACATATATGTGGTGACATCTTTGGGTGTTTCCAAAGAAGACGTCTAGAGTTCAAATCTCTCATCCCCTAACTATTGAATTGTAAATATATATATATATATATATATTTAATCAAGTTTAAGCAACACATTGCTTAACTCAAACTCATTAATATTTTTCCCGCCGTGAATCATTTGACTACCTAAATATTAATATACATATATTGAATTAAATTGTAATTAATACATTCAAAATTAAATATCAAATTTTAAGGAAGGGCATTTAGTTGATAACTTGCCAAAACACAATTACTGAACCGCGATAAACGACAAAATTATATAATTACTAGGAAAATACATTTATTAGAGATTAATTCCACATTAAACCTAAACATGACTGACTTCATGATGCATGTGAAGATATGCATGTGTCAAGTTAATTTTATTAACCATATTTATAATTAATCAAAGAGACTTAATTTAATGGCAATTTCGTCTTTCCCCACTAGGAGAGCCCAAATTTGAATCCCAAGAATAAGGTACCCTCAATTTATCAGAGTAAAAAGAAAAAAAAAAAATGTAAATATCAAATCAAATTCAAATATTAAAACTTAAATGTCATCTAGTTTTTTAAAATGTTGAATTTTCAATATTAAATAGTAAGAATATTTATTTATTAGAGAACATAAAAGTCATTGTCGGATATCTTTAAATTATATAGAATGAAACAAATAAGATAAAAGTTTAGATAATTTTCTTTTAACAATTAGTATGGAACATCTCAAAAAGAGTTTCATCACAATCACCTAGAATTAATCCCCAATCTATCTCTTCACTTCGTGAAATTGTTTCATATATTAGGTGCATTACATTTCTCATACGTAATTGAGTATCCCATGGGTGTACCTCTAAACCGTTTTGTTTGCAATAAACTTTATTTTATATGTTGAATGAAAATTTAATAGTAGGAAATAGAAAAGGTGAAATGACCAAAGTGGTGTTCTAGAGATAAAGGGACATTGAAATGTGGTGTTTACATATCAAGGTGAAGTTAGAAAACGCGTACATGGACGTACCACTTAGCATGCAACCCGGACCGAAATGGAAGCTCATACCTCTAAATAAATCCCACTCTTAAGCCCCCCAGAGGGGTCTCTCACTTCTAACCCACAATCCAAACCCCAAACATTAGTACCGCTCTCTCTCTTTCTCTCTCTGAAACCCATCTCTCTCTTTGTCTAAGAAACCCACCCCTCTCTCTCTCTCTCTCTCTCTCTCTCTCTCTCTTCCAATCTCTCTCTACATAATTTCACTTTCTTTATTATTATTTTTTTTTAAATTCACCGTCTCTGTCTAAATCCAAAGAACAAAAAAGAAGAAATTCTAGAGAGGACAAGAACTTATTTCTTTCTCTCTCTCCTCTCTTTCTTACATTTCTCTCTCAACTTTTAGAGAGAGGAGAGAACTCTTTTTCCAAACCTACCCCTTTCCTCTCCTTCTTATAGTACGTACAAAATCCCATCTCATTATAATAATACTCACCAAAACTTGTAGCATTACATAAGCACCGAACCTTTTCTCACTTTCTCTCATACCAACCAAAACTCCTAACTCAGAAAGGAGAGCAACAAAGTTTGTGCAAGGATTTGTGCGGTAGCTAGCTTGCTTAATTTCCTATCAAAGCCCAGGATGATCAGCAAAAGCGGTGAAGGAGCACAGAACCAGGAAGCCATGGCAGCAGCAAAAGGTGGAGCCGAGTCGAGCCGGGCGGGGCTCAAGAAGGGTCCATGGACTGCTGCTGAGGACTCGATCTTGATGGAGTACGTGAAGAAGTTTGGTGAAGGGAACTGGAACGCGGTGCAGAAGAATTGCGGGTTGATGAGGTGTGGCAAGAGCTGCAGGCTCAGGTGGGCTAACCATTTGAGGCCTAATCTAAAGAAGGGCTCGTTTTCTGGTGAGGAGGAGAGGATTATCATTGAACTTCATGCTAAGCTTGGCAACAAATGGGCTCGTATGGCCGCTCAGGTTTGTATGCATTTCGTTCATATTTACATGGTATAATATGCCACATGCATTCATGTATCCGTAACTATTCTTCCTGATCTAGGCTGGTCATGTATATTTTATGTTCATTTTTTTCAATTTTTGGGCCTTTATTCTGTTTATTTCTCTGGTTTTGATTATGGAACTTTTGTGTGTTGGTTTATCTTGATTATTTTCTTTTTCTTTGATAGTCGATGAAAGACCATCGTTTTATGATATGTTTGGAACAGAAAGATATAGAGTAAAAGGAGAGATATGATATGTTTGGAACAAAAGGAGATAGAGTAAAAGGAGAGAAAATAAAGTTGAAATTGGTCTGAATATATTAAAATTTAGTATATTCCAAACAGCTTCTATTCTCCTATGGTCTCCTCTCTTAGACTTCTCTTCATCCAAACATAAAGGTTGGACCTTTTTAAGTAAAACAATATATATATATATATATAGTATGACTAGTCTCGTTTTTCAAATCTGATTTAGTCTTTGGTGTTGATTGTGACCCATCTCCACCCCTGCCCAAAAAAGAAGATTTATGATCCAACCTGTGTTTCCCCTCTCTCTCTAGCTCACTCGCTATGTGTATGTCTAAGATGGTCTACATGCATTTTGGTGGTCTTACTCTCCTTCTTTGACCATCTTAGCTTACATCATATTTAATTGTTAAAATAAACCCCTTTCGATCTACCCCTAAAACAAGGTCCTCACTTAGTTTTTGGATTACTTTTGAATTTCTCATTTCTGTTTTTTTCCCATTTTTTATTCCATGATCTCCTTTCTGGTTCCTATTTTCTTAATAAACAAATACATTGCATCATTTGCATCTTGGATGCTGACCTCAACTTTTGTTTCTGAGTCCCTCACTCACTCAATTTTTGTTTGGACCCCCCTATTTTATGGTTTTTGTGAAACTAACCACATGATTTTTTGACTATTTGTTTCCATGACCTTCTCTGTTCTAACTCTGATTCCTCTTCTTTCTCCTTTCAGTTACCTGGGCGGACTGACAATGAGATAAAGAACTACTGGAATACTCGGATGAAAAGACGACAGAGAGCCGGTTTACCTCTTTATCCTCAAGAAGTTCAGCAAGAAGCTGCAGTGTTTCACCTCCTACAACAACAACACCACCAAAAGCAGCCTCACTCTTCCTCTGTTCCATTCTCAGCTTTCCTCTCCTCCTCTCAGCCTCGGAAGCTCAACTACAATTCCTCTCTTTCCATCTTCAACACCATGAATTTCTCCTCACCCACAAACCCAATTCAGAACCAAGTCACTCCTGGCTTTTCCTCCAACACCAGCAACCAATTCAAGTTTTTCAGTGAAAACAACAACAATCCAGCCTATGCTCTGCCTGTATCCCCTGTTTCTCCTTTTGGGTCATCACCATCCCCTATTTTTAATCAAAACATTGCACCCCAACCTCTTTCAGCTCCGTTTGTTGAGTACAACTCTGATAGTTTTGGCAGTAGCCAATACAATCGCAGCCCTGTGGTTATGGGCCCAGCTCCATATGAGCCATTTGGTTTAGTTCAAGGACTAGAAACAGAACTCCCTTCAAACCAAACACCACTAAACTCCATAACTCATACTTCATCCAATAGCAGTGGTGACGAGAACCCACTGGGAGCTTCAAGCAGTGCTAATGACTATGAAATCGAGAATCCACTGTCTCAGTCTCCTGACAATAGTGGATTGTTGGATGCTTTGTTGGTGGAGTCTCAAACTCTATGTGAGAAGTCCAAGGGAAAAGAAGTCTCGTCTGCAGTCGCCTCTGATAAAGGGAAAGGCGTGATGGTGGAAGCATCAACCGAGGAGGAAGATCCAATGAATGTGGATTCAGTTTTCAAAACCAGTGGTGAGACTAGTGCTGAGAACCACTGGGATGATTTGAGCTCTTCTCAATCTCAATCTCAATCATCAATTGGTAAGTTACTATTCCTTTTGTTTAATATGTTTGATAAATTATTAAGTAAGAATTTTTCATATTGGATTTTCTTAGCTTATAATAGTTTTGATCAATTATGATTCAGCTTGGCGGTATCACATTCCTTTTAATTTTCACTGAGTTAATAGAATTGTTTCAAATTTCAACAATATTAAGGACATACTCTTTTATTCATGTCATATACATTGTAACATTAACCATGAAAATATGTAAAAATGTGAAAACCACATCTGTTTTATTTTATTGTTTATTTAACATTATGGGCTTACGCCATTAATGCGTTACCAACTTTTATTGTTTGCTATCTTCAATGGTATTATGTTGTTTCACACAGGTATGAAACCAGCTGAAGATCCACTGGAGGAGATGAATTCCATGGATGATGACTTGGCTAGCCTGCTCACAAACTTCCCATCAGCAATGCCAACTCCTGAGTGGTACCGTGGAGGTCGTCACCTATCTAATGGGCAATCATCCGGTGTGGAAAGTGACAATGTGAGGCTTGACACTCAACAAAGTGCTTCACTAGCCCCGGTCACCAACACTACCGAACCAGAGCTCGAATGGGGCCTAAGCCCTTGCTACTGGAAGAACTTGCCTGGCATATGCTAAAGCGCTTCTTACAAGCGTTTGTGTTTCCTACAATAGTAATAGGGTAGTCTAGTAGTGTCCATATGGTCCAAAGATTAGAGAGTTGTGTCCATATGGATTAAGGACAAGAGAATATTGTCCATGCGGTTAAGAAACTAGAGTTTAATGTTGTTGTAATATAAGTTTAGCTTTAAAGTAGGCCTTATGAACCTTTTCTTCTATTGTAGTTCAATGTTTAATGAGAGTCCTGTGTGCATATAACCAAAAGAAGGCTTATCTTATGTTTTTGTTGTATATATAGTCAATGAAGTAGTTTTTACATTAGCCTCAAGTATTTGGTATTACCTAAAGCTTCTTTTTCTTTTACTATTTTTTACCTTTGTGAAATGAATTACTTTTCGGAATCTGAAGTTCTAAATGTGGCCTTAGATGCCTTACTAATGTTAGTAAAGACTTAGAACACCATAAGTTAAAATTCTATCTTATTTATCCAAAAAAATATATTGACTATATTTGTACTACATGATAGCTCATTTTCTTTCATGTGATATCCTAATATCCTAAAGTGAGGGATGAGGCATGACATACCCAATTCACCATAAATTCACCATATTAATTCAGGAATCTTGCTAAATATAGCAGCAAAACTTGCTAACTTTTTTTTAGGAAAAAAAAAAAAAAACTTTGCTAACCTGATAAGTTTACCCATGCCTTGATGTGCCATTTCTTCAACTTGGGTTGGCTTTAATTCTTGTTTATGACTCCAGAAACGTCTCTATTTTAAGAAGAAAATGCTTCACGCATACCATCTTTCCCTAATCATCGCCCACTTTCCTCTAAATGTTTCCAATTCATAAATGTGAGACAAAGGTAGGAGCTGCTTGGATTATGGGTCACTCAGACAACATGTTTCTCTCATTCCATCCTCATTTTGCAATTCCCTTCAGGTTCAGCAACTCTAATCTAAAGTAAATAAATCTATTCGACAATCTTGAGGTTTATATGTCACACGCTTTGCTTCAAAGGCTCAAAATTTTACTAAATAAAAAGCTGCTTTATTCGTATTCACTTGAAGATTTCAATTTATTTTCCTTTGGGTCGCCCTTTCAAAATTGAATTCATTCCTCATTTTATAGGGGGTTATGCCCAAAATAAGACTAAATTACTCTTTTTGAGACGAGGCATGGGGTTAATATCTATAAACATGCTCAAATGTTTTTATTTCTTGTATTAACAAAGATAAAGAAATGAAACATAGCTTATGTTTAAATTACAGAAGATGTGGGAGGGAGCCTCCCTAAAACTTAAAAGGGTATTATTTTTAATTTCAATTAACAGTTCTCACCAATCACCTAAGATGTTATTGTTTCAAAATGCCTAAACCATTGACCTCTTCTAATTGCCTTAGTCGTTTTTTGAGAAACTTAATTGCCTTGATTCAAATGGTCAGAAGAAGAAAAATCGACCAGTCCATTTACAACTTATAACCTTTTTTTTTTTTTTTTTTTTTTGAGAAACCTCTCAACTCGGAGAGAACAAATTCATTACTAAGGCAAATCTTTTACAACGAAGATGAAAATGTTTGGAGGAACTTCCTCCATCAAAACTCTTAAAGGAAATGAAAACCTAGCATCCCTAGCTAAAGCATGGGCAACATAGTTGCCCTGCCGCCTTATATGGATGATAGAAGAGGACTGAAAATACCCCCTTATAAACATGAAATCTTTTGCTAAATGGCCTGCCAACGCATTTGAGACTGACCCCGACTGCAAACACTTAACCACTATCTCTGCGTCACCTTCAAAACACACATGTCTAAAGCCGAGTTCCCTGGCAAAAGTTGCAACTTTTCGAGCCGCGAACATCTCAAGGATCTCTACTGTTGCTAGCATCCTCACCATCTCCGACAAAGCCGCCAAAAGCCCTTCATTGTTGCGAATAACCACTTCGATGCCAGCTTCCTGTTCCTCCTCGAACACTGCCCCATAAAAATTTGCTTTAACTGAATTCCCTATTAGAGGCGGCCACCGCACCGAACCGTTACTTTTCCTCGTTACTAGCCCCTGTCTTCCCTGCTGAAACTTAGCTAACAGAGTCGAGGCTATTTGGGCGATTTTTGAACATGGCTGAGGATTTTCATTTGTTTCTCCGCAGCCAGATTAGCCACGCCATCATCACAAACACCTCCTAGTTATTTCCTTCTGCCTTAATGATGCTCACGAGGTCACTTATGGAAACTATGTTCTGGCATTTCCACCTCACTTCAGCAAAGGAAGGCGCCCACCCCTCATGGACATGCACACAGTCCCATATTGCATGAACCTCATCTTCAGCCATACAACCACATTAACACAGAGTTGTCCACCACTTTTCTTCTTTGCAGGTTTACCTTTGTTGGGAGAGCTCTTGAGCAAGCACACCATAGGAACACCTTTACCTTGTTGGGAACTTTTAAATGCCAAATACACTTCCAGAAGCTTTTCACCTCATTAGAGCTGGAGCTAGAAGGCAAGGAATTCAGCTCATTCTCACACAACAATTGGTAGCCCGTTTTTACTGAATAGGAACCTGACCTGCATCTCGGCCATGAAATGCAATCTTCTTGGTCCGTGACACATTGAGGTATACTCTTTATTCTTTGAGCTTCAAATGGCAGGAAATGACCTTCCACTAGCTGATCATTCCAGCCCCCCTCCCGGCTCCAACAGATTTGCAACTACCCAATTTGAGGCCTCCTCAATCTTTGGAGAAACTACACAACTAGAGGCCTCCCCAAGCAACCACCTATCGTTGTAGATGTTAATCCTTGTACCATTCCCAACTCGCCATAGCAAACCTGATTGGACAAGTTTACTAGCCTTTACAATGCTTTGCCACACATACGACCCCGAAGCTACCTTTACATCAAAAATTGACCCACTTAGGAAATACTTTGCACTAAAGACCCAGTAAAAGAGGGATGAGTGGTCTACTAATAATCTCCACACTTACTTAGCAAGCATAGCCTCATTAAATTTTTCCAAATCTTTAAAGCCCATACCCCCTAGCGCATTTGGTTTGCACAATGTTTCCCAATTCTTCCAATGAATCTTACGTTGGTCTCCCCGTTAACCCCACCAAAATTTCCTTATCATCATCTCGATATCATTTAATAAATTGGATGGGAGTTTGAAACAACTCATCACAAAGGTGGGTATAACTTGAACTACCGCTTTTAGGAGCACCTCCCCACCCGTTTATGAGAGGAGTTTTTCCTTCCATCTTTGAAGCTTATTCCAAACTCTCTCTTTAATGAAATTGAGGCTCGCCTTTTTATTTCTTCCAACCACCGCCGAAAAGCCAAGGCACTTCTCATATTCCCGCACTTCACTAACCCCCAATGAATCTATTATCTCAAGCTTCCTCTTGTCCGGAGTAGCCTTGCTAGAAAACACGGTGGTTTTTTCTCTATTTAGATTTTGGCGAGAGGCTTGCTCATACGAAACCAAAATACTTTGGATAACATCCAAATCACTCTTTGTAGCTCGGCAAAATAGGAGGGTGTCTTCAGTAAAGAATAAATGAGAGATTTTGGGACCATTTTTGGAAAGAGAGAACCCCTTAATAGCTTCGGACCTAGCTGCCTATTGCAACTAGCAATTTAAAGCTTCGAAACAAATTAAGAATAGGTATGGAGAGAGAGGGTCCCCTTGCCTAATAACCCTTGTTGGTCGGATATCTCCCTTTGGAACTCCATTCACTAGAGTTGAGTAGGAAGCTGAGTTTATACAACTCATTATCAAAGCCACCCAACTCGTATTAAAGCCCACCTTCAACATTATGACCTCCAAGAATTTCCACTCCACCCTATCATAAGCCTTACTCATGTTAAGCTTCAAGGCCATGAAACCCCCTCTTTTCGATTTTTGGTTCTTCATATGGTGTAAAGTCTCAAATGCTACAAGGATGTTATCGAAAATTGCCTTGTCTGATTGAAAGGCGCTTTGAGATTCTGAAATAATCAAGGGTAGCACCCCTTTAAGCCTGTTTGCGACCACCTTTGATACAAGCTTATAAATTATATTACATAAAGAAATATGGTGATATTCAAAGACTTTTGTGGGACTTTTTACCTTTGGGATAAGGGTGATGAACGTACGGTTTATGGATGGAGGGATAACACCCGAGGTGAGACAACTCAGCATCGCATCAGTCACATCTTTGCCCACTACTGACCAGTAGTGCTGAAAGAAGAGGGGAGGGAATCCATCTGGACCCGGGCCCTTCAATGGGTCCATTTGATTTAGGGCCATGACCACCTCTTCCTTGGTGAACTCACCATTAAGCACTTTGTTCATCTCCTCTGTCACAAAGCAAGGCACACCCGCCACAACTTCCTCCATCCTGCTCGGATTTGAGGTGTTAAAAAGGTATTGGTAATAATTAACCAATATACGTGAAATCCCATCCTCATCCATGCACAACTTCCTACTTGAATCTTCAAGATCATCAATTCAATTTCTTCTAAACCAATGAGATGCTCTACTATGAAAATACTTAGTATTGTTATCACCCTTATGCAGCCATAAAGCTCGAGTTCGCTGTTTCCACATTTGCTTTTCCCTTACCAATAGCTTTGAAATCTCTTTCTTCAACCTTTGAACCCGAGAAATACTTCCACCTCTTATAACATCATCCTCGGCCACTCACAATAGGTCTTTTTTCTCCCTAAGGCTTCAGATCACATTGCCAAAGGCAACTTTGCTCCACCACTTCTAATTTGTGCGACACCTATCCATTTTTCCTTCCACTCTACTCATCATGCTTCCTTGATAAACATGGGACCATGCATCCTCAATTACTTCTCTATAGCCCTCATCCCTCATCCACATTTGTTCAAACCTCTAAGGTTTATTCACTCACTTAGGTATGCCTAATAAGTGAATCATAATCGGCTTGTGATCCGATGTGCTACTCTCCATATGAACCACTTTTGTAGCTGGGAACATTGAGAGCCATTTTGCCGTACCAACCACTCTATCGAGTCTTTCCCACACCGTATGCCCTTCCCCATGCCCATTACACCAAGTGAATTTACTACCACAATATCCTAAATCTTGAAACCCATATTCATCCAACACATCCCTAAACTCCTCCATTTGCCTACTTGGTCTATGTCTCCCCCCTAATTTCTCATGAGCTCAAATAATTTCATTAAAGTCTCCCGCACATAACCAAGGTAGGGTAAGTTTGGATTTTAGTCTTCTCAAAGTGGCCCAAAAGATATAATGGTTGTTTGTTTCAGATTCCATATTAAAGCCGGTGAATCTCCACTCCCCCCCCCTTCTCTTTATTAATGACCACATCAATATGATTCAGCGAGTAAGTATCCACCGAGAACTCCACTTCTTTTTTCCAAAAAACCACCACCCCTCCCTTCTCTAGAAAATTCTATCATCCCATTAAACTTCAACTTTTCACGTAAATAAATTAGCCTAGCTTTTTTCAACCATGTTTCGGCTACAAACATGATTGAGGGAGAATGAGCTCAAATTAAATCACCAAGCTCCTGCTCTTTCTGAGGGTTCCCAAGTCCTCAACAGTTCCAGCATAAGAGATTCATTGCTGTTGGCGGGGCTGCTCCACAGCCTCCACCATTAAATAATTGTGTTCCTAACCAAAACATCAAAATAATCTCTTTTTACTTGGTAAGCCTGTTAAGATTTTTTTTTAACCACCCTAGGAATAACGTTCTCCACTAGATGTGCATGGTCTTTTTTCCTAATCCTTTTGGCTTTTTCCACCCTAGCACTACTTTTTCTAAAGCCAATAACATTTGAGATATCACATAAAGCTGATTGGGTGATAGGTACACTTACCAAGTTCCCCTCCTGCTCACGTGATTGAGTAGTCCCCATCTCATCCACTACTTTTTCTGCTATACTTTCCACTGCCTTTTGTGTAGACTCAACCCTCCTAGCTGTTCTTTCTTCCTTATTTCCCTCATTGTTTCCTTCTATAGAAGCCCCTAAAGTCATGCCACTCCCCTTGTCAAATCTCGCTAGAGCCTTGTCAATCTCACCTAGCCTTTCCCCAAAAATCTCCCTTGAATCTTGGCTTTCCAATACCACCACATTCGAGATCATGTCTTCCACCTCTGACACCACAGATACCTCATTAAATGCACCCTGAAAATTTGCTACTTCGTTGGTTTGCACCAACACCACTGCGGGAGGTTGATCACCAGCCTAAAACATCGGCGGCACCACCTCACTCTCATCATCTACCACCTGTTTCTTTTGAGCTTTCTTTACAGCGTAGAAGCCTGGGACTTTGAGAACTGAACTTCTTCCCTTCACAGATGGTGCTGCCCATATCCATGCTCTGTATGCTTGGTTCTCCTTCATTAGCTTTCCTTCACTCTCTATCCACAAATCACAGTTTCTGTCCACATGATTCAGACACCCACACCAGTAGAAAATGTTAGGAAGTATTTCGTATTTGAAAGACACCCAACTTTGCTCACCTTGGGATGGAGAGATTCGTCTTCCCCTGCACAGCGGTTTGCTTATGTCAATAATTACCTTCATTCGTAAAAAAACTGCCCTCATTCGTCTCTCCCTTATCAGTGCATTTACAAACCATCCCTACTACTTCACAGAGTTTCTCCGCCACAGTTTTGTTCATAAATCTAATTGGGACATCGTGTATTTGGACCCATATCGGAATTTTATCAAACTCTAGGGCCTGAAGAGGGACTTCCTTGTCATACCACTACAACACAACAAGGTGCTTATCAAAACTCCAAGGGGCGTTACTCATTATCCTCTCAACCTCTTCATTTTTTTTCAAAAGTAAATAGCAGAATGTGATCACTGATTCTTCGAACCTCAAACCCCTTCACCGACCTTCACAAAGGGCTGAAAGTTTTGGTCACTGCCTCCACGTTTAGTGCCCGTTTTGTCAAAAATTTCGCTACCGTGGTCAAAGTTCTTGGTTAAGAGCTCATCATCCAACCCCAGCTCTTCTCCTTCCCTAGCATTCAGTGATATACTTTGCCAATGGGGATTTTTTAGAAAATAACCATCAAACCCAAACAATATCAATAGTTAGGCAAACTTTGAAACTACTTTCGTTTCTAACAATTCGAGTCCAGAGGACTCGATTTTCGTGTAGTTATTTCCTGTTTTGCCAGCAGTTGAGGTGGACAAAAAGTCCACGTAGGCCAAAAATCGAGTTCAGAGGACTCGATTTCTGTGTATAAAAACCGAGTCCAATGAACTCGGTTTCTATACATAGAAATCGAGTCCTCTGTACTCGGTTTCTATGCATAAAAACCGAGTCCATTGGACTCGATTTTCCAGTCTCATGTCTCATCTCCACTGCATCATAAGTCTCATCCCAGTCTCATCCATGGCAGAGGATCACGTGTATTGAGCTGGAAATCGAGTCCTTTGGACTCGATTTCCAAGAATGGTCCCCATCCCTCCACGTGTTCCCGTGGGTCCCAATTGAGACCGATTTTCCTCCTTACCGTGCTTACACCTTCAGCTCTATTTTTCTCTTCAGAAACTCTCAGCTCCTTTTCATAAAACAAGAGCTCCTCCTTCATAAACAACTTTCCTACTCTCTCACTTGCACTCACAGAACACTCATCTCGCACAACACTCGTCTCACACAACACTCATCTCAGGTAATGTGTTTACAATATTGTGATTATTTGCTAGTTTTTTTTTTTTTTTTTTAGAAAATTTTAGAACATATTATTAGGAAAAGTTTTGTTTTTGTTATTTGTTAGTGTAAATATTGTGATTAATTTATTTGTTAATATATTGTGATTATTTGCTAGTTTTTTTTGGACACATTATATACACATTTATATATGATCATGAATCTACAATAATCACTATGAAGTTATAATGATTTTATATGAGGTCCAAATATTACAAAGGTCAATCATGATCTTATTTAGTACAACCATGATCTTATATTTGGTACTCCAACCATGATCTTATAACAATTTATAAACACAACAATCTTAACTAAGAAGTTAGGACATAAAATAAATCTAAATAACATAAAAAGCATAGCTCATTAACACCAAACATAAATCAAAAAACACAAAAAAAAAAAAAAAAATTTACCTCTTAACAACAAAAAGAGATCGTTCAACGTCTTTGCGACTCTGCAACCGCCAAATTTGTTTTTTTCTAAAACAAAAATTATAATAAAAAAAAAAAAATACTTTGTATTGGCATTAAGTAAGTGTAGAATGTAGAGTTAAAAGTCAAACAGTAAAATACGATCATGGTTGGACTACCAAATATAAGGTCAATTAACTTCATAGTGATCTTATATAAGATCATGGTTGGAGTACCAAATTTAAGGTCAATTTTCATTATAACTTCATGGTTGGAGTACCAAATATAAGATCATGGTTGTACCAAATATAAGGTCAATTTTCATTATAACTTCATAATGATCTTATATAAGGTCCAAATATTACAATAATCTACAATCTTAATATTGTGATTATTGGGAATATTTAGTACCAAATATTGTGATTAAATATGTTATTACAACATATGGGAATATTTTTTTTGTTTGTTATTGTAAATATTGTGATAATATGCTAAGTTTTTTTAAAAAAATTACTATTGTGATTAATTATTGGGAATATTTGTTACTAAATATTGTGATCAATTGTTTGGAATATTTAGTACTTTTAGGTCTTTATCATGGATATGAAATGGATTATGAGTTTGATACCTAAGATAGTATTTGTAGTCTTTTTACCATAAATTATTTCAAGATATACCTCTTAGGATTTGTAACAGAGATGTTAATGGATAACAAGTTGGTATATAATATTTTTGTTCATCATAACTTATTTGAATGGGTTTTGAAAGTCATGCCCCTAGAATGATTTGGAATTTTTAAAGAATATGAATTTAGTAATGACTATTTTTGTAGGATTACTAAAGGTGAGTATATGCAAATTTGGTTGAGGTTAGTATTGTTGGCATTTCATACGCAAAGTTTTGTGATTGATGTTGATTGAGCGTTATAAATTTGTGACTAACACAATTGCACTTGATGATCTATAGGTTGACAATGATCCTTATAAATGTATACTATGGTGGACCCCTTACTGATACCAACCCTTATGACGGATCCTCATTTCAAGGTCCGGGTATCCAGTGCTACTATATGATGATACGCCGTAAGCTAAAGATCCTGAATGAACTGAAAGTAAAAATTATGGAAGAGTTGCAAGTGAACCCTGCTTTGCATGACATACATATTACTTTCCGTTCTCCATATGAAGTACTCAAGCAATGCATTAATTACAGATATATGGAGATAACAGAGGACAAACATGTGAAATTCATGTTTAGTAAGATGTAGAAATGGGAACATGCAGCAGATTTTGAGTTGTACGTCACTTTGGAGCCGCATGCAGAAGTCGGCGTAGAGGAAGAAATTGTACAAACAACTACATCTCTACAGTTTGTAGTCCTAGATGATCGATGCACCACATTGGGAGGCTATACACCCCCTTTTCAAGAGACACCAGCAACAATTGAGAGCGAACTTGGAAATAGATATGAAGATCAATTTTGTACACATCGAGGTGAATCCTTTACAGTTCCAGTAGTTGAAGATGAAGACGAAGACTGTTTTGGGGAATATCCTGACGATAGAGATGAGTATGAAGAGAGGATTGACAATGGTGACTTTTTGACAGTGGTGTTGATGATCATGAAATTTCTCCAATTCCTGATGTTGATGATATGGCTAAATGTGATGAAGATGATGCGGACGCTAATGTCAGAGTTTAGCATGTTACAAATACGACCCCCATTTATGAACCTTTTGCCTCATCATTTTATGAAAATACTTGGGAAAATATGGTTGATCCTGAAGTTGTTCAGCAAGCAATTGATTCTTCTTGGAATGCGGACATGAATTTTGCGGAAGGGTTGATTTTTTCGAATAAAGAGGCGGTGAAACGTGCATTAACAATTTACGCCGCAAAGCATAACATAAACATTATCACTAGTCGGTTAACCAGAAGTACACTGTCTGTGAAATGCGTCGATGAGTCATGCATATGGTATGTTGGGGTAGTCGCGAAGCCTGAACATGGTCTATGGATGGTCACATCTTATAAGGGTCCTCACAGCTGTATACACCTTGCCACGGCCCTTGATGGTAGAATGATGGATTGTAATTTTCTTGTAGCAGAATTTGTTCCATTGTTGCAAGAAAAACACACGGCAACAATTTATCACCTCAGACATTTCATTAAAGGGAAGTATTATGAGCATAAGCTTTCTTACTATAAGATATGGGATGCGAAACAACGAGCTATTGCAAAGATATTTGGGGATTCGGAAGAGTCTTACCAAAGGTTGAGAAAGTTATTATTGGCATACTTGGATCAAGAACCTGGCACCCAATTCTGGTGTCACACCATACCCAGGGACGAGTTCGGTGATACAATATTGCGCTATATATTTTGGGCTTTTTGCTCCATGCATTGAAGGATTCAGACATTGTAAGCCAATAATCAGTATTGATGGGACCCATTTGTATGGTAAATATCGAGGGGTGTTGTTGATTGCAATGGCCACCAATGCCAACAACAAGGTTTTGCCTCTCACCTTTGCTATTGTGGACAAAGAGTTAGGTCCTAGTTGGAGGTGATTTTTAGAACGCCTCAGGAATGCACTGGGGGAGCTAGAAATTAATAACACTTGTATCATACATCAATCATAACATATGACCTTAGTGGTTGTAAAACGATATATAAAAATAAATAAAAATCCTATTAATTTTCAAAATTTGAAGAATATCAAGGTTAAAATTTTATTCTGTGTGTCTAACAATGTGTCATGTCATTTAAAATTATGGATCTATTTCTAATAGAGAGAATCGGTCAAGGAAGAGACTTACTTAATGGACAGTGGAGAAGGTGCAAATGGTGGGCCATATCCATCATCTGGTGGGAGGTCCTTCCTTGGGCACAAAAAAGGGAATCTGAACCGTGCCCAATACTAAACAAGTAGCAAGGCCCTACCAATCTGACTGGCACCTTTGTCGGTTGCCCTGCATAACTCTCTGTACAACCGTGCAAGGCAAGCGCTCCCACAACTGTATTGAGGCGGATTGTGAAGGTCTCTCAACATTTGTAACCACATCGTATGCACCCTATCACTAGACTTGTTGGCGAAATTGTGTCTACCAAGAGTACTAGAATATAACACCATGCATATTGATGCACAACCACCTCTGCTGCACCATCGAGCAACCCTTGGTCAATTTTTTCTAGTAGCTTCTTAATTAGGATCCTTTGTCCTTTAAGCACCACATCATTAGTAGCAATTCCAAGCATACTCTGACATTCAGCAGCTCATGTCAAGTCAGTTGTTCCAACAATCGCCTCACCATTAATTGGAATCCCCAAAAGAACCTCCACATCTTGTAATGTGATCATTGTCTCACCATGTGGTAGGTGGAAGGTGTGGGTTTCAAGCCGTCAGCACTCAACGAAGGCCGTTATTAAGTTATGATCAATCTCCCTATTTGGGGTCCTATACAGCCCCTCTAATCCAACTCTCATGACAATGTCGACGACGTGATCATCCACCATTATGGGGTGTCGTTTTCGGAGCTCGTCATTACGACCACGGCATTTTAGTGCCCCCAGATCCTGCCCATGATAGAATCATAGTGGTGAGATGCAATATGCCATAACCTTTGTATATATGATTGTAGCTATTGATCCCAAAAAACAAAAAAATAAAGCGGTTATCAAGGGAAATTAAAATATCATCCAAAAAAAAAAAAAAGCAACAACGGGAGAAAAATAAAAGAATGCAATGCACTTGATACATTTGATAGAATGCTAGTGCACAGTTCAGAGCTATAGCTAATATGAAGTTTTTCTTTTTTTTTTCTTTTTTTTTTTTTTTTTTTTTTTTTTTAACACTCTATCCGTCATCGTTACAATCTGATAATTGAGAAAATATATGGCTTTACTTAATAGCAGCAATAAAACTATAGTTTATGGAGAAAGTGAAACAATATAAGGGTTTAATTAGTAACAGTAGTTTGTACAACCTATGGCAAACTCTGTGTGTAGTTCCTTTACACATTATGTGGATCCTATGGAGAAAGTGAAACAATAGGACCTTCAACAGCGTCAAATTTATATTAAATTTACTAACTTCATGTTTCATGAGGTTTTTGTATAACTGGATGCTTGTAGTAGGCAATAGGACTTTCAACTGCTCTTCGTTTCCTAATTTTGTTTATCTCCGTAATTTCAGATAGTAATAAATGGAGATCTTTTGTGTGTGTGTATTTGTACTGTTTTAATACTTATTAAAAAAATTGATGAAAAAGAAACTGATGCAGCAGGACAACCTAGGCTTCACCACCTAGAACAGTCCCATAATAAACATTGCTACCAATAATTCTAAAGCTACTATATAGATCTGGCTTTTAAGATTTGTAGTAACTTGTGATTTTTGGAGACAATCAAGTGAAGTGTCCACTTAGACAGCCAACTTAACATAGATATCATAAATAGGAAAAAAAAAAGGTAAATCTCTTCCATATTAACTTGGCTAATGTCTAAAGGCTAAATCATATTACTTTAAAAAAAAAAGTCCATATCATTGTGATTGTATTCAACAGGTGGTCTGTTCTAATTTTACCTTGCCTTCCCAAACAGCGCTTGATCGATATTTTTCAACAAACATTAACACCGAACCCTAATAGGACCAGGACCGAACTTATCAGGGATCTGAGCAGGAACAGCAGCCATACTGCACGAAGTTTAAGGAGTCAAGAGTAATATAAGCACATGTTGAAGATAAATTGGCAAGGATCTCAATGTATAGCCTAATTTCTTGCATAAACAGTGAGTATGACAATCAATTGAATAAAGATACATATAACAAACTCAATATGCTGCCAAAAACTCAGTATGAGCTAATTAATTAAGCCTTCTACATTTCTTCATTATAAGCTTTGGGATTGAATATAGTCATCAGATTCCACCAACCCAGCTCTACGCTGCTCTCGTTGTTTTGTTATTCATAACCCTCTTCTTCCTATTCAGCATTGTTCTCTCTCTCTCTCTCTCTCTCTCTCTCTCTCTCTCTTTTCAAACCCACAGTTTTCAAATCTTGCATGTGTAATCAAAGATTACTAATGTTTTGTTTTTGAGTGGCAGTTCGGTTGTTCAAGCATGCGAAATCAGATACAATGCCAAGTGCTAACTAAGCACTTGGCATTGTTTTGATTTGTGTTCTTGAAATGTGTTACTTTGTGAAGAATTTGATAATTCATTGCATTCATAATAAACATTGATACTAAACTGGCTGAGGCAACAAGGGGTTCGCATGATAATAAACTTTTAGGTCCACTGCAACAAATGTTTTCTGCATACTTGTCTTTTTTTTTGCTCTCATGACTTAATTTTTGGGGTACACAGCACCAATCTATTTGGGCAAACTAGTTGGGTAGGAAAGCCCTATGCTTAATAAAACATGTATGTGTACAGTATAGTGTTAATGTAAACCCAATTACTCAACTATTGTATTCTTTTTTCTTTTCTTTTTTTCAATTTGATTGAATCGGGAAATTTAGCTATTTGTATTATAAATTTGGATGTCCCACTATTGATCCAAGACTAAGTAGTCTTAACTCATGGGCATTAATGGGTTGTTACTTATGCAGTGAGCCTCATTAAGTGCAGTTTCTACTCATTATAATGTCTATCAAATATTTTTTGCTTTTAATTTGGAATAACGTCTCCTTACATTTCTGCAACAAACCTTACGTATCTCGAGCATGCCTTTTAGACTATTATATTGGCCAATCATGTTATGTCTTGATGTGATTCATTATGTTATATTGCATTTTTTGTTAGAAGAAGGTTTACATTTTCGCCTAAGGGCACAAGGAACTATCTAGAATCTGACACTCCATGTGAACACCAATAGTTAAATGATGTAGATTAAGTGTCTTAGATAGTGATTCATCTGAAAGAATAGAGAAAGCGTTCTTAATCTATAATTTTTCAAAACCCATGGATTAGGAATACATTGTGAGATGGAACAAATAATTGTCATGATGAAAGCTGTAAATTTTCATTTTCATTTTAATTTTTTTATACACTCGAAAAGGTTTTGAATTTAATACTTCACCGTTTATACCATTGTAATGTATTTCATAGTGCCCCAACTATTATTTTTAGGATCTTTGTTCTGTTAGTTATATGCTCTGAATCTGACTGGGGCATCTAATGAACTAATTGCCCCAAGTGAGATCCCCTTTAAAAGGTAGGCAAACAATATCCAACCTATTGTGCTGATAAAACTTCATAAATGTAATCGTTGCATCTATGAACCCGTACTGCAATTAGAAATATGGCTTAGCTGATAAAAAGGGGTGGATTTACCGTAGAGGAAAGAAAATGCACAAACAAACCGGTCTGGTGTTATTGAAGGAAACAACAAGGAATGCCAATCATCAAGTACACTCAATGCATGCATCCATGACCAATAAACCCAGAAAAAAGATAATGTCCGTACTTTTGTGAGGTAGTCGGAGTGATGGAGCGAAGGAGCGAGGCGGAGACGGAGCGACGAAGCAAGGTGGAGACAGAGCGACGGGAGTGAGATGCAGCGACGCGACAGACCGAGAGGGAATGAGACAGCGATGGCGACGGAGCGAGATGGAATGAGATGATTGAGAGAGAGACTGAGAGTGAGAGGGAATGAGAGTGAGAGTGTGAGAGAGACTGAGAGTGAGAGTGAGAGGGAATGAGAGTGGTGTTTTGAACTTCAGTTTTTTTTTACTGCGCGCGATGATGGACGCGTGGAAAAGGAAACCGAGTTAGAAGGAATGAGAGTAAGAGAGTGTGAGAGAGACTGAGAGTGAGAGTGAGAGTAATCTGAGTGAGAGGGAATGAGAGTGGTGTTTTGAACTTTAGTTTTTTTTTTTTTTTTTTACTGCGCACGATGATGGACGCGTGGAAAAGGAAACCGAGTACAATGTACTCGATTTCCTTTAAACTAAATCGAGTCCAACGAACTCGGTTTTTGGGCTTATAAACCAAGTCCAAAGAACTCGGTTTCTAGGCTTGCAAATCGAGTCCAATTAACTCGATTTCTGGAAACCGAGTACAATGTACTCGATTTCCTTTAAACTAGACCGAGTCCAACGAACTCGATTTCTGGGCTTATAAACCGAGTCCAATGAACTCGGTTTCTAGGCTTGCAAACCGAGTCCAATTAACTTGATTTCTGGTCTACTTGGACACTCTAGCCACCTCATCTTCTGGTAAAAAAAGGAAACTTGAGTCCAATATACTCGATTTTATAACCCAAAAATCGACCCCTCTGAACTTGAATTGTTAGAAACCAAATATGTTTGAAACGTTGCCTAACTAATGATATTGTTTAGTTATTTTCTAAAAAAATCCTTGCCAATATTTTGTAAGGTTCTCCATGTTCTAAACCACTCAAAAACTCTCGTGTCTCGCAAGCCCCAAGAAATAAAAAAAAAAAAACTAACGTTGAACCTCCTCGAAGCAAAAGATTTTCTTGAGATATAGAGAATCCCCACACCAGAAACATTAGATTCTACAACCTAAGGGAAGTTTTTCTGGAGCCCCATAGAAGCCTCCTACATCAGATTCTACTTCTAACTTATACGAATTAAAATCCTCTCTATTTAAAATGGATCTATACTATGTTGTAAGTTAAATATTACAAATTTTAAGGCATATCTAGTACCACATCAATTCAAATTTTAAATAATATGACATCATATACCCCATTAGATATAAAAATTGCCAAGAACATTATAGCCTTACTGAAATTTCCTATTATTTCCAACAGAATTGTCCAGTACTCAAATCCATCCTCTTCAAATTATCAAATTATAAAAAAAAATATAAAAATTAAAATTATAGACTCTTTAAATTGAGAGTATAATAAAGTGAGCTTGTGAAATGCATATATACTACAGTAACGTAAGGGTTATGCCTGAATTTGTCTAAGAAGTGAAATGAATAGTAAATAACATAATCATGCATCCCAATACCATAAGATGGTGAGCTTATGTTCCGAGATCTTCATTAGATCTTTAAAGTAGGCAGGTGCCCAAACGTATGTGTCCATTGCACTTTGCTTTAGAGTCTCCTCATGGGATTTTTAAAGGGAGCACAGAGATGGCATGAATACAGGGTGGATTCATACTTATCCATGCACTACATGCACTGACCAAGATACTCCTCACACTACCCCATTTCAAGCCATTGATTCCTCACCCCCCACCCCCAACACCTCGTGTACCTCTCCTCATATTCTCAAATCATGGTTTTTGGTCTTGTTGTTCTCACGTCAAAAAAGACTTCCTCATTGCTTTTCCTACTCGCTAGAGAGTAGAGACTCTGCTTCCTTAAATCAATATAGTTGCACATTCTCTATGTTAGTAATCATTTCCTTCCATAGATTTTTTTTTTTTTTTTTTTCCCGCTAAAATATCCATCTGAGCAGATCATGCCTATTTTTTAGTCTGTCTATATGCAGGAAATTTATTATCACCTTGTCAAAATATCATTCCTAAAAATTGAATGCAATTCAATATTTTATATTTTTGAGAAGAAAATGCAATTCAATTGCTCCTACGAATAGAAGCAGTTCCATATTTAACGAAATTAAAGCAAAAAAAAGGCTGCATTACTCCAATAAGAATATGCTGAGTTTTACTAATACAAATCACTTAACATGGCTCAGAAATCCAATGACTGCTAGTGCAGTTCCAGCATTTGCTTATTCAAACCAGGAGAGCATGGAGCTGGTAATTCCAAATTATTTCTTAACATCAATTATAACTTTTCCAAAATTAGAACTTGTGAAGAGGGAGCCTAAGCTCTCCAAGTAGCTCTGAATTCCATGGTAGATTTTGAGTTTGGAACTAATCTTGCCTTCTTTTATGTAGCTCTCCATTTCCTTTGCAAAATCCCCAAAACGATTAAAATGTGAACTCATCAAAAACCCTTCCATCCTTACCTCCTTACCTACCATATTAAGCAGATTTCTTACCCCTTGTCTCTCTGTCCAGATCTGCTTCAAACAAACAAGTTGGAAACTTTAATATATTTTGGTTACTTGTTATGTAGCTGTGTGTGTGTTTGCTGAAATGAAAATGTAAAGGAATATGATGACAGAAATGGTGTAGTCATATGAGTCAGCAATGCCAACTCCTAAGTGGTACAGTGGAGGTCGTCACCTATCTAATGGGCAATCATCCGGTGTGGAAACTGACAATGTGAGGCTTGACACTCAACAAAGTGCTCCACCAGCCCTGGTCACCAACACTACCGAACCAGAGCTCGAATGGGGCCTAAGCCCTTGCTACTGGAAGAACTTGCCTGGCATATGCTAAAGCGCTTCTTACAAGAGTTTATGTTTCCCACAATAGTAATAGGGTAGTCTAGTAGTGTCCATATGGTCCAAAGAGTAGAGAGTTGCGTCCATATGGATTAAGGACAAGAGAATATTGTCCATGCGGTTAAAAAACTAGAGTTTAATATTGTTGTAATATAAGTTTAGCTTTAAAGTAGGCCTTATGAACCTTTTCTTCTGTTGTAGTTCAATGTTTAACGAGAGTCTCGTGTGCACATAACCAAAAGAAGGCTTATCTTATGTTTTTGTTGTATATATAGTCAATGAAGTAGTTTTTACATTAGCCTCAAGTATTTGGTATTACCTAAAGCTTCTTTTTCTTTTACTATTTTTCCCCTTTGTGAAATGAATTACTTTTTGGAATCTGAAGTTCTAAATGTGGCCTTAGATGCCTTACTAATGTTAGTAAAGACTTAGAACACCATAAGTTAAAATTCTATCTTATTTATCCAAAAAAATATATTGACTATATTTGTACTACAGGATAGCTCATTTTCTTTCATGTGATATCCTAATATCTTAAAGTGAGGGATGAGGCATGACATACCCAATTCACCATAAATTCACCATATTAATTCAGGAATCTCGCTAAATATAGCAGCAAAACTTGCTAACTTTTTTTTAGGAAAAAAAAAAGACTTTGCTAACCTAATAAGTTTACCCATGCCATGATGTGCCATTTCTTCAACTTGGGTTGGCTTTAATTCTTGTTTATGACTCCAGAAACGTCTCTATTTTAAGAAGAAAAAGCTTCAAGCATACCATCTTTCCCTAATTATCGCCCACTTTCCTCTAAATGTTTCCAATTCATAAATGTGAGACAAAGATAGGAGCTGCTTGGATTGTGGGTCTCTCAGACAACATGTTTCTCTTATTCCATCCTCATTTTGCAATTCCCTTCAGGTTCAGCAACTCTAATCTAAAGTAAATAAATCTATTCAACAATCTTGAGGTTTATATGTCACACGCTTTGCTCCAAAGGCTCAAAATTTTACTAAATAAAAAGCTGCTTTATTCGTATTCACTTGAAGATTTCAATTTGTTTTCCTTTGGGTTGCCCTTTCAAAATTGAATTCATTCCTCATTTGATAGGGGTTATGCCCAAAATAAGACTAAATTACTCTTTTTGAGACGAGGCATGGGGTTAATATCTATAAACATGCTCAAATGTTTTTATTTCTTGTATTAACAAAGATAAGGAAATGAAACATAGCTTATGTTTAAATTACAGAAGATGTGGGAGGGAGCCTCCCTAAAACTTAAAAGGGTATTATTTTTAATTTCAATTAACAGTGCTCACCAATCACCTAAGATGTTATTGTTTCAAAATGCCTAAACCATTGACCTCTTCTAATTGCCTTAATAGTTTTTTGAGAAACTTAATTGCCTTGGTCCAAATGGTCAGAAAAAGAAAAATTGACCAGTCCATTTACAACTTATAACCTTTTTTTTTTTTTTTTTTTTTTTTTTTTTTTTTTTGAGAAACCTCCTAACTTGGAGTGAACAAATTCATTACTGAGGCAAATCTTTTACAACAAAGATGAAAATGTTCGGAGGAACTTCATCCAAACTCTTAAAGGAAATGAAAACCTAGCATCCCTAGGTAAAGCATGGGCAAAAAAGTTGCCCTGCCGCATTACATGGATGATAGAAGAGGACTGAAAATACCCCTTCATAAACATGAAGTCTTTTGCTAAATGGCCTGCTAACGCATTTGAGACCGACCCCGACCACAAACACTTCACCACTATCTCTGCGTCACCTTCAAAACACACATCTCTAAAGCAAAGTTCCCTGGCAAAAGTTGCAACTTTTCGAGCCACTAACATCTCAAGGATCTCCACTGGTGCTAGCGTCCTCACCTTCTCCGACAAAGCCACCAAAAGCCCTTCGTTGTTGCGAATAACCACTTCGATGCCAGCTTCCTGTTCCTCCCCGAACACCGCCCCATTAAAATTTGCTTTAACTGAATTCCCTATTAGAGGCTGCCACTACACCGGACCGTAACTTTTCCTCGTTACCAGCCCCTGTCTTCCCTGCTGAAACTCAGCTAACAGAGTCAAGGCTGTTTGGGTGATTTTTGAACATGGTTGAGGATTTTCATTTATTTCTCCGTAGCCAGATTAGCCACGCCGTCATCAAAAACACCTCCTAGTTATTTCCTTCTGCCTTAATGACGCTCACGAGGTCACTCATGGAGACTATGTTCTGGCTTTTCCGCCTCACTTCAGAAAAGGAAAGTGCCCACCCCTCATGGACATGCACACAGTCCCATATTGCATGAACCTCATCTTCAGCCATACAACCACATTGATCACACACAGAGTTGTCCACCATTTTTCTTCTTTGCAGGTTTACCTTTGTTGGGAGAGCTCTTGAGCAAACAAGCCATAGGAACACCTTCACCTTATTGGGAACTTTCAAATGCCAAATACACTTCCAGAAGCTTTTTACCTCATCAGAGCTAGAGCTAGAAGGCAAGGAATTCAACTCATTCTCACACAACAATTGGTAGCTCGTTTTTACTGAGTAGGAACCCGACCAGCATCTCGGCCATGAAATGCAATCTTCTTGGTCCGTGACACACAGAGGGATACTCTTGATTCTTTGAGCTTCAAATGGCAGGAAAAGACCATCCACTAGCTAATCATTCCAGCCCCCCTCCCGGCTCCAACAGATTTTCAACTACCCAATTTGAGACCTCGTCAATCTTTGGAGAAACTACACAAGCCGAGGCCTCCCCAAGCAGCCACCTATCGTTGTAGATGTTAATCCTTGTACCATTCCCAACTCGCCATAGCAAACCTGATTGGAAAAGTTTACTAGCCTTTACAATGCTTTGTCCCGCATACGATCCTGAAGCTACCTTTGCATCAAAAACTGACCCACTTAGGAAATACTTTGCACTAAAGACCCAATAAAAGAGGGATGAGTGGTCTACTAATAATCTCCACACATGCTTAGCAAGCATAGACTCATTAAATTTTTCCAAATCTTTAAAGCCCATACCCCTAGTGCATTTGGTTTGCACAATGTTTCCCAATTCTTCCAATGAATCTTACGTTGGTCTCCCCGTTAACCGCACCAAAATTTCCTTATCATCGTCTCGATATCATTTAATAAACCGGATGGGAGTTTGAAACAACCCATCGCAAAGGTGGGTATAGCTTGAACTACCGCTTTTAGGAGCACCTCCCTACCCGCTTATGAGAGGAGTTTTTCCTTCCATCCTTGAAGCTTATTCCAAACTCTCTCTTTAATGAAATTGAGGCTCGCCTTTTTATTTCTTCCAACCACCGCCAAAAGGCCAAGGCACTTATCATATTCCTGCACTTCACTTACCCCCAATGAATCTATTATCTCAAGCTTCCTCTCGTCCGGAGTAGCCTTGCTAGAAAACACGGTGGTTTTTTCTCTATTTAGCTTTTGGCTAGAGGCTTGCTCACACGAAACCAAAATACTTTGGATAACATCCAAATCACTCTTTGTAGCTTGGCAAAATAGGAGGGTGTCGTTAGTAAAGAATAAATGAGAGATTTTGGGACCATTTTTGGAAAGAAAGAACCCCCTAATAGCTTCAGACCTAGCTGCCTATTGCAACTAGCAATTTAAAGCTTCAAAACAAATTAAGAATAGGTATAGAGAGAGAGAGGGTCCCCTTGCCTAATAACCCTTGTTGGCCAGATATCGCCCTTTGGAATTTCCACTCCACCCTATCATAAGCCTTACTCATGTGAAGCTTCAAGGCCATAAAACCCCCTCTTTTCGATTTTTGGTTCTCCATATGGTGTAAAGTCTCAAATGCTACAAGGATGTTATCGGAAATTGCCTTGTTCGATTGAAAGGCGCTTTAAGATTTCGAAATAATCAAGGGTAGCATTCCTTTAAGCCTGTTTGCGACCACCTTTGATACAAGCTTATAAATTATATTATATAAAGAAATATGGTGATATTCAGAGACTTTTGTTGGACTTTTTACCTTTGGGATAAGGGTGATGAACGTACAATTCATGGATGGAGGGATGACACTCGAGGTGAGACAACTCAACACCGCATCAGTCACATCTTCACCCACTACCGACTAGTAGTGCTGAAGGAAGAGGGGAGGGAGTCCATCTGGACCTGGGGCCTTCAATGGGTCCATTTGATTTAGGGCCATGACCACCTCTTCCTTGGTGAACTCACCATTAAGCACTTTGTTCATCTCCTCTGTCACGAAGCAAGGCACACCCGCCACAACTTCCTCCATCCTGCTCGGATTTGAGGTGTTATAAAGGTATTGGTAATAATTAACCAATATATGTGAAATCCCATCCTCATCTGTGCACAACTCCCCACTCGGATCTTCAAGACAGTCAATTCAATTTCTTCTAAACCAATGAGATGCTGTACTATGAAAATACTTGGTATTGTTATCACCCTCATGCAGCCATAAAGCTCGAGTTCACTGTTTCCACATTTGCTCTTCCCTTACCAATAGCTTTGAAATCTCTTTCTTCAACCTTTGAACCCGAGAAATACTTCCACCTCTTATAGCATCTTCCTCGTCCACTCGCAATAGGTCTTTTTTCTCCCTAAGGCTTCGGATCACATTGGCAAAGGCAACTTTGCTCCACCACTTCAAATTTTTGCGACACCTATCATCCACTTTTCTTTCCACTCTACTCATCGGGCTTCCGTGATAAACATGGGACCATGCATCCTCAATTACTTCTCTACAGCCCTCATCCCTCATCCACATTTGTTCAAACCTCCAAGGTTTATTCACTCACTTAGGTATCCCTAATAAGTGAATCATAATCGGCTTATGATCCGATGTGCCACTCTCCATATGAACCACTTTTGTAGTCGGGAACATTGAGAGCCATTTTGCCGTACCAACCACTCTATCGAGTCTCTCCCACATTGTATGCCCTTCCCCATGCCCATTACACCAAGTGAATTTACTACTACAATATCCTAAATCTTGAAACCCACATTCATCCAACACATCCCTAAACTCCTCCATTTGCCTACTTGGTCTCTGTCTCCCCCCTAATTTCTCATGAGCTCAAATAATTTCATTAAAGTCTCCCGCACATAGCCAAGGTAGGGTAAGTTTGGATTTTAGTCTTCTCAAAGTGGCCCAAGAGATATAATGGTTGTTTGTTTCGGATTCCATATTGAAGCTAGTGAATCTCCACTCACCCCCACCCCCTTCTCTTTATTAATGACTACATCAATATGATTCAGCGAGTAAATATCCACCGAGAACTCCACTTCTTTTTTCCAAAAAACCACCACCCTCCCTTCTCTAGAAAATTCTATCATACCATCGAACTTCAACTTGTCACATAAATAAATTAGCCTAGCTTTTTTCAACCATGTTTCGGCAACAAACACGATTGAGGGAGAATGAGCTCAAATTAAATCACCAAGCTCTTGCTTTGTCTGAGGGTTCCCAAGTCCTCGATAGTTCCAGCATAAGAGATTTATTGTTGTTAGCGGGGCTGCCCCACAGCCTCCACCATTAAATAATTGTGTTCCTGACCAAAGCATCAAACCAATCTCTTCTTGGTAACTCACTGTGATCCCCCTCTGATGCTAGCCTTTTAGTATTTTTTTTTAACCACCCTAGGTATAACGTTCTCCACTAGACATGCATGGTCTTTTTTCCTAATCCTTTTAGCTTTTTCCACCCTAGCACTACTTTTTCTAAAGCCAATAACATTTGAGATATCACATAAAGTTGATTGGGTGATAGGTACGCTTACCAAGTTCCCCTCCTGATCACGTGATTGAGTAGTCCCCATCTCATCCACTACTTTTTCTGCTATACTTTCCACAGCCTTTTGTGTAGACTTAACCCTCCTAGCTATACTTTCTTCCTTATTTCCCTCAATGTTTCCTTCTATAGAAGCCCCTAAAGTCACGCCACTCCTCTTGTCAAATCTCGCTAGAGCCTTGTCAATCTCACCTAGCCTTTCCCCAAAAATCTCCCTTGAATCTCGGCTTTCCAATACCACCACATCCGAGATCATGTCTTCCACCTCTGACACCACAAATACCTCATTAAATGCACCCTGAAAATTTGCTACTTCCTCAGTTTGCACCAACACCACCATGGGAGGTTGATCACCAGCCTAAAACACCGGCGGCACCACCTCACTCTCAATGTCTACCACCTGTTTCTTTTGAGCTTTCTTTACAGCGTAGAAGCTTGGGACTTTAAGAACAAAACTTCTTCCCTTCACAGACGGTGCTGCACGTATCCATGCTCTGTATGCTAGGTTCTCCTTCATTAGCTTTCCTTGACTCTATATCCATAAATCACAGTTTCTATCCATATGATTCAGACACCCACACCAATAGCAAATGTTGGGAAGTCTTTCGTATTTGAAAGGCACCTAACTTTGCTGACCTTGGGACAGAGAGATTCGTCTTCCCTTGCACAGGGGTTTGCTTATGTCAATAATTACCTTCATTCATAAAAAAACTACCCCCATCCGTCTCTCCCTCATCAGTGCTTTTACAAACCATCCCTACTACTTCGTAGAGTTTCTCCGCCACAGTTTTATTCATAAATCTAACTGAGACATTGTGTATTTGGACCCATATCGAAATTTTATCAAAATCTAAAGCCCGAAGGGGGACTTCCTTGTCATACCACTACAACACAACAAGGTGCTTATCAAAACTCCAAGGGGCATTACTCATTATCCTCTCAACCTCTTCCTTTTTTTCAAAAGTAAACAGCAGAGCGTGATCACTGATTCTTCGAACCTCAAACCCCTTCACCGACCTCCACAAAGGGCTGAAAGTTTTGGTCACTGCCAACAAGTTTAGTGCCCGTTTTGTCAAAAATTTCGCTACCATGGTGAAAGTTCTTGGTTGAGAGCTCATCATCCAACCCCAGCAACTGAGGTGGACAAAAGGTCCACGTAGGCCAAAAATCAAGTTCAAAGGACTCGATTTCTATGTATTTTAACCGAGTTCATTGGACTCAGTTTTTATACTTAGAAATCGAGTCCTCTGAACTCAGTTTCTATGCATAAAAATCGAGTCCACTGGACTCGATTTTCCAGTCTCATGTCTCATCTCCACTACATCATAAGTCTCATCCTAGTCTCGTCCACGGCAGAGAATCACGTGTACTGAGTCGGAAATCAAGTCCTTTGTACTCGATTTTTAAGAATGGTCCCCATCCCTCCACGTGTTCTTTCCTCCTTACCGTGCTCACACCTGCAGCTCTATTTTTCTCTTCAGAAACTCTCAGCTCCTCTTTATAAAACAAGAGCTCCTCCTTCATAAACAACTTTCCTACTCTCTCACTTGCACTTACAGAACACTCATCTCACACAACACTCGTCTTACACAACACTCATCTCAAGTAATGTGTTTACAATATTGTGATTATTTGCTTTTTTTTTTTTTTTTTTTTTTTTTGAAGAAAAATTTAGAACATATTATTAGGAAAAGTTTTGTTTTCATTATTTGTTAGTGTAAATATTGTGATTAATTTATTTGTTAATATATTGTGATTATTTGCTAGTTTTTTTTTTGGACACATTATATACACATTTATATATGATCATGAATCTACAATAATCACTATGAAGTTATAATGATCTTATATAAGGTCCAAATATTACAAAGGTCAATCATGATCTTATTTAGTACAACCATGATCTTATATTTGGTACTCCAACCATGATCTTATAACAATTTATAAACACAACAATCTTAACTAAGAAGTTAGGACATAAAATAAATCTAAATAACATAAAAAGCATAGCTCATTAACACCAAACATAAATCAAAAAACACAAAAAAAAAAAAAAAAAAAAAAAATTTACCTCTTAACAACAAAAAGAGATCCTTCAACGTCTTTGCAACTCTGCAACCACAAAATTTTTTTTTTTTTACTAAAACAGAAATTATAATTAAAAAAAAAAATACTTTGTATTGGCATTAAGTAAGTGTAGAATGTAGAGTTAAAAGTCAAACAGTAAAATACAATCATGGTTGGAGTACCAAATATATGGTCAATTAACTTCATAGTGATCTTATACAAGATCATGGTTGGAGTACCAAATATAAGGTCAATTTTCATTATAACTTCATGGTTGGAGTACCTAATATAAGATCACGGTTGTACCAAATATAAGGTCAATTTTCATTATAACTTCATAACGATCTTATATAAGGTCCAAATATTACAATAATCTACAATCTTAATATTGTGATTATTGGGAATATTTAGTACCAAATATTGTGATTAATTATGTTATTACAACATATGGGAATATTTTTTTTGTTTGTTAGTGTAAATATTGTGATAATATGCTAAGTTTTTTTAAAAAATTACTATTGTGATTAATTATTGGGAATATTTGGTACTAAATATTGTGATCAATTGTTGGGAATATTTCGTACTTTTAGGTCTTTATCATGGATATGAAATAGATTATGAGTTTGATACCTAAGATAGTATTTGTAGTCTTTTTACCATAAATTATTTCAAGATATACCTCTTAGGATTTGTAATAGAGATTTCAATGGATAATTGGTTGGTATATAATATTTTTGTTCATCATAACTTATTTGAATGGGTTTTGAAAGTCATGCCCTTAGAATGATTTGGAATTTTTAAAGAATATGAATTTGGTAATGACTATTTTTGTAAGATTACTAAAGGTGAGTATATGCAAATTTGGTTGAGGTTAGTATTGTTGGCATTTCATACGGAAAGTATTGTGATTGATGTTGATTGAGCATTATAAATTTGTAACTAACACAATTGCACTTAATGATCTATAGGTTGACAATGATTCTTATAAATATATACTACGGTGGACCCCTTACCAATACCAACCCTTATGACGGATCCTCATTTCAAGGTCCGGGTATCCAGTGCTACTATATGATGATAAACTGTAAGCTAAAGACCCTGAATGAGCTGAAAGTAAAAATTATGGAAGAGTTGCAACAGCATTAGTAGCAATTCCAAGCATACTCTGACATTCAGCAGCCCATGTCAAGTCAATTGTTCCAACAATTGCCTCACCATCAATTGGAATCCCCAAAAGAACCTCCACATCTTGTAATGTGATCGTTGTCTCACCATGTGGTAGGTGGAAGGTGTGGGTTTCAAGCCACCACCGCTCAACGAAGACCGTTATCAAGTTATGATCAATCTCTCTACTTGGGGTCCTATACAGCCCCTCTAATCCAACTCTCTTGACAATGTCAACAATGCAATCATCCACCATTATAGGGCGTCGTTTTCGGAGCTCGTCATTACGACGACGGCATTTTAGTGCCCCCAGATCCTGCACATGATAGAACCATAGTGATGAGATGCAATATGCCATAACCTTTGTTTATATGATTGTAGCTATTGATCCCAAAAAACAAAAAAATAAAGCGGTTATCAAGGGAAATTAAAATATCATCCCAAAAAAAAAAAAAAAAAAAAAAAGCAACAACGGGAGAAAAATAAAAGGATGCAATGCACTTGATACATTTGATAGAATGCTAGTGCACAGTGCAGAGCTATAGCTAATATGAAGTTTATTTTAATTTATAACATTCTATCCGTCATTGTTTCAATCTGATAATTAAGAAAATATATGGCTTTACTTAATAGCAGCAATAAAACTATAGTTTATGGAGAAAGTGAAACAATATAAGGGTTTAATTAATAACAGTAGTTTGTACAACCTATGGCAAACTCTGTGTGTAGTTCCTTTGCACATTATGTGGATCCTATGGAGAAAGTGAAACAATAGGACCTTCAACAGCGTCAAACTTGTATTAAATTTACTAACTTCATGTTTTATGAGGTTTTTGTATAACTGGATGCCTGTAGTAGGCAATAGGACTTTCATTTGCTCTTCATTTCTTAATTTTGCTTATCTCCTTAATTTCATATAGTAATAAATGGAGATCTTGTGTGTGTGTGTGTGTGTATTTGTACTGTTTTAATACTTATTAAAAAAATTGATGAAAAAAGAAACTGATGCAGCAGGACAACCTAGGCTTCACCACCTAGAACAGTCCCATAATAAACACTGCTACCAATAATTCTAGAGCTACTATATAGATCTGGCTTTTAAGATCTGTAGTAACTTGTGATTTTTGGAGACAATCAAGTGAAGTGTCCACTTAGACAACCAACTTAACATAGACATCATCTTCATCAAAAAAAAAAAAAAAACTTAACATAGATATCATAAGTAGGAAAGAAAAAGGTAAATCTCTTCCATATTAACTTGGCTAATGTCTAAAGGCTAAATCATATTACTTTTAAAAAAAAAAAAACGTCCATATCATTGTGATTGTATTCAACAGGTGGTCTGTTTTAATTTAACCTTGCCTTCCCAAACAGTGCACGATCGACGTTTTTCTACAAACCTTAACACCAAACCCTTAATGGGACCAGGACCGAACTCATCAGCGATCTGAGCAGGAACAGCAGCCATACTGCACGAAGTTTAAGGAGTCAAAAGTAATATAAGCACATGTTGAAGATAAATTGGCAAGGATCTCAATGGATAGCTTAATTTCTTGCACAAATGATAAGTATGAGAATCAACTGAATAAAGATACATATAAAAAACTCAATATGCTGCAAAAAACTCAGTATGAGCTAATTAATTAAGCCTTCTACATTTCTTCATTATAAGCTTTGGGATTGAATATAGTCATCAGATTCCACCAACCTAGCTCTACGCAGCTCTCGCTGTTTTGTTATTCACAACCCTCTTCTTCCTATTCAGCATTGCTCTCTCTCTCTCTCACATTTTTTTGAAACCCACAGTTTTCAAATCTTGCATGTGTAATCAAAGATTACTAATGTTTTGTTTTTGAATGGAAGTTCGGTGGTTCAAGCGTGCGAAATCGGATACAATGCCAAGTGCTAACTAAGCACTTGGCATTGTTTTGATTTGTGTTCTTGAAATGTGTTACTTTGTGAAGAATTTGATAATTCATTGCATTCATAATAAACATTGATACTAAACTGGCTGAGGCAACAAGGGGTTCGCATGATAATAAACTTTTAGGTCCATTGCAACAAATGTTTTATGCATACTCATCTTTTTTTTGCTCTCATGACTTAATTTTTGGGGTACACGGCACCAATCTATTTGGGCAAACTAGTAGGGTAGGAAAGCCCTATGCTTAATAAAACATGTATGTGTACAGTGTAGTGTTAATGTAAACCCACTTACTCAACTATTGTATTCCTTTTTCTTTTCTTTTTTTTCAATTGGATTGAATCGGGAAATTTAGCTATTTGTATTATAAATTTGGATGTCCCACTGTTGATCCAAGACTAAGCAGTCTCAACTCATGGGCATTAATGGGTTGTTACTTATGCAGTGAGCCTCATTAAGTGCAGTTTCTACTCATTATAACGTCTATCAAATATTTTTTGCTTTTAATTTGGAATAACGTCTCCTTACATTTCTACAACAAACCTTACATATCTCGAGCATGCCTTTTAGACTATTATATTGGCCAATCATGTTATGTCTTGATGTGATTCATTATGTTATTGCATTTTTTGTTAGAAGAAGGTTTACATTTTCGCCTAGGGGCACAAGGAACTATCTAGAATCTGACACTCCATGTGAACACCAATAGTTAAATAATGTAGATTAAGTGTCTTGGATAGTGATTCATCTGAAAGAATAGAGAAAGCCTTCTTAATCTATAATTTTTCAAAACCCATGGATTAGGAATACATTGTGAGATGGAACAAATAATTGTCATGATGAAAGCTGTAAATTTTCATTTTCATTTTAATTTTTTTATACACTCGAAAAGTTTTTGAATTTAATACTTCATCGTTTATACCATTGTAATATATTTCATAGTGCCCCAACTATTATTTTTAGGATCTTTTTTCTGTTAGTTATATGCTCTGAATCTGACTAGGGCATCTAATGAACTAATTGCCCCAGTGAGATCCCCTTTAAAAGTTAGGTAAACAATATCTAACCTGTTGGGCTGATAAAACTTCCTAAATGTAATCATTGCATCTATGAACCCATACTGCAATTAGAAATATGGCTTAGCTGATAAAAGGGGGTGGATTTACCGTAGAGGAAAGAAAATGCACAAACAAACCGGTCCGGTGTTATTGAAGGAAACAACAGGTAATGCCAATCATCAAGTACAATCAATGCATGCATCCATTACCAATAAACCCAGCAAAAGAGAGAGTCCTTACTTTTGTGAGGTAGTCGGAGCGACGGAGCGAGGCAGAGACGGAGCGATGGAGTGAGGCGGAGATAGAGCGATGGGAGCGAGACGCAGTGACGGCGATGGACCGAGAGGGAATGAGACAGCGATGACGACGGAGCGAGATGGAATGAGATAGCGATGACGACGGAGCGAGATGGAATGAGATGACTGAGAGAGAGACTGAGGGTGAGATGGAATAAGAGTGAGAGTGTGAGAGAGACTAAGAGTGAGAGTGAGAGGGAATGAGAGTGGTGTTTTGAACTTCAGTTTTTTTTTTTTTTTTAGTGCGCGTGATGATGGATGCGTGGAAAAGGAAACCGAGTGAGATGGAATGAGAGTAAGAGAGTGTGAGAGAGACTAAGAGTCAGAGTGAGAATGATCTAAGTGAGAGGGAATGAGAGTGGTGTTTTGAACTTTAGTTTTTTTTTTACTGCGCACGATGATGGATGCGTGGAAAAGGAAACCGAGTACAATGTACTCGATTTCCTTTAAACTAAACCGAGTCCAACAAACTCGGTTTTTGGGCTTATAAACCGAGTCCAATGAACTCGGTTTCTAGGCTTGCAAACCGAGTCCAATTAACTCGATTTTTGGAAACCGAGTACAATGTACTCGATTTCCTTTAAACTAAACCGAGTCCAACAAACTTAGTTTCTGGGCTTATAAACTGAGTCCAATGAACTCGGTTTCTAGGCTTGCAAACCGAGTCCAATTAACTCGATTTCTGGTCTACGTGAACACTCTGGCCACCTTATCTGCTGGTAAAAAAAGGAAACTCGAGTCCAGTATACTCGATTTTATAACCCAAAAATCGACCCCTCTGAACTCGAATTGTTAGAAACCAAATATGTTTGAAATGTTGCCTAACTAATGATATTGTTTGGGTTTTATATTTATTTTCTAAAAAATCCTTGCCAATGTTTTGAAAGGTTCTCCATGTTTTAAACCACTCAAAAACTCTCGTGTCTCCCAAGCCCCAAGAAACAAAAAAAATCTAACGTTGAACCTCCTCGAAGCAAAAGATTTTCTTGAGATACAGAGAATCCCCAAACCAGAAACATCAGATTCTACAACCTAAGGGAAGTTTTTCTAGAGCCTCAGGGAAGCCTCCCACATCAGATTCTACTTCTAACTTATACGAATTAAAATCTTCACTATTTAAAATGGATCTATACTGTGTTGTAACTTAAATATTACAAATTTTAAGGCATATCTAGTACCACATGAATTCAAATTTTAAATAATATGACATCATATACCCATTAGATATAGAAATTGCCAAGAACATTATAGCTCTACTGAAATTTCCTAGTATTTCCAACAGAAATGTCCAATACTCAAATCCATCCTCTTCTAATTATCAAATTATAAAAAAAATATAAAAATTAAAATTATAGACTCTTTAAATTGAGAGTATAATAAAGTGAGCTTGTGAAATGCATATATACTACCGTAAAGTAAGGGTTACGCCAGAATTTGTCTAAGAAGTGAAATGAATAGTAAATAACATAATCATGCATCCAATACCATAAGATGGTGAGCTTATGTTCCGAGATCTGCTTTAGATCTTTAAAGTAGGCAGGTTTCCAAACGTATGTGTGCATTGCACTTTGCTTTAGAGTCTCCTCATGGGATTTTTAAAGGGAGCACAGAGATGGCATGAATACAAGGGTGGATTCATACTTGTCCATGCACTTCTTGCACTGACCAAGGTACTCCTCACACTACCCCATTTCAAGCCATTGATTCCTCACCCCCCACCCCCAACATCTTGTGTACCTCTCCTCATATTCTCAAATCATGGTTTTTGGTCTTGTTTTTCTCACGTCAAAAAAGACTTCCTCATTGCTTTTCCAACTCGCTAGAGAGTAGAGACTCTGCTTCCTTAAATCAATATAGTTGCACATTCTCTATGTTAGTAATCATTTCCTTCCATAGATTTTTTTTTTTCCCCGCTAAAATATCCATCTGAGCAGATCATACCTATTCTTTAGTCTGTCTATATGCGGGAAATTTATTATCACCTTGTCAAAATATCATTCCTAAAAATTGAATGCAATTCAATATTTTATTTTTTTGAGAAGAAAATGCAATTCATTTGCTCCTATGAATAGAAGCAGTTCCATATTTAACGAAATTAAATAATAATAAAAAAAGGCTGCATTACTCCAACAAGAATATGCTGAGTTTTATTAATACAAATCACTTAACATGGCTCAGAAATCCAATGACTGCTAGTGCAGTCACAGCATTTGCTTATTCAAACCAGGAGAGCATGGAGCTGGTAATTCCAAATTATTTCTTAACTTCAATCATAACTTTTCCAAAATTAGAACTTGTGAAGAGGGAGCCTAAGCTCTCCAAGTAGCTCTCAATTCCATGGTAGATTTTGAGTTTGGAACTAATCTTGCCTTCTTTTATGTAGCTCTCCATTTCCTTTGCAAAATCCCCCAAACGATTAAAATGTGAACTAATCAAAAACCCTTCCATCCTTACCTCCTTACCTACCATATTAAGCAGATTTCTTACCCCTTGTCTCTCTGTCCAGATCTGCATCAAACAAACAAGTTGGAAACTATAATATATTTTGGTTACTTGTTATGTAGCTGTGTGTGTGTTTGCTGAAATGAAAATGTGAAGGAATATGATGACAGAAATGGTGTAGTCATATGAGTCACCTTCTTATATTGAGATATCATGCCACAAACGGGGATTCGTGCATGCGTGTTAACATGGTTGAGGACAGCCTCAAGCATCTCACCACCAACATTGTCAAAATAAATATCAATGCCATTAGGGAAGTACCTATAACATTCAAGATCAAATAAGTATGCCTCCTCCACTAGATTATATGCTTGTGATAATATAATAAGATATCCAAATGCAAGTTAAACTTCATAAAGAGATATTTCAACCTATAAACAAATTATCAATTACATAAAGATGAAACCTTAAATAATAATTACTTGCTTAATGCAGCATCTAAGTCTGTTTCTGTTTTGTAGTTGAAAGCATCATCATATCCAAATTCCTCCTTTATGAGCTTTACCTAAGAATCACAAACAACATAAAATCAGAATGAGACATTGGTGAGAATGTCTGATACAAAAAAGTAAAAATATGATATATGCATCATGCTTTATCCCTTGATCTCTTATATCCCCAACTTTTAACAATCTGGTATCTAAACATGCCACCAATTCCAACCTCTAAAACCACACGCCAGTCAATCATCGTTAGATTCCAAATTTTATTTCACTATTAATCCCCAGTCTTCCACCGTCCTTTTCTTTTATTGGTAGCTCTACCTTAGTAACAATGCACATATACATTATGGTATTGTTAAATTTAGCATGCATAACAAAATTGATGTATATGTTGGAAGGTGATGCATAATGCATCAATTCTTCATAACGTAGGCTCAAAATATAAAATACTGAACATCAGGAACATTTGCAAATACACTAAACATAATAGTTCCAATAGAGAACTCAAAAATAAGTACTTTTCGAAATTAAAAACAATATAAATGATTGTAATTTGTCGCGCATAAAAAGTACTTTAAAAACATTAAAAATGATTGAACTTGGTCGCATTGTTAACAAATTTGTTGTTGTTCTGATAATTTGTCGTGTTCGACACTATTATTGGATTACGCTAGCAGATTTACTAGATTTCCTTACCTTGTCGAGATCGTTTAATACAAACTTCAATTATTTTTTTCTTCCTAAAGTTCGGCGATCTATACTTATTTTTTTACATCATCTTTCTCCATAAGAATCAAGAATATGGGAAACATCCTTAAATGCTGGTAGAAACACCTTTCTATTCTTTGATTTTCATAACCTTTGTTTTCACACAAACACTGAAAGCACTGTATCTAACCTCCAATCCACATTTGCTACTTGGATACAGAACCTAGTTTCACCAATATAAACTACTAAACTAATTGAAAAGCAGTTGATTCAAACTGCCAAATATAAGAGTCCCTCTTGTTTCCTAATTTGGTTACAGTAGTCAAAGTATCTAACAATAATAAAATTGACAGCAATTCACTTTATATAAATCATATGCAGACTGGAATAAGTTCTCTGTGATATAATAATTGTATTTACTTTCAACTTAAGCGTTGCTATGAGTGGTACTAAGCCACCATGCTATTTATGGCCTCTATCCTTTATATTAGAAACACTTTTTTTTTTTTTTTTTTTTTTTGAGGAAATTATATTAGACAAACTTAAAATCAAATTAACTAGCTGAACTGCAGCAATTTCCTTTAAAACAAGAACGAAAGCTATATATAGATGCATTTGTATGTTTCAAATTATTTATGTAACTTAAGCTCAATGTTGGAAAGCCAAATTGGAGAAATTTTTGAGAAGAAGCTTTACCTTGGCATTCAAGCCAAAAAAAGAATAATAATACAGGACAGGGGATGGGTTCCCTTTTTCAACCCATAAACCAAAACGAAAAAAGGCTGCATAAGTGACCATGCTCAAGGCTTGGGCTAGAGATCCTATTATATATAAGCCAACACAGGGGAGATAGATTCATAGGCCAACATAGTGGAAATTCCAAGGGAGTTTTTGTAGTCAATACTTTTCAAAAGGCTCATCATGAGGTCCACTAATTGAAACTACCAAATGAATTTTAAGCATAATGAGTCCCAAAAGTCCCCACCCACCATCTCTATAATTGACAAAGTGGTACACCAGATAATACGGGGTTTATAATGTTATTCCCAGCAAACCCCACCCATGGCAATAAAATTGATTTTTAAGGTTCTGACTAACATGCAAATGGGTCAAAAAGGCGAATACGCAACTTCTTCTTCATCTTTTTTTATAACTTTTTTGAGAGATGCATAAAACAAAGCTCTTCGTCACGAAAAATTATTTTGTATCAAATGATACCACACGTCATCTGTATCAAAATTCAACAAACATGTGACATATGTGCAAAAATAACTACCCACTAACACATGTCTTTCTTTTGTTAGTAATATAGTTATTTTTTACAGACATGTTTCACACTTATTAAATTTTGATATCGCTTACATAGTATCATTTGATATCAAATACCTTCTCTTTGGTCACAAAGAAAAAAGAGAGTTATAAAAATATCTTTTTGTTTTTGTTATGTACTCAAATTCATTTAAAATAAATGTAAGACAGTTTGAAAATAGCAAGCCTTTCTACATTGGCCTTATGTAAGTTGGCCTATCGAAAAAACACTAATACTTCATTTCTGCTCAAACTGATAATATCCATCATTATCCCATCCCCCAAGAGTGAGAGATAGCCTAAAATTGTGAGGATTTTTATTTATATTTTATTTATATATTTGTTTAAGTGTTGAATACTTGTCTAGTTATCTTTAATTTACTCTTTTAGCTATTAGTTTATATTTAATTATCATTTAATTATCATGAATTCACTTTATTAGAGTATTCACATCAATGGTGCTACAACATTTTGTTTTTAGCACCTCAAAAAACTATTTTCTTTATTTATTTTATCATCTTACTTTATAATATACCCAACATCTCATCTCTTATTTTAGCGTACAACCCAGTAAAATAATATAAACAATTTATACCCATTAAATAAATAAATCACACAAAAACTAGAAAAACCCACAAACACCATTTCACAACCATAGAACACCGACAAATAGTGAGCCATACCCAAGGCCAAACACCCAAAGCCACGACTACAGAACACCCATAAATAGTCATACCCACAGCCAAACACCCATTTCACAACAAACCACCAACCATTCCACAGCCACACCACCACTTTCACAACCACCAACCATACCACAACCACACTATCACCAACCACATCACAACCTAGAGACCCAAACCAATCAAAAACCGCCCCACAAACCACAACTCCGTGGAACCCAACCACACCAAAACCCGATTAATGACCCACCACATCCATAAACCCCACGACGTAACCCACCAACCAAACGGCCACAACCCGATCAACAATCCATAACAACCCACAGCGTGACCCACCAACCCAGCCACAACAACCCAGTCAATGACCCACCACTACCGCAACAACCCACAGCCCAATCAAAACCCTAACCCAACTGCCATCAGCTAATCAAAGTGGAGAGAGAGAGAGAGAGAGAGAGAGGAATTGAATGAGTGAGAAATGGAATAAAAAACATATATATAAAAACAAGTAGCAACTTGCTACAGTAAACTGGTACTAGCACCAATTCACTATAGCAAGTTGTCAATTTTTTTTAGATATGGTACCACCAATGTAGCATGTATTTTGTTGTTTGTGATGCTAAAATAGCTTTTTTAGCAATTTTAACACCACCAATGTGAATGTTTTTATCCATTATTGCTCTTAAATTGACATATGAAAATATAAACATATATATATATATATATTTAATAGTTAATTAATAAAAAATAATAATTTTCAAAATAATTTTGCATTTAAAATTATCTTTGCTCTTTCCCTCTTTGAATTAAAATTACCAATTCCTCATAAGTGAACCTGCCCTCAAATCTGCGGCCTTTAAGCCTAGCATACACCCTTGACCAAAATTTGATCACTCACCCAAAAAATGGGCTGCGTAACGTGCGTCTAGCAGCCTTAGCTTCAACCAATAGCTTAATTAGTAATAGGTGGAAAAGTTCTAGCCCAAAAATAATTGATTGAGTTACAGGTTAACACTAAACTTAAATAAATTCGACACATGAAAAACACCTTTCTTTTTTCTTTTCTATTTTTAAACTTAAAAAGATAATTAGTGGCGAATTGAAATCACATTTCAATTGCAACAAAGCAAAGAAAGTATTATGAGGACATCCAACCGGAAATTTAGATGGAAGAACTTATATCAATTTGACAAACTATACATGCTGACTTTTTTTGTTAAATACCTGCCCACCTAATTTTATTTTAATTTAATATATCATAACTTCTTTTTAGCCAAAAACAATATTATCATTACTTCTAAACCACCTCATCCACCAACAATATATTTTATCCTAAATTTTCACGATTTCATTTCCCCTTTTTTTTATATGAAAAAGTAATTACTTAAGAATAATTGGAATCACATTCCAACTAGGCAACTACACATTAAAGGGAAGAACAAAGAAAGTATTACAAGAACAGCCCACCTAAACTTTAGATGGAATTACTTCTCTCAATTCAACAAACTAATAAAAATTCTACATGACTCACTATAAGCGGTGAAAAAAAAAATGGTGAATTCATGCGAGAGTGACAGCAATCAATCACAGTCTACCATATAAGATAATCTTGCAAATAGGTTTAAAAAATTAAACCTTGCTATTGAGTTATTAATATTATTAATTAGTTTATTTAATATTAACATTGCTTCTAAACCACCTTTATCATATATTTTCATGGTTGCAGTACATACCTTCTCATCTGATCCAGTGCTGCCAATAACCCTGCAACCTTTGAGTTTAGCCAATTGCCCTGCAAACATTCCAACACCTCCAGCCGCAGCCGAAACAAACACATTTGACCCTGGCTTTGGGTCTCCTAGTACCTCTATTCCCACCCATGCTGAAAACCCCGGTAGCCCTGCAATACATTTATATGTCATCTAATCTTTCATTTTTTATAAATATACTATATTTAAAGGATAAAATCTATAAAAATAAATAAATAAATAAAAGGATAAATTGCAAAGTACACCCTAAAGTTTGGGATTGCTTGGATTTTACACCTTGATGTTTGAAAAAATGGATTTTACACCCTAAAGTTTAGTTCCATTAGCAAAACCTCACCCTCGGTTTGTTTTAGCTGTTAAGTGACAAGGTGGAGTGTTGATGTGTATTGTTTTTGCCGAATCAACCTCCCAAAATGCCTTCGCCCAAACTTAAAACACAAAACCATCTGCAACACAACCTATTACCAGAAATCAAAAACTCATTCCAAAATAACTTCCATGGTAGATCCTTGTGGCATAAAGAAAAAAAAAATCATTTCCTTTTAATTTGATCTCCAAATAAATTCAAAACTACATCATTACTGATCTGGCTTCACTCAATAGGGCATCCAATGATTATACAACTCAATGGAAGCAAAGACACAGTGACACTCTTTAAAATTCGTGTCTAATAAAATTTCATCCATCTTAGTGGAGCAGACTGCCATTGACAAAATACAAATGACTCGAGGCATAAGTAGAGGAGATGTCACCACATGGGGAAACATGATTGAGGCTATCAATGCAAACTAGTGCGTGTGGAGTCTTGGTGGCACATGAGGTGTGTGGGACGATTCACCATGGCTATCGCCTATTGGCGACTTAAGTGGGCACTCCCAAAATCCAAAATCCACAAACAAACTTGCTTAAAACGCAAACAAAGTGCAACGACCAAAAAAAAAAAAAAAAAAACCTATTCCAAATAAACCTGCTGAAACCCAAACCTTTTTGTTTCGTCACCCACAAAACCTTTCCATCTTGTTCGTTCCAGGTTGCTGACAACTGTGAGAGATCTGCTTCAGCTCGATGGCGGTGGCTCAACGGTGAAAAAAACCCACCAATAATCCCAGTAACAAAAAAAAAAACCCCCAACAAATCCAAATCCAACAATGGCAAGAAAAAAGCACAAGAGAAAGAAAGCGAGGAGAAACTCACTGTCGCCACCGCCACGGAGCTTGATGGGTTTGTATGCCGAGTTCGTGGGGGTTTTGATTTGGGAATTGGGTTGCTATGATGTGAAACGGTTTATATAAGTGACACGGCGTTGTTTTGTAGTGTTGATTTGGCAAAGAAAAAAATACGGAAGCATGCCACTTGTCGCTTAACAGGTCAAACTAACTGAGGGTGAGGTTTTGCTGACGAAACCAAACGTCAGGTGGAAAATCCATTTTCTCAAACATCATGGCATAAAATTCAAGCAACCCCAAACTTCAGGAGTGTAATTTGCAATTTACCCTAAATAAAAACAAGAAGAAAATCCAGGAGAAAAGAAAGGAAAAAAGTCTCAAGAATATGGATTCAATTAGTACAACTGGTATATTTTTATCATCAAATGGGGTTCGAACTCTGTCTACATCAAAACCAAATTGGTGTTTTGGCTTAATGATAAATAAAAATCATTTTGAAATAAACTTTATATATGTTGAAATTCTATTGTACCCATCCTAGAAAAAGAAAAAAAAAAAAAAAAAAAAAGTTTCCATGAACAAGAAGTTGTACCAAGAGAACTGAGATACTCTTGCAATGGAAGCTCAGATGCTGGGTCAACCTTCCTTAAATGGAACGCAGATGGTATAACACAATATTCGGCTACAAGACCATAAAGATTGAGGATAATATCACCTTCCCTGTAACTACTGTCCTTTGACTGAATCACCCTTGCAATTGTAGGTGCGCTTACCACCTACATTACCATTTAGCATTTGAATTATGTATTCTATCAACAAAAAAAAAAAGTACATACATCTATGACAGGGGCGAAGTCTTTTTTTTTTTATTTTTTTTATTTTTTTTTATAGAAAAAGATATATCAATTAAAAAATTCATGTTTTATGAGAAATAGTAGACTAATACCATTCCAAAATTATTCATTTAATTTCTCTTTTGAACTTTTAACATTATGAGTTTTAATTAGACATCATCTTTGCATATAAAATTGTATAAATCTCAATGAAAAATCATGCAATATTGAGAAATTTTTTAAAGACTTAACTTTCTAAAATACTTATTACTTTATTCTCATTTAAAAAATAATTTTTACTTTCTTAAATGCTCAAAAACTGAAAATCCTCTTAATCTTTGAATTTGAAAAAAATATAACTCCCATTCTTTTGAGAGGGGAGCTCATATTTTTTTAGAATCAAACTCAAAGCTCAAAAAATTAAAATTTTAATGAGTTTGTAAGAGGCCATGGCCGAACCAAACACGGCTGATAGCTCCCCCATTATATGAGGTTTCGGATAGCACATTATCTTTTGCCAAAAAATTACATAGAGATATAAGAAACATATTTTAAAGCAAAAAAAAAAAAATATATATATATATATATATAGACATATAACGAACATGGATGTTGGATCCCAACTTTAGTTCTATAAATTTACATCCAATGATTTTTCTGGGTAAGTTGATTGGCCTTGAACCCACAAAACCATTCTGCCAAAAGAGATGAAACTTTGAATAATTTTTTTTTCTTTTTTCTTTTTTTGAGAGGAAACTTTGAATAAATTGATTCCACAGAAGTAAGATCCGGTTTTAAAAAATGTATTTTTTTCCGAAAAAACCATATATAATCTACGAAGAACCGAAGAACTAAAACATATACATATGTTGATATCAATGTATAGGCAAGAAAAGTTGAAAAAAATGGAATGTGGTGGTGTTTACTTAAACTTTTTGAAGTACCTCGTTAAGTTTGGTCTGAGGAAAGTAAAGGCCATCTTCAAGGCCAGACATTAGGGTACGTTGATATGGATCGACGGAGATGAAGATGTTCTGAACAATGAGATGGTGGTCCGGAATTGAATCAACATCGAGTGATAAAGTGACTGTACGCAGTTTGAGATGATCAGACGTTGGAACACCTTCGGGTGCATATGCAGCCAGGTGCCATTCTCTGCTCTCAACCACCCTTGCCATTGTTTTGTCTCTAGCTTTTGTGCATGAAAATGTCTGTGTGTTTGTATGAATGAGAGTTTAATAACCAGCTAGTGTTGTGAACTACTTTTTAGTCGGAGGTTGGACCTGATTGACTGTTAAGATTTAGTAATGAATTTCTTGTACTGTTGTACGGTTGTGATCGATAGTACCGTGGAAAAAGTTGTATTGGTGCATGATGGCCCTAGGGAGTCATTAAAATATCAAGAGGGTGTTTGGTTAGTGTTTTCAAACTATTATTTTTAGTTTTTAAATAATATTTCACGTATTTCAATGCATTTTTTCACTCACACATATTTTTATAAATGTTTTCAAACAATAATTTTCAATTTTTAAACACATGTGCCAAACGGGCTCTAATTGTTCTTATTTTGTGGCTAAATTTTCTTAAGCATATACAACTTTTTCCTAAATATATAGGTTGTCAAACAAAAATATAGATTATCAAACAAAACTTACTAGATGATAAAAGAGATTTGAGTTGGTGGAGAATAAGATATGGGTTATTTTTAATTGCATCTATAATTAACTTTAACAATGGTAGAATTTATCAACGTTATTATTTAATTTTGGATTTGTTTTGACTTGTTCAGTGGAACAGAATATTTAGGTACCAGTCAACTTTAGTGTGTTGTTTCAAAGTGTTTCAGTTTTTTTTTTTTTAAATAATATATATATATATATATAGTATAATTTTTTTTATACTTATTATTATAATGAATTAATTCCCTCACATTGTATGTTAAAGAAAACTCCACGCCTTATTCTCCAAAAAAAAAAAAAAAAAAAACTCCACACCTACACTATATATCCAATGTAATTCAATAGGCAAGTAGATACTAATAAGTAATAAAAGCACCCACAGCAGATGTGGGATAGTGCCAAATGCTAAATATTTGGCACATATCCCACACCAAACACCATTTGACCCGATTTATCAGATGTTCAAAATGCTATAATTTTTGCAACATGCTACTGTATGCTCACATATTTACCACTGTACGGACAGATGTGGCAAATGTTTTTATTATTTTTTTATTCCTCTTTCTCTCCCATCTCTTCGTCAGTCTCACTCTCTCACCCTAATCCTCTCCTCCGAGTCCTCAACGGTAAAATGTTATCCAAATCCACCTTCGCTAATGGATCATCCGATAAATTGCTTTCACCATCTGAAACATCGCTACCGATATCGCTATCACTGTGAGGAATCGTTGTTGGTATCAGGAGGAGGAGGCTCGAGTTTCTGAGCTTTGTGCGAGTTGTCTTCATTGTCTTTGCGGCTGAGATCAGGTTTGCACTTCGGGTGCAATGTAGGTTCTTCTTCTTGGTGCTTGGTTTCAGCCATGGCTTTCACTATTTGCTTCGAAATTTCGTTATGGGTTTGAGAATTGAGTTTTCAATGGAAGGGTTTTGGGGCGGTTGAAGGTGAGTTTTTGGTGGAAGGGTTTTCAGTTGAAGGTGAGTTGTTTTTTATTGGGTTTTCGTTTGAAGGTGGGTTTTCGGTGGAAGGGGCTTTCTGCAGAAGGTGAGTTTTTGGTTGAATGGTTTATGGTTGTTTGTTGTGGAATTTGGCTGGATTTGTTTGGGTTTGCTTTGAGTTGTGTTTTTGGTTGTAGAGGATGTGGTGGTTATGTGGTGGTGGCTGTTGGTTGTTGGCAGCAGCGTGGAGGTTGTTGATTGTGTTTGATGTGTTGTAAATATTATTTTAATGTGTAGTAAATATTATTTTAATGTATAGAATTGAATGATAAAACATCTGATAAATTGGATGTTGTAAAATAATGTGGTAAAATAATAAAGTAGACATTTGGTGTGGCAAAATGACTTAATTTATAGAACAACTGATGTGGATGCTCTAACCCATCAATCCATCACACCATTCAAAAATTAAATAAAATAATAATTTTCAGATACACTAAAAGACAATTATATTTTGGAAGTATGAGCCATTCAAAACTTTACCCAACCAGATAACCATTGTTCAGAAGTAACAAGTCTCAGTTTTTTAGCATTTAGCTTAACAAAGAAAAAAGTTTTAAGCTCTTAGCACTTTGAAGGTTTGACGAAATGTGAAGACTAGCGAAAAAATGTAATGCAAAAAGAAAATAAAGCCAAAAATGAAAAGGGAAAAGAAAAGATAGAGCATGCAGATGAAGGTTGGACACTGCCATTGTTGTTAATTTCCTTCTCTCTTCTTAGTTTCTTTTTGGGTTGTGATTATTTTCTTGTGAATTTAAAGGTTTATATCTTGTCAAAATTGAAGCTTCACATGTGTGAATGGATTTGTGAACATCTAATTTGAGATGTAAAACAATGTAGTTGCAAGACAGATTTTTTTTTTTTTCTTTTTTTTTTTAAGGCAAAACTAGTACCGGCCGAAATTCCCATTCCACCCAAAATTGCAAGTTAATTAACTTTAGTAAATTGTCAATTAGCACGGCTCCCTTTTCAGTTCTTCATAAATAGTCCCAACTGCTTAAGACCAAAATTTTCAACATTCTTTATCCTCTCTCTTGTAAGTTTTTCTAGTTTGTGTCAATGAGGTTCTTACTTCTTAGAGTAGCTTCCCTTGAAAAGTAAATGCAATAAATGAATCATTATTGTTTCCTTTTTCGTTAAATTAGTAGATTAACTAGTTTTAACAACTCTTTTTCAATTGAATTCATTAAAAATACGTACAAAATAAGGAAAATAAATGAGAAGAGAAAATTATGTGATTAACTCTCTTTTTTTCATCATTTCTTAAAAGTTACCATGCCTTTGAAGTGAAATTTGTGATGTGTCTTTGTGTTATAAGTTATAACTCATTCTCACTTCCTTTGTGTATGTTTGTTAAAAAAAAAAAGAGAGAAGAGAAGAAAGAAGGATGTTCAAATGTGTTTTATTGAAGCAACAATTATAATAAGTTAAGAGATGGGGACAAAATTAAAAAATGAAAACATTAAGCGTTGATTTTATTTTTAAAAAGATCCATATAAGAATTAAAGAGGGGAAGCAAAAACATGATGTAGCCACCCTCTACCTTTAGGCCAGCCAAGCAACCCCCCTTACTCTTATGATTAATAACTGATGATGCATGAAAATCATCAGTGAGCTACTGGCTCCAAATCATGCTAATGGGCACCTGTAGAACAAGAGCACAAGAACCAAACGGATGGCACTGGCGCAGTACCGGCCAAAGACCCTCTGAAAGTCAAGTTAGTGAATGAGAAATCTCTAAGAACTCTATAGTGAGAGAGTTAGGGATTTTCTGCGTACTTGAGAAAAGAGAAGGTCTGGTGCTTATATTGTGGTGAGTAGTGAACCATGATCCCTCGGAAGTAGGGATTTTTCCTTGTTGGGAAGATCTGACATTACGGTTTCTGAGATTTTAGGGTATCTTTCCATACGAGGAAGATAGGGTATTTGTGCGTGGTACGCAAGATGTTTTCATATATGAGTATGAGTGAGGATCAAGTAAGGCCACATAGGGTCCATCGGTGTACTTTCCGTCAACTAATGGTCTTTTGTCGGTTTGCGGGGATGACGTGCCCATCAGCTTCATTGCTTGTCTATCTTCAGGGTCGTCAGTTTTCTAGAGAAACCATCAGTTTTAGCAATGCTGATGATTCCACAAGACCCATCAGCTTTTCCTGTTATGCCTTGATATTTGTGCCAAAAAACACCCCCATTAGCTGCCCCTACCCTGTGGCCCCATAAACTATGGTCGACAAGTCTCGAAGTAATTAAGGATTTTTTTGTTATGAACATTAAATGCCCCATTGAAGAGTGTGTCATTTATGGCATAGGTCACCTCGAGAATGAATGCTAGTTGACACGTGGCACTTATTGGTTGGCCCATGCTCTGCCTGTATCCCTTGTTTCTCCTTTTGGGTCATCACCATCCCCTATTTTTAATCAAAACATTGCACCCCAACCTTTTTCAACTCCGTTTGTTGAGTACAACTCTAATAGTTTTGGCAGTAGCCAGTTTAATCGCAGCCCTGTGGTATTGGGCCCAGCTCCATATGAACCATTTCGTTTAGTTCAAGGACTAGAAACAGAACTCCATTCAAACCAAACACCACTAAATTCCATAACTCGTACTTCATCCAATAGTAGTGGTGACGAGAACCCACTGGGAGCTTCAAGCAGTGCTAATGACTATGAAATCGAGAATCCACTGTCTCAGTCTCCTGACAATAGTGGATTGTTGGATGCTTTGTTGGTGGAGTCTCAAACTCGATGTGAGAAGTCCAAGGGAAAAGAAGTTTCGTCTGCAGTCGCCTCTAATAAAGGGAAAGGCGTGATGGTGGAAGCATCAACCGAGGAGGAAGATCCAATGAATGTGGATTCTGTTTTCAAAACTAGTGGTGAGACTAGTGCTGAGAACCACTGGGATGATTTGAGCTTTTCTCAATCTCAATCTCAATCATCCATTGGTAATTTACTATTCCTTTTGTTTAATATGTTTGATAAATTTTTAAGAATTTTTCATATTGGATTTTCTTAGCTTATAATAGTTTTGATCAATTATGATTCAGCTTGGCGGTATCACATTCCTTTTAATTTTCACTGAGTTAATAGAATTGTTTCAAATTTCAACAATATTAAGGACATACTCTTTTATTCATGTCATATACATTGTAACATTAACCATGAAAATATGTAAAAATGTGAAAACCACATCTGTTTTATTTTATTGTTTATTTAACATTATGGGCTTACGCCATTAATGCGTTACCAACTTTTATTGTTTGCTATCTTCAATGGTATTATGTTGTTTCACACAGGTATGAAACCAGCTGAAGATCCACTGGAGGAGATGAATTCCATGGATGATGACTTGGCTAGCCTGCTCACAAACTTCCCATCAGCAATGCCAACTCCTGAGTGGTACCGTGGAGGTCGTCACCTATCTAATGGGCAATCGTCCGGTGTGGAAAGTGACAATGTGAGGCTTGACACTCAACAAAGTGCTTCACTAGCCCCGGTCACCAACACTACCGAACCAGAGCTCGAATGGGGCCTAAGCCCTTGCTACTGGAAGAACTTGCCTGGCATATGCTAAAGCGCTTCTTACAAGCGTTTGTGTTTCCTACAATAGTAATAGGGTAGTCTAGTAGTGTCCATATGGTCCAAAGATTAGAGAGTTGTGTCCATATGGATTAAGGACAAGAGAATATTGTCCATGCGGTTAAGAAACTAGAGTTTAATGTTGTTGTAATATAAGTTTAGCTTTAAAGTAGGCCTTATGAACCTTTTCTTCTATTGTAGTTCAATGTTTAATGAGAGTCCTGTGTGCATATAACCAAAAGAAGGCTTATCTTATGTTTTTGTTGTATATATAGTCAATGAAGTAGTTTTTACATTAGCCTCAAGTATTTGGTATTACCTAAAGCTTCTTTTTCTTTTACTATTTTTTACCTTTGTGAAATGAATTACTTTTCGGAATCTGAAGTTCTAAATGTGGCCTTAGATGCCTTACTAATGTTAGTAAAGACTTAGAACACCATAAGTTAAAATTCTATCTTATTTATCCAAAAAAATATATTGACTATATTTGTACTACATGATAGCTCATTTTCTTTCATGTGATATCCTAATATCCTAAAGTGAGGGATGAGGCATGACATACCCAATTCACCATAAATTCACCATATTAATTCAGGAATCTTGCTAAATATAGCAGCAAAACTTGCTAACTTTTTTTTAGGAAAAAAAAAAAAAACTTTGCTAACCTGATAAGTTTACCCATGCCCTGATGTGCCATTTCTTCAACTTGGGTTGGCTTTAATTCTTGTTTATGACTCCAGAAACGTCTCTATTTTAAGAAGAAAATGCTTCACGCATACCATCTTTCCCTAATCATCGCCCACTTTCCTCTAAATGTTTCCAATTCATAAATGTGAGACAAAGGTAGGAGCTGCTTGGATTATGGGTCACTCAGACAACATGTTTCTCTCATTCCATCCTCATTTTGCAATTCCCTTCAGGTTCAGCAACTCTAATCTAAAGTAAATAAATCTATTCGACAATCTTGAGGTTTATATGTCACACGCTTTGCTTCAAAGGCTCAAAATTTTACTAAATAAAAAGCTGCTTTATTCGTATTCACTTGAAGATTTCAATTTATTTTCCTTTGGGTCGCCCTTTCAAAATTGAATTCATTCCTCATTTGATAGGGGGTTATGCCCAAAATAAGACTAAATTACTCTTTTTGAGACGAGGCATGGGGTTAATATCTATAAACATGCTCAAATGTTTTTATTTCTTGTATTAACAAAGATAAAGAAATGAAACATAGCTTATGTTTAAATTACAGAAGATGTGGGAGGGTGCCTCCCTAAAACTTAAAAGGGTATTATTTTTAATTTCAATTAACAGTTCTCACCAATCACCTAAGATGTTATTGTTTCAAAATGCCTAAACCATTGACCTCTTCTAATTGCCTTAATCGTTTTTTGAGAAACTTAATTGCCTTGATCCAAATGGTCAGAAGAAGAAAAATCGACCAATCCATTTACAACTTATAACCTTTTTTTTTTTTTTTGAGAAACCTCTCAACTCGGAGAGAACAAATTCATTACTAAGGCAAATCTTTTACAACGAAGATGAAAATGTTTGGAGGAACTTCCTCCATCAAAACTCTTAAAGGAAATGAAAACCTAGCATCCCTAGCTAAAGCATGGGCAACATAGTTGCCCTGCCGCCTTATATGGATGATAGAAGAGGACTGAAAATACCCCCTTATAAACATGAAATCTTTTGCTAAATGGCCTGCCAGCGCATTTGAGACTGACCCCGACTGCAAACACTTAACCACTATCTCTGCGTCACCTTCAAAACACACATGTCTAAAGCCGAGTTCCCTGGCAAAAGTTGCAACTTTTCGAGCCGCGAACATCTCAAGGATCTCTACTGTTGCTAGCATCCTCACCATCTCCGACAAAGCCGCCAAAAGCCCTTCATTGTTGCGAATAACCACTTCGATGCCAGCTTCCTGTTCCTCCTTGAACACCGCCCCATAAAAATTTGCTTTAACTGAATTCCCTATTAGAGGCGGCCACCGCACCGAACCGTTACTTTTCCTCGTTACCAGCCCCTGTCTTCCCTGCTGAAACTTAGCTAACAGAGTCGAGGCTATTTGGGCGATTTTTGAACATGGCTGAGGATTTTCATTTGTTTCTCCGCAGCCAGATTAGCCACGCCATCATCACAAACACCTCCTAGTTATTTCCTTCTGCCTTAATGATGCTCACGAGGTCACTTATGGAAACTATGTTCTGGCATTTCCGCCTCACTTCAGCAAAGGAAGGCGCCCACCCCTCATGGACATGCACACAGTCCCATATTGCATGAACCTCATCTTCAGCCATACAACCACATTAACACAGAGTTGTCCACCACTTTTCTTCTTTGCAGGTTTACCTTTGTTGGGAGAGCTCTTAAGCAAGCACACCATAGGAACACCTTTACCTTGTTGGGAACTTTCAAATGCCAAATACACTTCCAGAAGCTTTTCACCTCATTAGAGCTGGAGCTAGAAGGCAAGGAATTCAGCTCATTCTCACACAACAATTGGTAGCCCGTTTTTACTAAATAGGAACCTGACCTGCATCTCAGCCATGAAATGCAATCTTCTTGGTCCGTGACACATTGAGGTATACTCTTGATTCTTTGAGCTTCAAATGGCAGGAAATGACCTTCCACTAGCTGATCATTCCAGCCCCCCTCCCGGCTCCAACAGATTTGCAACTACCCAATTTGAGGCCTCCTCAATCTTTGGAGAAACTACACAACTAGAGGCCTCCCAAAGCAACCACCTATCGTTGTAGATGTTAATCCTTGTACCATTCCCAACTCGCCATAGCAAACCTGATTGGACAAGTTTACTAGCCTTTACAATGCTTTGCCACACATACGACCCCGAAGCTACCTTTACATCAAAAATTGACCCACTTAGGAAATACTTTGCACTAAAGACCTAGTAAAAGAGGGATGAGTGGTCTACTAATAATCTCCACACTTACTTAGCAAGCATAGCCTCATTAAATTTTTCCAAATCTTTAAAGCCCATACCCCCTAGCGCATTTGGTTTGCACAATGTTTCCCAATTCTTCTAATGAATCTTACATTGGTCTCCCCGTTAACCCCACCAAAATTTCCTTATCATCATCTCGATATCATTTAATAAATTGGATGGGAGTTTGAAACAACCCATCACAAAGGTGGGTATAGCTTGAACTACCGCTTTTAGGAGCACCTCCCCACCCGCTTATGAGAGGAGTTTTTCCTTCCATCCTTGAAGCTTATTCCAAACTCCCTCTCTAATGAAATTGAGGCTCGCCTTTTTATTTCTTCCAACCATCGCCGAAAGGCCAAGGAACTTCTCATATTCCCGCACTTCACTAACCCCCAATGAATCTATTATCTCAAGCTTCCTCTTGTCCGGAGTAGCCTTGCTAGAAAACACGGTGGTTTTTTCTTTATTTAGCTTTTGGCGAGAGGCTTGCTCATACGAAACCAAAATACTTTGGATAACATCCAAATCACTCTTTGTAGCTCGGCAAAATAGGAGGGTGTCGTTAGTAAAGAATAAATGAGAGATTTTGGGACCATTTTTGGAAAGAGAGAACCCCTTAATAGCTTCGGACCGAGCTGCCTATTGCAACTAGCAATTTAAAGCTTCGAAACAAATTAAGAATAGGTATGGAGAGAGAGGGTCCCCTTGCCTAATAACCCTTGTTGGCCGGATATCACCCTTTGGAACTCCATTCACTAGAGTTGAGTAGGAAGCTGAGTTTATACAACTCATTATCAAAGCCACCCAACTCGTATTAAAGCCCACCTTCAACATTATGACCTCCAAGAATTTCCACTCCACCCTATCATAAGCCTTACTCATGTCAAGCTTCAAGGCCATGAAACCCCCTCTTTTCGATTTTTGGTTCTTCATATGGTGTAAAGTCTCAAATGCTACAAGGATGTTACCGGAAATTGCCTTGTCCGATTGAAAGGCGCTTTGAGATTCTGAAATAATCAAGGGTAGCACCCCTTTAAGCCTGTTTGTGACCACCTTTGATACAGGCTTATAAATTATATTACATAAAGAAATATGGTGATATTCAAAGACTTTTGTAGGACTTTTTACCTTTGGGATAAGGGTGATGAACGTACGGTTTATGGATGGAGGGATGACACCCGAGGTGAGACAACTTAGCACCGCATCAGTCACATCTTTGCCCACTACTGACCAGTAGTGCTGAAAGAAGAGGGGAGGGAATCCATCTGGACCCGAGCCCTTCAATGGGTCCATTTGATTTAGGGCCATGACCACCTCTTCCTTGGTGAACTCACCATTAAGCACTTTGTTCATCTCCTCTGTCACAAAGCAAGGCACACCCGCCACAACTTCCTCCATCCTGCTCGGATTTGAGGTGCTAAAAAGGTATTGGTAGTAATTAACCAATATACGTGAAATCCCATCCTCATCCATGCACAACTTCCTACTTGAATCTTCAAGATCATCAATTCAATTTCTTCTAAACCAATGAGATGCTCTACTATGAAAATACTTAGTATTGTTATCACCCTTATGCAGCCATAAAGCTCGAGTTCGCTGTTTCCACATTTGCTTTTCCCTTACCAATAGCTTTGAAATCTCTTTCTTCAGCCTTTGAACCCAAGAAATACTTCCACCTCTTATAACATCTTCCTCGGCCACTCACAATAGGTCTTTTTTCTCCCTAAGGCTTCAGATCACATTGCCAAAGGCAACTTTGCTCCACCACTTCTAATTTGTGCGACACCTATCCATTTTTCCTTCCACTCTACTCATCGGGCTTCCTTGATAAACATGGGACCATGCATCCTCAATTACTTCTCTATAGCCCTCATCCCTCATCCACATTTGTTTAAACCTCCAAGGTTTATTCACTCACTTAGGTATGCCTAATAAGTGAATCATAATCGGCTTGTGATCCGATGTGCCACTCTCCATATGAACCACTTTTGTAGCTGGGAACATTGAGAGCCATTTTGCCGTACCAACCACTCTATCGAGTCTTTCCCACACCGTATGCCCTTCCCCATGCCCATTACACCAAGTGAATTTACTACCACAATATCCCAAATCTTGAAACCCACATTCATCCAACACATCCCTAAACTCCTCCATTTGCCTACTTGGTCTATGTCTCCCCCCTAATTTCTCATGAGCTCAAATAATTTCATTAAAGTCTCCCGCACATAACCAAGGTAGGGTAAGTTTGGATTTTAGTCTTCTCAAAGTGGCCCAAAAGATATAATGGTTGTTTGTTTCAGATTCCATATTAAAGCCGGTGAATCTCCACTCCCCCCCCCCCTTCTCTTTATTAATGACCACATCAATATGATTCAGCGAGTAAGTATCCACCGAGAACTCCACTTCTTTTTTCCAAAAAACCACCACCCCTCCCTTCTCTACAAAATTCTATCATCCCATTAAACTTCAACTTTTCACGTAAATAAATTAGCCTAGCTTTTTTCAACCATGTTTCGGCTACAAACATGATTGAGGGAGAATGAGCTCAAATTAAATCACCAAGCTCCTGCTCTTTCTGAGGGTTCCCAAGTCCTCAACAGTTCCAGCATAAGAGATTCATTGCTGTTGGCGGGGCTGCTCCACAGCCTCCACCATTAAATAATTGTGTTCCTAACCAAAACATCAAAATAATCTCTTTTTACTTGGTAAGCCTTTTAAGATTTTTTTTTAACCACCGTAGGAATAACGTTCTCCACTAGATGTGCATGGTCTTTTTTCCTAATCCTTTTGGCTTTTTCCACCCTAGCACTACTTTTTCTAAAGCCAATAACATTTGAGATATCACATAAAGCTGATTGGGTGATAGGTACACTTACCAAGTTCCTCTCCTGCTTACGTGATTGAGTAGTTCCCATCTCATCCACTACTTTTTCTGCTATACTTTCCACTACCTTTTGTGTAGACTCAACCCTCCTAGCTGTTCTTTCTTCCTTATTTCCCTCATTGTTTCCTTCTATAGAAGCCCCTAAAGTCATGCCACTCCGCTTGTCAAATCTGGCTAGAGCCTTGTCAATCTCACCTAGCCTTTCCCCAAAAATCTCCCTTGAATCTTGGCTTTCCAATACCACCACATTTGAGATCATGTCTTCCACCTCTAACACCATAGATACCTCATTAAATGCACCCTGAAAATTTGCTACTTCGTTGGTTTGCACCAACACCACTGCGGGAGGTTGATCACCAGCCTAAAACACCGGCGGCACCACCTCACTCTCATCGTCTACCACCTGTTTCTTTTGAGCTTTCTTTACAGCGTAGAAGCCTGGGACTTTGAGAACTGAACTTCTTCCCTTCACAAATGGTGCTGCTCATATCCATGCTCTGTATGCTTGGTTCTCCTTCATTAGCTTTCCTTCACTCTCTATCCACAAATCACAGTTTCTGTCCACATGATTCAGACACCCACACCAGTAGAAAATGTTAGGAAGTATTTCGTATTTGAAAGACACCCAACTTTGCTCACCTTGGGATAGAGAGATTCGTCTTCCCCTGCACTGCGGTTTGCTTATGTCAATAATTACCTTCATTCGTAAAAAAACTGCCCACATTCGTCTCTCCCTTATCAGTGCATTTACAAACCATCCCTACTACTTCACAGAGTTTCTCCGCCACAGTTTTGTTCATAAATCTAATTGGGACATCGTGTATTTGGACCCATATCGGAATTTTATCAAACTCTAGGGCCTAAAGGGGGACTTCCTTGTCATACCACTACAACACAACAAGGTGCTTATCAAAACTCCAAGGGGCGTTACTCATTATCCTCTCAACCTCTTCATTTTTTTCAAAAGTAAACAGCAGAATGTGATCACTGATTCTTCGAACCTCAAACCCCTTCACCGACCTCCACAAAGGGCTGAAAGTTTTGCTCACTGCCTCCACATTTAGTGCCCGTTTTGTCAAAAATTTCGCTACCGTGGTCAAAGTTCTTGGTTAAGAGCTCATCATCCAACCCCAGCTCTTCTCCTTCCCTAGCATTTAGTGATATACTTTGCCAATGGGGATTTTTTAGAAAATAACCATCAAACCCAAACAATATCAATAGTTAGGCAAACTTTGAAACTACTTTCGTTTCTAACAATTCGAGTCCAGAGGACTCGATTTTCGTGTAGTTATTTCCTGTTTTGCCAGCAGTTAAGGTGGACAAAAAGTCCACATAGGCCAAAAGTCGAGTTCAGAGGACTCGATTTCTCTGTATAAAAACCGAGTCCAACGAACTCGGTTTCTATACATAGAAATCGAGTCCTCTGTACTCGGTTTCTATGCATAAAAACCGAGTCCATTGGACTCGATTTTCCAGTCTCATGTCTCATCTCCACTACATCATAAGTCTCATCCCAGTCTCATCCATGGCAGAGGATCACGTGTATTGAGCTGGAAATCGAGTCCTTTCCAAGAATGGTCCCCATCCCTCCACGTGTTCCCGTGGGTCCCAATTGAGACCGATTTTCCTCCTTACCGTGCTTACACCTTCAGCTCTATTTTTCTCTTCAGAAACTCTCAGCTCCTTTTCATAAAACAAGAGCTCCTCCTTCATAAACAACTTTCCTACTCTCTCACTTGCACTCACAGAACACTCATCTCGCACAACACTCATCTCACACAACACTCATCTCAGGTAATGTGTTTACAATATTGTGATTATTTGCTAGTTTTTTTTTTTTTTTTTTTTTAAAGAAAATTTTAGAACATATTATTAGGAAAAGTTTTGTTTTTGTTATTTGTTAGTGTAAATATTGTGATTAATTTATTTGTTAATATATTGTGATTATTTGCTAGTTTTTTTTGGACACATTATATACACATTTATATATGATCATGAATCTACAATAATCACTATGAAGTTATAATGATTTTATATGAGGTCCAAATATTACAAAGGTCAATCATGATCTTATTTAGTACAACCATGATCTTATATTTGGTACTCCAACCATGATCTTATAACAATTTATAAACACAACAATCTTAACTAAGAAGTTAGGACATAAAATAAATCTAAATAACATAAAAAGCATAGCTCATTAACACCAAACATAAATCAAAAAACAAAAAAAAAAAAAAAAAAAAAAAAAACTTACCTCTTAACAACAAAAAGAGATCGTTCAACGTCTTTGCGACTCTGCAACCGCCAAATTTGTTTTTTACTAAAACAAAAATTATAATAAAAAAAAAAAAAAAAAAACTTTGTATTGGCATTAAGTAAGTGTAGAATGTAGAGTTAAAAGTCAAACAGTAAAATACGATCATGGTTGGACTACCAAATATAAGGTCAATTAACTTCATAGTGATCTTATATAAGATCATGGTTGGAGTACCAAATTTAAGGTCAATTTTCATTATAACTTCATGGTTGGAGTACCAAATATAAGATCATGGTTGTACCAAATATAAGGTCAATTTTCATTATAACTTCATAATGATCTTATATAAGGTCCAAATATTACAATAATCTACAATCTTAATATTGTGATTATTGGGAATATTTAGTACCAAATATTGTGATTAAATATGTTATTACAACATATGGGAATATTTTTTTTGTTTGTTATTGTAAATATTGTGATAATATGCTAAGTTTTTTTAAAAAAATTACTATTGTGATTAATTATTGGGAATATTTGGTACTAAATATTGTGATCAATTGTTTGGAATATTTAGTACTTTTAGGTCTTTATCATGGATATGAAATGGATTATGAGTTTGACACCTAAGATAGTATTTGTAGTCTTTTTACCATAAATTATTTCAAGATATACCTCTTAGGATTTGTAACAGAGATTTTAATGGATAACAAGTTGGTATATAATATTTTTGTTCATCATAACTTATTTGAATGGGTTTTGAAAGTCATGCCCCTAGAATGATTTGGAATTTTTAAAGAATATGAATTTAGTAATGACTATTTTTGTAGGATTACTAAAGGTGAGTATATGCAAATTTGGTTGAGGTTAGTATTGTTGGCATTTCATACGCAAAGTTTTGTGATTGATGTTGATTGAGCGTTATAAATTTGTGACTAACACAATTGCACTTGATGATCTATAGGTTGACAATGATCCTTATAAATGTATACTATGGTGGACCCCTTACTGATACCAACCCTTATGACGGATCCTCATTTCAAGGTCCGGGTATCCAGTGCTACTATATGATGATACGCCGTAAGCTAAAGATCCTGAATGAGCTGAAAGTAAAAATTATGGAAGAGTTGCAAGTGAACCTTGCTTTGCATGACATACATATTACTTTCCGTTCTCTATATGAAGTACTTAAGCAATGCATTAATTACAGATATATGGAGATAACAGAGGACAAACATGTGAAATTCATGTTTAGTAAGATGTAGAAATGGGAACATGCAGCAGATTTTGAGTTGTACGTCACTTTGGAGCTGCATGCAGAAGTCGGCGTAGAGGAAGAAATTGTACAAACAACTACATCTTTACAGTTTGTAGTCCTAGATGATCGATGCACCACATTGGGAGGCTATACACCCCCTTTTCAAGAGACACCAGCAACAATTGAGAGCGAACTTGGAAATAGATATGAAGATCAATTTTGTACACATCGAGGTGAATCATTTACAGTTCCAGTAGTTGAAGATGAAGACGAAGACTGTTTTGGGGAATATCCTGACGATAGAGATGAGTATGAAGAGAGGATTGACAATGGCGACTTTGACAGGGGTGTTGATGATCATGAAATTTCTCCAATTCCTGATGTTGATGATATGGCTAAATGTGATGAAGATGATGCGGACGCTAATGTCAGAGTTCAGCATGTTATGAATACGACCCCCATTTATGAACCTTTTGCCTCATCATTTTATGAAAATACTTGGAAAAATATGGTTGATCCTGAAGTTGTTCAGCAAGCAATTGATTCTTCTTGGAATGCGGACATGAATTTTGCGAAAGGGTTGATTTTTTCGAATAAAGAGGCGGTGAAACGTGCATTAACAATTTACGCCGCAAAGCATAACATAAACATTATCACTAGTCGGTTAACCAGAAGTACACTGTCTGTGAAATGCGTTGATGAGTCATGCATATGGTATGTTGGGGTAGTCGCGAAGCCTGAACATGGTCTATGGATGGTCACATCTTATGAGGGTCCTCACAGCTGTATACACCTTGCCACGGCCCTTGATGGTAGAATGATGGATTGTAATTTTCTTGTAGCAGAATTTGTTCCATTGTTGCAAGAAAAACACACGGCAACAATTTATCACCTCAGAGATTTCATTAAAGGGAAGTATTATGAGCATAAGCTTTCTTACTACAAGATATGGGATGCGAAACAACAAGCTATTGCAAAGATATTTGGGGATTCGGAAGAGTCTTACCAAAGGTTGAAAAAGTTATTGTTGGCATACTTGGATCAAGAACCTGGCACCCAATTCTGGTGTCACACCATACCCAGGGACGAGTTTGGTGATACAATATTGCGCTATATATTTTGGGCTTTTTGCTCCATGCGTTGAAGGATTCAGACATTGTAAGCCAATAATCAGTATTGATGGGACCCATTTGTATGGTAAATATCGAGGGGTGTTGTTGATTGCAATGGCCACCGATGCCAACAACAAGGTTTTGCCTCTCACCTTTGCTATTGTGGACAAAGAGTTAGGTCCTAGTTGGAGGTGATTTTTAAAACGCCTCAGGAATGCACTGGGGGAGCTAGAAATTAATAACACTTGTATCATACATCAATCATAACATATGACCTCAGTGGTTGTAAAACGATATATAAAAATAAATAAAAATCCTATTAATTTTCAAAATTTGAGGAATATCAAGGTTAAAATTTTATTCTGTGTGTCTAACAATGTGTCATGTCATTTAAAATTATAGATCTATTTCCAATAGAGAGAATCGGTCAAGGAAGAGACTTACTTAATGGACAGTAGAGAAGGTGCAAATGGTGGGCCATATGCATCATCTGGTGGGAGGTCCTTCCTTGGGCACAAAAAAGGGAATCTGAACCGTGCCCAATACTAAACCAGTAGCAAGGCCCTACCAATCTGACTGGCACCTTTGTCGGTTGCCCTGCATAACTCTCTGTACAACCGTGCAAGGCAAGCGCTCCCACAACTGTATTGAGGCGGATTGCGAAGGTCTCTCAACATTTGTAACCACATCGTATGCACCCTATCGCTAGACTTGTTGGCGAAATTGTGTCTACCAAGAGTACTAGAATATAACACCGTGCATATTGATGCACAACCACCTCTGCTGCACCATCGAGCAACCCTTGGTCAATTTTTTCTAGTAGCTTCTTAATTAGGATCCTTTGTCCTTTAAGCACCACAGCATTAGTAGCAATTCCAAGCATACTCTGACATTCAGCAGCTCATGTCAAGTCAGTTGTTCCAACAATCGCCTCACCATTAATTGGAATCCCCAAAAGAACCTCCACATCTTGTAATGTGATCATTGTCTCACCATGTGGTAGGTGGAAGGTGTGGGTTTCAAGCCGTCAGCACTCAACGAAGGCTGTTATTAAGTTATGATCAATCTCCCTACTTGGGGTCCTATACAGCCCCTCTAATCCAACTCTCATGACAATGTCGACGATGCAATCATCCACCATTATGGGGTGTCGTTTTCGGAGCTCGTCATTACGACCACGGCATTTTAGTGCCCCCAGATCCTGCCCATGATAGAATCATAGTGGTGAGATGCAATATGCCATAACCTTTGTATATATGATTGTAGCTATTGATCCCAAAAAACAAAAAAATAAAGCGGTTATCAAGGGAAATTAAAATATCATCCAAAAAAAAAAAAAAAAAAAAAAAAGCAACAACGGGAGAAAAATAAAAGGATGCAATGCACTTGATATATTTGATAGAATGCTAGTGCACAGTGCAGAGCTATGGCTAATATGAAGTTTTTTTTTTTTTTTTTTTTTTTTTTTTTTTTTTTTTTAATAATTTATAACACTCTATCCGTCATCGTTTCAATCTGATAATTGAGAAAATATATGGCTTTACTTAATAGCAGCAATAAAACTATAGTTTATGGAGAAAGTGAAACAATATAAGGGTTTAATTAATAACAGTAGTTTGTACAACCTATGGCAAACTCTGTGTGTAGTTCCTTTGCACATTATGTGGATCCTATGGAGAAAGTGAAAAAATAGGACCTTCAACAGCGTCAAATTTATATTAAATTTACTAACTTCATGTTTCATGAGGTTTTTGTATAACTGGATGCTTGTAGTAGGCAATAGGACTTTCAACTGCTCTTCGTTTCTTAATTTTGTTTATCTCCTTAATTTCAGATAGTAATAAATGGAGATCTTTTGTGTGTGTGTATTTGTACTGTTTTAATACTTATTAAAAAAATTGATGAAAAAGAAACTGATGTAGCAGGACAACCTAGGCTTCACCACCTAGAACAGTCCCATAATAAACATTGCTACCAATAATTCTAAAGCTACTATACAGATCTGGCTTTTAAGATTTGTAGTAACTTGTGATTTTTGGAGACAATCAAGTGAAGTGTCCACTTAGACAGCCAACTTAACATAGATATCATAAATAGGAAAAAAAAAGGTAAATCTCTTCCATATTAACTTGGCTAATGTCTAAAGGCTAAATCATATTACTTTAAAAAAAAAAGTCCATATCATTGTGATTGTATTCAACAGGTGGTCTGTTCTAATTTTACCTTGCCTTCCCAAACAGCGCATGATCGATATTTTTCTACAAACATTAACACCGAACCCTAATAGGACCAGGACCGAACTTATCAGGGATCTGAGCAGGAACAGCAGCCATACTGCACGAAGTTTAAGGAGTCAAGAGTAATATAAGCACATGTTGAAGATAAATTGGCAAGGATCTCAATGTATAGCCTAATTTCTTGCACAAACAGTGAGTATGACAATCAATTGAATAAAGATACATATAACAAACTCAATATGCTGCCAAAAACTCAGTATGAGCTAATTAATTAAGCCTTCTACATTTCTTCATTATAAGCTTTGGGATTGAATATAGTCATCAGATTCCACCAACCCAGCTCTACGCTGCTCTCGTTGTTTTGTTATTCATAACCCTCTTCTTCCTATTCAGCATTGCTCTCTCTCTCTCTCTCTCTCTCTCTCTCTCTCTCTCTCTCTCATTTTTTCAAACCCACAGTTTTCAAATCTTGCATGTGTAATCAAAGATTACTAATGTTTTGTTTTTGAGTGGCAGTTCGGTTGTTCAAGCATGCGAAATCGGATACAATGCCAAGTGCTAACTAAGCACTTGGCATTGTTTTGATTTGTGTTCTTGAAATGTGTTAGTTTGTGAAGAATTTGATAATTCATTGCATTCATAATAAACATTGATACTAAACTGGCTGAGGCAACAAGGGGTTCGCATGATAATAAACTTTTAGGTCCACTGCAACAAATGTTTTCTGCATACTTGTCTTTTTTTTTGCTCTCATGACTTAATTTTTGGAGTACACAGCACCAATCTATTTGGGCAAACTAGTAGGGTAGGAAAGCCCTATGCTTAATAAAACATGTATGTGTACAGTGTAGTGTTAATGTAAACCCAATTACTCAACTATTGTATTCGTTTTTCTTTTCTTTTTTTTCAATTTGATTGAATCGGGAAATTTAGATATTTGTATTATAAATTTGGATGTCCCACTATTGATCCAAGACTAAGTAGTCTCAACTCATGGGCATTAATGGGTTGTTACTTATGCAGTGAGCCTCATTAAGTGCAGTTTCTACTCATTATAATGTCTATCAAATATTTTTTGCTTTTAATTTGGAATAACGTCTCCTTACATTTCTGCAACAAACCTTACGTATCTCGAGCATGCCTTTTAGACTATTATATTGGCCAATCATGTTATGTCTTGATGTGATTCATTATGTTATATTGCATTTTTTGTTAGAAGAAGGTTTACATTTTCGCCTAAGGGCACAAGGAACTATCTAGAATCTGACACTCCATGTGAACACCAATAGTTAAATGATGTAGATTAAGTGTCTTGGATAGTGATTCATCTGAAAGAATAGAGAAAGCGTTCTTAATCTATAATTTTTCAAAACCCATGGATTAGGAATACATTGTGAGATGGAACAAATAATTGTCATGATGAAAGCTGTAAATTTTCATTTTCATTTTAATTTTTTTATACACTCAAAAAGGTTTTGAATTTAATACTTCACCGTTTATACCATTGTAATGTATTTCATAGTGCCCCAACTATTATTTTTAGGATCTTTGTTCTGTTAGTTATATGCTCTAAATCTGACTGGGGCATCTAATGAACTAATTGCCCCAAGTGAGATCCCCTTTAAAAGGTAGGCAAACAATATCCAACCTATTGTGCTGATAAAACTTCATAAATATAATCGTTGCATCTATGAACCCGTACTGCAATTAGAAATATGGCTTAGCTGATAAAAGGGGGTGGATTTACCGTAGAGGAAAGAAAATGCACAAACAAACCGGTCTGGTGTTATTGAAGGAAACAACAAGGAATGCCAATCATCAAGTACAATCAATGCATGCATCCATGAACAATAAACCCAGAAAAAAGATAATGTCCGTACTTTTGTGAGGTAGTCGGAGTGATGGAGCGACGGAGCGAGGCGTAGACGGAGCGACGAAGCAAGGTGGAGACAAAGCGACGGGAGTGAGATGCAGCGACGCGACAGACCGAGAGGGAATGAGACAGCGATGGCGACGGAGCGAGATGGAATGAGATGATTGAGAGAGAGACTGAGAGTGAGAGGGAATGAGAGTGAGAGTGTGAGAGAGACTGAGAGTGAGAGTGAGAGGGAATGAGAGTGGTGTTTTGAACTTCAGTTTTTTTTTTTACTGCGCGCGATGATGGACGCGTGGAAAAGGAAACCGAGTTAGAAGGAATGAGAGTAAGAGAGTGTGAGAGAGACTGAGAGTCAGAGTGAGAGTAATCTGAGTGAGAGGGAATGAGAGTGGTGTTTTGAACTTTAGTTTTTTTTTTTTTTTACTGCGCACGATGATGGACGCGTGGAAAAGGAAACCGAGTACAATGTACTCGATTTCCTTTAAACTAAACCGAGTCCAACGAACTCGGTTTTTGGGCTTATAAACTGAGTCCAAAGAACTCGGTTTCTAGGCTTGCAAACCGAGTCCAATTAACTCGATTTCTGGAAACCGAGTATAATGTACTCGATTTCCTTTAAACTAGACCGAGTCCAACGAACTCGATTTCTGGGCTTATAAACCGAGTCCAATGAACTCGGTTTCTAGGCTTGCAAACCGAGTCCAATTAACTTGATTTCTGGTCTACTTGGACACTCTAGCCACCTCATCTTCTGGTAAAAAAAGGAAACTCGAGTCCAATATACTTGATTTTATAACCCAAAAATCGACCCCTTTGAACTCGAATTGTTAGAAACCAAATATGTTTGAAACGTTGCCTAACTAATGATATTGTTTAGTTATTTTCTAAAAAAATCCTTGCCAATGTTTTGTAAGGTTCTCCATGTTCTAAACCACTCAAAAACTCTCGTGTCTCGCAAGCCCCAAGAAATAAAAAAAAAAACTAACGTTGAACCTCCTCGAAGCAAAAGATTTTCTTGAGATACAGAGAATCCCCACACCAGAAACATCAGATTCTACAACCTAAGGGAAGTTTTTCTGGAGCCCCATAGAAGCCTCCTACATCAGATTCTACTTCTAACTTATACGAATTAAAATCCTCTCTATTTAAAATGGATCTATACTATGTTGTAAGTTAAATATTACAAATTTTAAGGCATATCTAGTACCACATCAATTCAAATTTTAAATAATATGACATCATATACCCCATTAGATATAAAAATTGCCAAGAACATTATAGCCTTACTGAAATTTCCTATTATTTCCAACAGAATTGTCCAGTACTCATATCCATCCTCTTCAAATTATCAAATTATAAAAAAAAATATAAAAATTAAAATTATAGACTCTTTAAATTGAGAGTATAATAAAGTGAGCTTGTGAAATGCATATATACTACAGTAACGTAAGGGTTATGCCTGAATTTGTCTAAGAAGTGAAATGAATAGTAAATAACATAATCATGCATCCCAATACCATAAGATGGTGAGCTTATGTTCCGAGATCTTCATTAGATCTTTAAAGTAGGCAGGTGCCCAAACGTATGTGTGCATTGCACTTTGCTTTAGAGTCTCCTCATGGGATTTTTAAAGGGAGCACAGAGATGGCATGAATACAGGGTGGATTCATACTTGTCCATGCACTTCATGCACTGACCAAGATACTCCTCACACTACCCCATTTCAAGCCATTGATTCCTCACCCCCCACCCCCAACACCTCGTGTACCTCTCCTCATATTCTCAAATCATGGTTTTTGGTCTTGTTGTTCTCACGTCAAAAAAGACTTCCTCATTGCTTTTCCTACTCGCTAGAGAGTAGAGACTCTGCTTCCTTAAATCAATATAGTTGCACATTCTCTATGTTAGTAATCATTTCCTTCCATAGAATTTTTTTTTTTTTCCCGCTAAAATATCCATCTGAACAGATCATGCCTATTTTTTAGTCTGTCTATATGCAGGAAATTTATTATCACCTTGTCAAAATATCATTCCTAAAAATTGAATGCAATTCAATATTTTATATTTTTGAGAAGAAAATGCAATTCAATTGCTCCTACGAATAGAAGCAGTTCCATATTTAACGAAATTAAAGCAAAAAAAAGGCTGCATTACTCCAATAAGAATATGCTGAGTTTTACTAATACAAATCACTTAACATGGCTCAGAAATCCAATGACTGCTAGTGCAGTTCCAGCATTTGCTTATTCAAACCAGGAGAGCATGGAGCTGGTAATTCCAAATTATTTCTTAACATCAATTATAACTTTTCCAAAATTAGAACTTGTGAAGAGGGAGCCTAAGCTCTCCAAGTAGCTCTGAATTCCATGGTAGATTTTGAGTTTGGAACTAATCTTGCCTTCTTTTATGTAGCTCTCCATTTCCTTTGCAAAATCCCCAAAACGATTAAAATGTGAACTCATCAAAAACCCTTCCATCCTTACCTCCTTACCTACCATATTAAGCAGATTTCTTACCCCTTGTCTCTCTGTCCAGATCTGCTTCAAACAAACAAGTTGGAAACTTTAATATATTTTGGTTACTTGTTATGTAGCTGTGTGTGTGTTTGCTGAAATGAAAATGTAAAGGAATATGATGACAGAAATGGTGTAGTCATATGAGTCAGCAATGCCAACTCCTAAGTGGTACAGTGGAGGTCGTCACCTATCTAATGGGCAATCATCCGGTGTGGAAACTGACAATGTGAGGCTTGACACTCAACAAAGTGCTCCACCAGCCCTGGTCACCAACACTACCGAACCAGAGCTCGAATGGGGCCTAAGCCCTTGCTACTGGAAGAACTTGCCTGGCATATGCTAAAGCGCATCTTACAAGAGTTTATGTTTCCCACAATAGTAATAGCGTAGTCTAGTAGTGTCCATATGGTCCAAAGAGTAGAGAGTTGTGTCCATATGGATTAAGGACAAGAGAATATTGTCCATGCGGTTAAAAAACTAGAGTTTAATATTGTTGTAATATAAGTTTAGCTTTAAAGTAGGCCTTATGAACCTTTTCTTCTGTTGTAGTTCAATGTTTAACGAGAGTCTCGTGTGCACATAACCAAAAGAAGGCTTATCTTATGTTTTTGTTGTATATATAGTCAATGAAGTAGTTTTTACATTAGCCTCAAGTATTTGGTATTACCTAAAGCTTCTTTTTCTTTTACTATTTTTCCCCTTTGTGAAATGAATTACTTTTTGGAATCTGAAGTTCTAAATGTGGCCTTAGATGCTTTACTAATGTTAGTAAAGACTTAGAACACCATAAGTTAAAATTCTATCTTATTTATCCAAAAAAATATATTGACTATATTTGTACTACAGGATAGCTCATTTTCTTTCATGTGTTATCCTAATATCTTAAAGTGAGGGATGAGGCATGACATACCCACTTCACCATAAATTCACCATATTAATTCAGGAATCTCGCTAAATATAGCAGCAAAACTTGCTAACTTTTTTTTAGGAAAAAAAAAAGATTTTGCTAACCTAATAAGTTTACCCATGCCATGATGTGCCATTTCTTCAACTTGGGTTGGCTTTAATTCTTGTTTATGACTCCAGAAACGTCTCTATTTTAAGAAGAAAAAGCTTCAAGCATACCATCTTTCCCTAATTATCGCCCACTTTCCTCTAAATGTTTCCAATTCATAAATGTGAGACAAAGATAGGAGCTGCTTGGATTGTGGGTCTCTCAGACAACATATTTCTCTTATTCCATCCTCATTTTGCAATTCCCTTAAGGTTCAGCAACCCTAATCTAAAGTAAATAAATCTATTCAACAATCTTGAGGTTTATATGTCACACGCTTTGCTCCAAAGGCTCAAAATTTTACTAAATAAAAAGCTGCTTTATTCGTATTCACTTGAAGATTTCAATTTGTTTTCCTTTGGGTTGCCCTTTCAAAATTGAATTCATTCCTCATTTGATAGGGGTTATGCCCAAAATAAGACTAAATTACTCTTTTTGAGACAAGGCATGGGGTTAATATCTATAAACATGCTCAAATGTTTTTATTTCTTGTATTAACAAAGATAAAGAAATGAAACATAGCTTATGTTTAAATTACAGAAGATGTGGGAGGGAGCCTCCCTAAAACTTAAAAGGGTATTATTTTTAATTTCAATTAACAGTGCTCACCAATCACGTAAGATGTTATTGTTTCAAAATGCCTAAACCATTGACCTCTTCTAATTGCCTTAATCGTTTTTTGAGAAACTTAATTGCCTTGGTCCAAATGGTCAGAAAAAGAAAAATTGACCAGTCCATTTACAACTTATAACCTTTTTTTTTTTTTTTTTTTTTTTTGAGAAACCTCCTAACTCGGAGTGAACAAATTCATTACTGAGGCAAATCTTTTACAACAAAGATGAAAATGTTCGGAGGAACTTCATCCAAACTCTTAAAGGAAATGAAAACCTAGCATCCCTAGGTAAAGCATGGGCAAAAAAGTTGCCCTGCCGCATTACATGGATGATAGAAGAGGACTAAAAATACCCCTTTATAAACATGAAGTATTTTGCTAAATGGCCTGCTAACGCATTTGAGACCGACCCCGACCACAAACACTTCACCACTATCTCTGCGTCACCTTCAAAACACACATCTCTAAAGCAAAGTTCCCTAGCAAAAGTTGCAACTTTTCGAGCCGCTAACATCTCAAGGATCTCCACTGGTGCTAGCGTCCTCACCTTCTCCGACAAAGCCACCAAAAGCCCTTCGTTGTTGCGAATAACCACTTCGATGCCAGCTTCCTGTTCCTCCCCGAACACCGCCCCATCAAAATTTGCTTTAACTGAATTCCCTATTAGAGGCTGCCACTGCACCGGACCGTAACTTTTCCTCGTTACCAGCCCCTGTCTTCCCTGTTGAAACTCAGCTAACAGAGTCGAGGCTGTTTGGGTGATTTTTGAACATGGTTGAGGATTTTCATTTATTTCTCCGTAGCCAGATTAGCCACGCCGTCATCAAAAACACCTCCTAGTTATTTCCTTCTGCCTTAATGACGCTCACGAGGTCATTCATGGAGACTATGTTCAGGATTTTCCGCCTCACTTCAGAAAAGGAAAGCGCCCACCCCTCATGGACATGCACACAGTCCCATATTGCATGAACCTCATCTTCAGCCATACAACCACATTGATCACACACAGAGTTGTCCACCATTTTTCTTCTTTGCAGGTTTACCTTTGTTGGAAGAGCTTTTGAGCAAACAAGCCATAGGAACACCTTCACCTTATTGGGAACTTTCAAATGCCAGATACACTTCCAGAAGCTTTTTACCTCATCAGAGCTAGAGCTAGAAGGCAAGGAATTCAGCTCATTCTCACACAACAATTGGTAGCTCGTTTTTACTGAGTAGGAACCCGACCAGCATCTCAGCCATGAAATGCAATCTTCTTGGTCCGTGACACACAGAGGGATACTCTTGATTCTTTGAGCTTCAAATGGCAGGAAAAGACCATCCACTAGCTAATCATTCCAGCCCCCCTCTCGGCTCCAACAGATTTTCAACTACCCAATTTGAGACCTCGTCAATCTTTGGAGAAACTACACAAGCCGAGGCCTCCCCAAGTAGCCACCTATCGTTGTAGATGTTAATCCTTGTACCATTCCCAACTCACCATAGCAAACCTAATTGGAAAAGTTTACTAGCCTTTACAATGTTTTGTCCCGCATACGATCCCGAAGCTACCTTTGCATCAAAAACTGACCCACTTAGGAAATACTTTGCACTAAAGACCCAATAAAAGAGGGATGAGTGGTCTACTAATAATCTCCACACATGCTTAGCAAGCATAGCCTCATTAAATTTTTCCAAATCTTTAAAGCCCATACCCCTAGTGCATTTGGTTTGCACAATGTTTCCCAATTCTTCCAATGAATCTTACGTTGGTCTCCCCGTTAACCGCACCAAAATTTCCTTATCATCGTCTCGATATCATTTAATAAATCGGATGGGAGTTTGAAACAACCCATCGCAAAGGTGGGTATAGCTTGAACTACCGCTTTTAGGAGCACCTCCCTACCCGCTTATGAGAGGAGTTTTTCCTTCCATCCTTGAAGCTTATTCCAAACTCTCTCTTTAATGAAATTGAGGCTCGCCTTTTTATTTCTTCCAACCACCGCCAAAAGGCCAAGGCACTTATCATATTCCCGCACTTCACTTACCCCCAATGAATCTATTATCTCAAGCTTCCTCTCGTCCGGAGTAGCCTTGCTAGAAAACACGGTGGTTTTTTCTCTATTTAGCTTTTAGCTAGAGGCTTGCTCATACAAAACCAAAATACTTTGGATAACATCCAAATCACTCTTTGTAGCTTGGCAAAATAGGAGGGTGTCGTTAGTAAAGAATAAATGAGAGATTTTGGGACCATTTTTGGAAAGAAAGAACCCCCTAATAGCTTCAGACCTAGTTGCCTATTGCAACTAGCAATTTAAAGCTTCAAAACAAATTAAGAATTGGTATAGAGAGAGAGGGTCCCCTTGCCTAATAACCCTTGTTGGCCAGATATCGCCCTTTGGAACTCCATTCACTAGAATTGAGTAGGAAGTCAAGTTTATAAAACTCATTATCAAAGCCACCCAACTCGCATTAAAGCCCACCTTCAACATTATGACCTCTAAGAATTTCCACTCCACCCTATCATAAGCCTTACTCATGTGAAGCTTCAAGGCCATGAAACCCCCTCTTTTCGATTTTTGGTTCTCCATATGGTGTAAAGTCTCAAATGCTACAAGGATGTTATCGAAAATTGCCTTGTCCGATTGAAAGGCGCTTTAAGATTTCGAAATAATCAAGGGTAGCATTCCTTTAAGCCTGTTTGCGACCACCTTTGATACAAGCTTATAAATTATATTATATAAAGAAATATGGTGATATTCAGAGACTTTTGTTGGACTTTTTACCTTTGGGATAAGGGTGATGAACGTACAATTTATGGATGGAGGGATGACACTCGAGGTGAGACAACTCAACACCGCATCAGTCACATCTTCACCCACTACCGACTAGTAGTGCTGAAGGAAGAGGGGAGGGAGTCCATCTGGACCTGGGGCCTTCAATGGGTCCATTTGATTTAGGGCCATGACCACCTCTTCCTTGGTGAACTCACCATTAAGCACTTTGTTCATCTCCTCTGTCACGAAGCAAGGCACACCCGCCACAACTTCCTCCATCCTGCTCGGATTTGAGGTGTTAAAAAGGTATTGGTAATAATTAACCAATATATGTGAAACCCCATCCTCATCTGTGCACAACTCCCCACTCAGATCTTCAAGACCGTCAATTCAATTTCTTCTAAACCAATGAGATGCTGTACTATGAAAATACTTGGTATTGTTATCACCCTCATGCAGCCATAAAGCTCGAGTTCACTGTTTCCACATTTGCTCTTCCCTTACCAATAGCTTTGAAATCTCTTTCTTCAACCTTTGAACCCGAGAAATACTTCCACCTCTTATAGCATCTTCCTCGTCCACTCGCAATAGGTCTTTTTTCTCCCTAAGGCTTCGGATCACATTGGCAAAGGCAACTTTGCTCCACCACTTCAAATTTTTGCGACACCTATCATCCACTTTTCTTTCCACTCTACTCATCGGGCTTCCGTGATAAACATGGGACCATGCATCCTCAATTACTTCTCTACAGCCCTCATCCCTCATCCATATTTGTTCAAACCTCCAAGGTTTATTCACTCACTTAGGTATCCCTAATAAGTGAATCATAATCGGCTTATGATCCGATGTGCCACTCTCCATATGAACCATTTTTGTAGCCGGGAACATTGAGAGCCATTCTGCCGTACCAACCACTCTATCGAGTCTCTCCCACATTGTATGCCCTTCCTCATGCCCATTACTCCAAGTGAATTTACTACTACAATATCCTAAATCTTGAACCCCATATTCATCCAACACATCCCTAAACTCCTCTATTTGCCTACTTGGTCTGTGTCTCCCCCCTAATTTCTCATGAGCTCAAATAATTTCATTAAAGTCTCCCGCACATAGCCAAGGTAGGGTAAGTTTGGATTTTAGTCTTCTCAAAGTGGCCCAAGAGATATAATGGTTGTTTGTTTCGGATTCCATATTGAAGCTAGTGAATCTCCACTCACCCCCACCCCCTTCTCTTTATTAATGACTACATCAATATGATTCAGCGAGTAAATATCCACCGAGAACTCCACTTCTTTTTTCCAAAAAACCACCACCCTCCCTTCTCTAGAAAATTCTATCATACCATCAAACTTCAACTTGTCACATAAATAAATTAGCCTAGCTTTTTTCAACCATGTTTCGGCAACAAACACGATTGAGGGAGAATGAGCTCAAATTAAATCACCAAGCTCTTGCTCTGTCTGAGAGTTCCCAAGTCCTCGATAGTTCCAGCATAAGAGATTTATTGTTGTTAGCGGGGCTGCTCCACAACCTCCACCATTAAATAATTGTGTTCCTAACCAAAGTATCAAACCAATCTCTTCTTGGTAACTCACTGTGATCCCCCTCTGATGCTAGCCTTTTAGTATTTTTTTTTTAACCACCCTAGGAATAACGTTCTCCACTAGACATGCATGGTCTTTTTTCCTAATCCTTTTAGCTTTTTCCACCCTAGCACTACTTTTTCTAAAGCCAATAACATTTGAGATATCACATAAAGTTGATTGGGTGATAGGTACGCTTACCAAGTTCCCCTCCTGATCACGTGATTGAGTAGTCCCCATCTCATCCACTACTTTTTCTGCTATACTTTCCACAGCCTTTTGTGTAGACTTAACCCTCCTAGCTGTACTTTCTTCCTTATTTCCCTCAATGTTTCCTTCTATAGAAGCCCCTAAAGTCACGCCACTCCTCTTGTCAAATCTCGCTAGAGCCTTGTCAATCTCACCTAGCCTTTCCCCAAAAATCTCCCTTGAATCTCGGCTTTCCAATACCACCACATCCGAGATCATGTCTTCCACCTCTGACACCACAAATACCTCATTAAATGCACCCTGAAAATTTGCTACTTCCTCAGTTTGCACCAACACCACCGTGGGAGGTTGATCACCAGCCTAAAACACCGGCGGCACCACCTCACTCTCAACGTCTACCACCTGTTTCTTTTGAGCTTTCTTTACAGCGTAGAAGCCTTGGACTTTAAGAACTGAACTTCTTCCCTTCACAGACGGTGCTGCACGTATCCATGCTCTGTATGCTAGGTTCTCCTTCATTAGCTTTCCTTGACTCTCTATCCACAAATCACATTTTCTATCCATATGATTCAGACATCCACACCAACAGCAAATGTTGGGAAGTCTTTCGTATTTGAAAGGCACCTAACTTTGCTGACCTTGGGACAGAGAGATTCGTCTTCCCTTGCACAGGGGTTTGCTTATGTCAATAATTACCTTCATTCATAAAAAAACTACCCCCATCCGTATCTCCCTCATCAGTGCTTTTACAAACCATCCCTACTACTTCATAGAGTTTCTCCACCACAGTTTTATTCATAAATCTAACTGAGACATCGTGTATTTGGACCCATATCGAAATTTTATCAAAATCTAAAGCCCGAAGGGGGACTTCCTTGTCATACCACTACAACACAACAAGGTGCTTATCAAAACTCCAAGGGGCATTACTCATTATCCTCTCAACCTCTTCCTTTTTTTCAAAAGTAAACAGCAGAGCGTGATCACTGATTCTTCGAACCTCAAACCCCTTCACCGACCTCCACAAAGGGCTGAAAGTTTTGGTCACTGCCAACAAGTTTAGTGCCCGTTTTGTCAAAAATTTCGCTACCATGGTGAAAGTTCTTGGTTGAGAGCTCATCATCCAACCCCAGCAACTGAGGTGGACAAAAGGTCCACGTAGGCCAAAAATCAAGTTCAAAGGACTCGATTTCTATGTATTTAAACCGAGTTCATTGGACTCAGTTTTTATACTTAGAAATCGAGTCCTCTAAACTCAGTTTCTATGCATAAAAATCGAGTCCACTGGACTCGATTTTCTAGTCTCATGTCTCATCTCCACTGCATCATAAGTCTCATCCTAGTCTCATCCACGGCAGAGAATCACGTGTACTGAGTCGGAAATCGAGTCCTTTGGACTCGATTTTTAAGAATGGTCCCCATCCCTCCACGTGTTCCCGTAGGTCCCAGCTGGGACCTATTTTCCTCCTTACCGTGCTCACACCTGCAGCTCTATTTTTCTCTTCAGAAACTCTCAGCTCCTCTTTATAAAACAAGAGTTCCTCCTTCATAAACAACTTTCCTACTCTCTCACTTGCACTCACAGAACACTCATCTCACACAACACTCGTCTCACACAACACTCATCTCAAGTAATGTGTTTACAATATTGTGATTATTTGCTTTTTTTTTTTTTTTTTTTGAAGAAAAATTTAGAACATATTATTAGGAAAAATTTTGTTTTCGTTATTTGTTAGTGTAAACATTGTGATTAATTTATTTGTTAATATATTGTGATTATTTGCTAGTTTTTTTTTTGGACACATTATATACACATTTATATATGATCATGAATCTACAATAATCACTATGAAGTTATAATGATCTTATATAAGGTCCAAATATTACAAAGGTCAATCATGATCTTATTTAGTACAACCATGATCTTATATTTGGTACTCCAACCATGATCTTATAACAATTTATAAACACAACAATCTTAACTAAGAAGTTAGGACATAAAATAAATCTAAATAACATAAAAAGCATAGCTCATTAACACCAAACATAAATCAAAAAACACAAAAAAAAAAAAAAAAAAAATTTACCTCTTAACAACAAAAAGAGATCCTTCAACGTCTTTGCGACTCTGCAACCGCAAAATTTTTTTTTTTTACTAAAACAGAAATTATAATTAAAAAAAAAAAAAACTTTGTATTGGCATTAAGTAAGTGTAGAATGTAGAGTTAAAAGTCAAACAGTAAAATACAATCATGGTTGGAGTACCAAATATATGGTCAATTAACTTCACAGTGATCTTATACAAGATCGTGGTTGGAGTACCAAATATAAGGTCAATTTTCATTATAACTTCATGGTTGGAGTACCTAATATAAGATCACGGTTGTACCAAATATAAGGTCAATTTTCATTATAACTTCATAACGATCTTATATAAGGTCCAAATATTACAATAATCTACAATCTTAATATTGTGATTATTGGGAATATTTAGTACCAAATATTGTGATTAATTATGTTATTACAACATATGGGAATATTTTTTTTGTTTGTTAGTGTAAATATTGTGATAATATGCTAAGTTTTTTTAAAAAATTACTATTGTGATTAATTATTGGGAATATTTGGTACTAAATATTGTGATCAATTGTTGGGAATATTTCGTACTTTTAGGTCTTTATCATGGATATGAAATAGATTATGAGTTTGATACCTAAGATAGTATTTGTAGTCTTTTTACCATAAATTATTTCAAGATATACCTCTTAGGATTTGTAATAGAGATTTCAATGGATAATTGGTTGGTATATAATATTTTTGTTCATCATAACTTATTTGAATGGGTTTAGAAAGTCATGCCCCTAGAATGATTTGGAATTTTTAAAGAATATGAATTTGGTAATGACTATTTTTGTAAGATTACTAAAGGTGAGTATATGCAAATTTGGTTGAGGTTAGTATTGTTGGCATTTCATACGGAAAGTATTGTGATTGATGTTGATTGAGCGTTATAAATTTGTAACTAACACAATTGCACTTAATGATCTATAGGTTGACAATGATCCTTATAAATATATACTACGGTGGACCCCTTACCAATACCAACCCTTATGACGGATCCTCATTTCAAGGTCCGGGTATCCAGTGCTACTATATGATGATAAACCGTAAGCTAAAGACCCTGAATGAGCTGAAAGTAAAAATTATGGAAGAGTTGCAACAGCATTAGTAGCAATTCCAAGCATACTCTGACATTCAGCAGCCCATGTCAAGTCAGTTGTTCCAACAATTGCCTCACCATCAATTGGAATCCCCAAAAGAACCTCCACATCTTGTAATGAGATCGTTGTCTCACCATGTGGTAGGTGGAAGGTGTGGGTTTCAAGCCACCACCGCTCAACGAAGGCCGTTATCAAGTTATGATCAATCTCTCTACTTAGGGTCCTATACAGCCCCTCTAATCCAACTCTCTTGACAATGTCAACAATGCAATCATCCACCATTATGGGGCGTCGTTTTCGGAGCTCGTCATTACGACGACGGCATTTTAGTGCCCCCAGATCCTGCACATGATAGAACCATAGTGATGAGATGCAATATGACATAACCTTTGTTTATATGATTGTAGCTATTGATCTCAAAAAACAAAAAAAATAAAGCGGTTATCAAGGGAAATTAAAATATCATCCCCAAAAAAAAAAAAAAAAAAAGCAACAACGGGAGAAAAATAAAAGGATGCAATGCACTTGATACATTTGATAGAATGCTAGTGCACAGTGCAGAGCTATAGCTAATATGAAGTTTATTTTAATTTATAACATTCTATCCGTCATTGTTTCAATCTGATAATTAAGAAAATATATGGCTTTACTTAATAGTAGCAATAAAACTATAGTTTATGGAGAAAGTGAAACAATATAAGGGTTTAATTAATAACAGTAGTTTGTACAACCTATGGCAAACTCTGTGTGTAGTTCCTTTGCACATTATGTGGATCCTATGGAGAAAGTGAAACAATAGGACCTTCAACAGCGTCAAACTTGTATTAAATTTACTAACTTCATGTTTCATGAGGTTTTTGTATAACTGGATGCCTGTAGTAGGCAATAGGACTTTTATTTGCTCTTCATTTCTTAATTTTGCTTATCTCCTTAATTTCATATAGTAATAAATGGAGATCTTGTGTGTGTGTGTGTGTGTGTGTATTTGTACTGTTTTAATACTTATTAAAAAAATTGATGAAAAAAGAAACTGATGCAGCAGGACAACCTAGGCTTCACCACCTAGAACAGTCCCATAATAAACACTGCTACCAATAATTCTAAAGCTACTATACAGATCTGGCTTTTAAGATCTGTAGTAACTTGTGATTTTTGGAGACAATCAAGTGAAGTGTCCACTTAGACAACCAACTTAACATAGACATCATCTTCATCAAAAAAAAAAAAAAAAAACTTAACATAGATATCATAAGTAGGAAAGAAAAAGGTAAATCTCTTCCATATTAACTTGGCTAATGTCTAAAGGCTAAATCATATTACTTTATAAAAAAAAAAAAAAAAAAAAAAAAACGTCCATATCATTGTGATTGTATTCAACAGGTGGTCTGTTTTAATTTAACCTTGCCTTCCCAAACAGCGCACGATCGATGTTTTTCTACAAACCTTAACACCAAACCCTTAATGGGACCAGGACCGAACTCATCAGGGATCTGAGCAGGAACAGCAGCCATACTGCACAAAGTTTAAGGAGTCAAAAGTAATATAAGCACATGTTGAAGATAAATTGGCAAGGATCTCAATGGATAGCTTAATTTCTTGCACAAATGATAAGTATGAGAATCAACTGAATAAAGATATATATAAAAAACTCAATATGCTGCCAAAAACTCAGTATGAGCTAATTAATTAAGCCTTCTACATTTCTTCATTATAAGCTTTGGGATTGAATATAGTCATCAGATTCCACCAACCTAGCTCTACGCAGCTCTCGCTGTTTTGTTATTCACAACCCTCTTCTTCCTATTCAGCATTGCTCTCTCTCTCTCTCTCACATTTTTTTGAAACCCACAGTTTTCAAATCTTGCATGTGTAATCAAAGATTACTAATGTTTTGTTTTTGAATGGAAGTTCAGTGGTTCAAGCGTGCGAAATCGGATACAACGCCAAGTGCTAATTAAGCACTTGGCATTGTTTTGATTTGTGTTCTTGAAATGTGTTACTTTGTGAAGAATTTGATAATTCATTGCATTCATAATAAACATTGATACTAAACTGGCTGAGGCAACAAGGGGTTCGCATGATAATAAACTTTTAGGTCCATTGCAACAAATGTTTTATGCATACTCATCTTTTTTTTGCTCTCATGACTTAATTTTTGGGGTACACGGCACCAATCTATTTGGGCAAACTAGTAGGGTAGGAAAGCCCTATGCTTAATAAAACATGTATGTGTACAGTGTAGTGTTAATGTAAACCCACTTACTCAACTATTGCATTCCTTTTTCTTTTCTTTTTTTTCAATTGGATTGAATCGGGAAATTTAGCTATTTGTATTATAAATTTGGATGTCCCACTGTTGATCCAAGACTAAGCAGTCTCAACTCATGGGCATTAATGGGTTGTTACTTATGCAGTGAGCCTCATTAAGTGCAGTTTCTACTCATTATAACGTCTATCAAATATTTTTTGCTTTTAATTTGGAATAACGTCTCCTTACATTTCTACAACAAACCTTACATATCTCGAGCATGCCTTTTAGACTATTATATTGGCCAATCATGTTATGTCTTGATGTGATTCATTATGTTATTGCATTTTTTGTTAGAAGAAGGTTTACATTTTCGCCTAGGGGCACAAGGAACTATCTAGAATCTGACACTCCATGTGAACACCAATAGTTAAATAATGTAGATTAAGTGTCTTGGATAGTGATTCATCTGAAAGAATAGAGAAAGCCTTCTTAATCTATAATTTTTCAAAACCCATGGATTAGGAATACATTGTGCGATGGAACAAATAATTGTCATGATGAAAGCTGTAAATTTTCATTTTCATTTTAATTTTTTTATACACTCGAAAAGGTTTTGAATTTAATACTTCATCGTTTATACCATTGTAATATATTTCATAGTGCCCCAACTATTATTTTTAGGATCTTTTTTCTGTTAGTTATATGCTCTGAATCTGACTAGGGCATCTAATGAACTAATTGCCCCAGTGAGATCCCCTTTAAAAGTTAGGCAAACAATATCTAACCTGTTGGGCTGATAAAACTTCATAAATGTAATCATTGCATCTATGAACCCATACTGCAATTAGAAATATGGCTTAGCTGATAAAAGGGGGTGGATTTACCGTAAAGGAAAGAAAATGCACAAACAAACCGGTCCGGTGTTATTGAAGGAAACAACAAGTAATGCCAATCATCAAGTACAGTCAATGCATGCATCCATTACCAATAAACCCAGCAAAAGAGAGAGTCCTTACTTTTGTGAGGTAGTCGGAGCGACGGAGCGAGGCAGAGACGGAGCGATGGAGTGAGGCGGAGACAGAGCGACGGATGATGGAATGAGAGCGGTGTTTTGAACTTTAGTTTTTTTTTTACTGCGCACGATGATGGATGCGTGGAAAAGGAAACCGTGTACAATGTACTCGATTTCCTTTAAACTAAACCGAGTCCAACAAACTCGGTTTTTGGGCTTATAAACCGAGTCCAATGAACTCGGTTTCTAGGCTTGCAAACCGAGTCCAATTAACTCGATTTCTGGTCTACGTGAACACTCTAGCCACCTTATCTGCTGGTAAAAAAAGGAAACTCGAGTCCAATATACTCGATTTTATAACCCAAAAATCGACCCCTCTGAACTCGAATTGTTAGAAACCAAATATGTTTGAAATGTTGCCTAACTAATGATATTGTTTGGGTTTTATATTTATTTTCTAAAAAATCCTTGCCAATGTTTTGAAAGGTTCTCCATGTTTTAAACCACTCAAAAACTCTCGTGTCTCCCAAGCCCCAAGAAACAAAAAAAATCTAACGTCGAACCTCCTCGAAGCAAAAGATTTTCTTGAGATACAGAGAATCCCCAAACCAGAAACATCAGATTCTACAACCTAAGGGAAGTTTTTCTAGAGCCTCAGGGAAGCCTCCCACATCAGATTCTACTTCTAACTTATACGAATTAAAATCTTCACTATTTAAAATGGATCTATACTGTGTTGTAACTTAAATATTACAAATTTTAAGGCATATCTAGTACCACATGAATTCAAATTTTAAATAATATGACATCATATACCCATTAGATATAGAAATTGCCAAGAACATTATAGCTCTACTGAAATTTCCTAGTATTTCCAACAGAAATGTCCAATACTCAAATCCATCCTCTTCTAATTATCAAATTATAAAAAAAATATAAAAATTAAAATTATAGACTCTTTAAATTGAGAGTATAATAAAGTGAGCTTGTGAAATGCATATATACTACCGTAAAGTAAGGGTTACGCCAGAATTTGTCTAAGAAGTGAAATGAATAGTAAATAACATAATCATGCATCCAATACCATAAGATGGTGAGCTTATGTTCCGAGATCTGCTTTAGATCTTTAAAGTAGGCAGGTTTCCAAACGTATGTGTGCATTGCACTTTGCTTTAGAGTCTCCTCATGGGATTTTTAAAGGGAGCACAGAGATGGCATGAATACAAGGGTGGATTCATACTTGTCCATGCACTTCTTGCACTGACCAAGGTACTCCTCACACTACCCCATTTCAAGCCATTGATTCCTCACCCCCCACCCCCAACATCTTGTGTACCTCTCCTCATATTCTCAAATCATGGTTTTTGGTCTTGTTTTTCTCACGTCAAAAAAGACTTCCTCATTGCTTTTCCAACTCGCTAGAGAGTAGAGACTCTGCTTCCTTAAATCAATATAGTTGCACATTCTCTATGTTAGTAATCATTTCCTTCCATAGATTTTTTTTTTTCCCCGCTAAAATATCCATCTGAGCAGATCATACCTATTCTTTAGTCTGTCTATATGCGGGAAATTTATTATCACCTTGTCAAAATATCATTCCTAAAAATTGAATGCAATTCAATATTTTATTTTTTTGAGAAGAAAATGCAATTCATTTGCTCCTATGAATAGAAGCAGTTCCATATTTAACGAAATTAAATAATAATAAAAAAAGGCTGCATTACTCCAACAAGAATATGCTGAGTTTTATTAATACAAATCACTTAACATGGCTCAGAAATCCAATGACTGCTAGTGCAGTCACAGCATTTGCTTATTCAAACCAGGAGAGCATGGAGCTGGTAATTCCAAATTATTTCTTAACTTCAATCATAACTTTTCCAAAATTAGAACTTGTGAAGAGGGAGCCTAAGCTCTCCAAGTAGCTCTCAATTCCATGGTAGATTTTGAGTTTGGAACTAATCTTGCCTTCTTTTATGTAGCTCTCCATTTCCTTTGCAAAATCCCCCAAACGATTAAAATGTGAACTAATCAAAAACCCTTCCATCCTTACCTCCTTACCTACCATATTAAGCAGATTTCTTACCCCTTGTCTCTCTGTCCAGATCTGCATCAAACAAACAAGTTGGAAACTATAATATATTTTGGTTACTTGTTATGTAGCTGTGTGTGTGTTTGCTGAAATGAAAATGTGAAGGAATATGATGACAGAAATGGTGTAGTCATATGAGTCACCTTCTTATATTGAGATATCATGCCACAAACGGGGATTCGTGCATGCGTGTTAACATGGTTGAGGACAGCCTCAAGCATCTCACCACCAACATTGTCAAAATAAATATCAATGCCATTAGGGAAGTACCTATAACATTCAAGATCAAATAAGTATGCCTCCTCCACTAGATTATATGCTTGTGATAATATAATAAGATATCCAAATGCAAGTTAAACTTCATAAAGAGATATTTCAACCTATAAACAAATTATCAATTACATAAAGATGAAACCTTAAATAATAATTACTTGCTTAATGCAGCATCTAAGTCTGTTTCTGTTTTGTAGTTGAAAGCATCATCATATCCAAATTCCTCCTTTATGAGCTTTACCTAAGAATCACAAACAACATAAAATCAGAATGAGACATTGGTGAGAATGTCTGATACAAAAAAGTAAAAATATGATATATGCATCATGCTTTATCCCTTGATCTCTTATATCCCCAACTTTTAACAATCTGGTATCTAAACATGCCACCAATTCCAACCTCTAAAACCACACGCCAGTCAATCATCGTTAGATTCCAAATTTTATTTCACTATTAATCCCCAGTCTTCCACCGTCCTTTTCTTTTATTGGTAGCTCTACCTTAGTAACAATGCACATATACATTATGGTATTGTTAAATTTAGCATGCATAACAAAATTGATGTATATGTTGGAAGGTGATGCATAATGCATCAATTCTTCATAACGTAGGCTCAAAATATAAAATACTGAACATCAGGAACATTTGCAAATACACTAAACATAATAGTTCCAATAGAGAACTCAAAAATAAGTACTTTTCGAAATTAAAAACAATATAAATGATTGTAATTTGTCGCGCATAAAAAGTACCTTAAAAACATTAAAAATGATTGAACTTGGTCGCATTGTTAACAAATTTGTTGTTGTTCTGATAATTTGTCGTGTTCGACACTATTATTGGATTACGCTAGCAGATTTACTAGATTTCCTTACCTTGTCGAGATCGTTTAATACAAACTTCAATTATTTTTTTCTTCCTAAAGTTCGGCGATCTATACTTATTTTTTTACTACATCTTTCTCCATAAGAATCAAGAATATGGGAAACATCCTTAAATGCTGGTAGAAACACCTTTCTATTCTTTGATTTTCATAACCTTTGTTTTCACACAAACACTGAAAGCACTGTATCTAACCTCCAATCCACATTTGCTACTTGGATACAGAACCTAGTTTCACCAATATAAACTACTAAACTAATTGAAAGCAGTTGATTCAAACTGCCAAATATAAGAGTCCCTATTGTTTCCTAATTTGGTTACAGTAGTCAAAGTATCTAACAATAATAAAATTGACAGCACTTCACTTTATATAAATCATATGCAGACTGGAATAAGTTCTCTGTGATATAATAATTGTATTTACTTTCAACTTAAGCGTTGCTATGAGTGGTACTAATCCACCATGCTATTTATGGCCTCTATCCTTTATATTAGACACACTTTTTTTTTTTTTGAGGAAATTATATTAGACAAACTTAAAATCAAATTAACTAGCTGAACTGCAGCAATTTCCTTTAAAACAAGAACGAAAGCTATATATAGATGCATTTGTATGTTTCAAATTATTTATGTAACTTAAGCTCAATGTTGGAAAGCCAAATTGGAGAAATTTTTGAGAAGAAGCTTTACCTTGGCATTCAAGCCAAAAAAAGAATAATAATACAAGACAGGGGATGGGTTCCCTTTTTCAACCCATAAACCAAAACGAAAAAAGGCTGCATAAGTGACCATGCTCAAGGCTTGGGCTAGAGATCCTATTATATATAAGCCAACACAGGGGAGATAGATTCATAGGCCAACATAGTGGAAATTCCAAGGGAGTTTTTGTAGTCAATACTTTTCAAAAGGCTCATCATGAGGTCCACTAATTGAAACTACCAAATGAATTTTAAGCATAATGAGTCCCAAAAGTCCCCACCCACCATCTCTATAATTGACAAAGTGGTACACCAGATAATATGGGGTTTATAATGTTATTCCCAGCAAACCCCACCCATGGCAATAAAATTGATTTTTAAGGTTCTGACTAACATGCAAATGGGTCAAAAAGGCGAATACGCAACTTCTTCTTCATCTTTTTTTATAACTTTTTTGAGAGATGCATAAAACAAAGCTCTTCGTCACGAAAAATTATTTTGTATCAAATGATACCACACGTCATCTGTATCAAAATTCAACAAACATGTGACATATGTGCAAAAATAACTACCCACTAACACATGTCTTTCTTTTGTTAGTAATATAGTTATTTTTTACAGACATGTTTCACACTTATTAAATTTTGATACCGCTTACATAGTATCATTTGATATCAAATACCTTCTCTTTGGTCACAAAGAAAAAAGAGAGTTATAAAAATATCTTTTTGTTTTTGTTATGTACTCAAATTCATTTAAAATAAATGTAAGACAGTTTGAAAATAGCAAGCCTTTCTACATTGGCCTTATGTAAGTTGGCCTATCGAAAAAACACTAATACTTCATTTCTGCTCAAACTGATAATATCCATCATTATCCCATCCCCCAAGAGTGAGAGATAGCCTAAAATTGTGAGGATTTTTATTTATATTTTATTTATATATTTGTTTAAGTGTTGAATACTTGTCTAGTTATCTTTAATTTACTCTTTTAGCTATTAGTTTATATTTAATTATCATTTAATTATCATGAATTCACTTTATTAGAGTATTCACATCAATGGTGCTACAACATTTTGTTTTTAGCACCTCAAAAAACTATTTTCTTTATTTATTTTATCATCTCACTTTATAATATACCCAACATCTCATCTCTTATTTTAGCGTACAACCCAGTAAAATAATATAAACAATTTATACCCATTAAATAAATAAATCACACAAAAACTAGAAAAACCCACAAACACCATTTCACAACCATAGAACACCGACAAATAGTCAGCCATACCCAAGGCCAAACACCCAAAGCCACGACTACAGAACACCCATAAACAGTCATACCCACAGCCAAACACCCATTTCACAACAAACCACCAACCATTCCACAGCCACACCACCACTTTCACAACCACCAACCATACCACAACCACACTATCACCAACCACATCACAACCTAGAGACCCAAACTAGTCAAAAACCGCCCCACAAACCACAACTCCGCGGAACCCAACCACACCAAAACCCGATTAATGACCCACCACATCCATAAACCCCACGACGTAACCCACCAACCAAACGGCCACAACCCGATCAACAATCCATAACAACCCACAGCGTGACCCACCAACCCAGCCACAACAACCCAGTCAATGACCCACCACTACCGCAACAACCCACAGCCCAATCAAAACCCTAACCCAACTGCCATCAGCCAATCAAAGTGGAGAGAGAGAGAGAGAGAGAGAGAGAGAGAGAGGAATTGAATGAGTGAGAAATGGAATAAAAAACATATATATAAAAACAAGTAGCAACTTGCTACAGTAAACTGGTACTAGCACCAATTCACTATAGCAAGTTGTCAATTTTTTTTAGATATGGTACCACCAATGTAGCATGTATTTTGTTGTTTGTGATGCTAAAATAGCTTTTTTAGCAATTTTAACACCACCAATGTGAATGTTTTTATCCATTATTGCTCTTAAATTGACATATGAAAATATAAACATATATATATATATATATAATAGTTAATTAATAAATAATAATAATTTTCAAAATAATTTTGCATTTAAAATTATCTTTGCTCTTTCCCTCTTTGAATTAAAATTACCAATTCCTCATAAGTGAACCTTCCCTCAAATCTGCGGCCTTTAAGCCTAGCATACACCCTTGACCAAAATTTGATCACTCACCCAAAAAATGGGCTGCGTAACGTGCGTCTAGCAGCCTTAGCTTCAAACAATAGCTTAATTAGTAATAGGTGGAAAAGTTCTAGCCCAAAAATAATTGATTGAGTTACAGGTTAACACTAAACTTAAATAAATTCGACACATGAAAAACACCTTTCTTTTTTCTTTTCTATTTTTAAACTTAAAAAGATAATTAGTAGCGAATTGAAATCACATTTCAATTGCAACAAAGCAAAGAAAGTATTATGAGGACATCCAACCGGAAATTTAGATGGAAGAACTTATATCAATTCGACAAACTATACATGCTGACTTTTTTTGTTAAATACCTGCCCACCTAATTTTATTTTAATTTAATATATCATAACTTCTTTTTAGCCAAAAACAATATTATCATTACTTCTAAACCACCTCATCCACCAACAATATATTTTATCCTAAATTTTCACGATTTCATTTCCCCTTTTTTTTATATGAAAAAGTAATTACTTAAGAATAATTGGAATCACATTCCAACTAGGCAACTACACATTAAAGGGAAGAACAAAGAAAGTATTACAAGAACAGCCCACCTAAACTTTAGATGGAATTACTTCTCTCAATTCAACAAACTAATAAAAATTCTACATGACTCACTATAAGCGGTGAAAAAAAAAATGGTGAATTCATGCGAGAGTGACAGCAATCAATCACAGTCTACCATATAAGATAATCTTGCAAATAGGTTTAAAAAATTAAACCTTGCTATTGAGTTATTAATATTATTAATTAGTTTATTTAATATTAACATTGCTTCTAAACCACCTTTATCATATATTTTCATGGTTGCAGTACATACCTTCTCATCTGATCCAGTGCTGCCAATAACCCTGCAACCTTTGAGTTTAGCCAATTGCCCTGCAAACATTCCAACACCTCCAGCCGCAGCCGAAACAAACACATTTGACCCTGGCTTTGGGTCTCCTAGTACCTCTATTCCCACCCATGCTGAAAACCCCGGTAGCCCTGCAATACATTTATATGTCATCTAATCTTTCATTTTTTATAAATATACTATATTTAAAGGATAAAATCTATAAAAATAAATAAATAAATAAAAGGATAAATTGCAAAGTACACCCTAAAGTTTGGAATTGCTTGGATTTTACACCTTGATGTTTGAAAAAATGGATTTTACACCCTAAAGTTTAGTTCCATTAGCAAAACCTCACCCTCGGTTTGTTTTAGCTGTTAAGTGACAAGGTGGAGTGTTGATGTGTATTGTTTTTGCCGAATCAACCTCCCAAAATGCCTTCGCCCAAACTTAAAACACAAAACCATCTGCAACACGACCTATTACCAGAAATCAAAAACTCATTCCAAAATAACTTCCATGGTAGATCCTTGTGGCATAAAGAAAAAAAAAATCATTTCCTTTTAATTTGATCTCCAAATAAATTCAAAACTACATCATTACTGATCTGGCTTCACTCAATAGGGCATCCAATGATTATACAACTCAATGGAAGCAAAGACACAGGGACACTCTTTAAAATTCGTGTCTAATAAAATTTCATCCATCTTAGTGGAGCAGACTGCCATTGACAAAATACAAATGACTCGAGGCATAAGTAGAGGAGATGTCACCACATGGGGAAACATGATTGAGGCTATCAGTGCAAACTAGTGCGTGTGGAGTCTTGGTGGCACATGAGGTGTGTGGAACGATTCACCATGGCTATCGCCTATTGGCGACTTAAGTGGGCACTCCCAAAATCCAAAATCCACAAACAAACTTGCTTAAAACGCAAACAAAGTGCAACGACCAAAAATAAAAAAAACCTATTCCAAATAAACCTGCTGAAACCCAAACCTCTTTGTTTCGTCACCCACAAAACCTTTCCATCTTGTTCGTTCCAGGTTGCTGACAACTGTGAGAGATCTGCTTCAGCTTGATGGCGGTGGCTCAACGGTGACAAAAACCCACCAATAATCCCAGTAACAAAAAAAAAACCCCCCAACAAATCCAAATCCAACAATGGCAAGAAAAAAGCACAAGAGAAAGAAAGCGAGGAGAAACTCGCTGTCGCCACCGCCACGGAGCTTGATGGGTTCGTATGCCGAGTTCGTGGGGGTTTTGATTTGGGAATTGGGTTGCTATGATGTGAAACGGTTTACATAAGTGACACGGCGTTGTTTTGTAGTGCTGATTTGGCAAAGAAAAAAACACGTAAGCATGCCACTTGTCGCTTAACAGGTCAAACTAACTGAGGGTGAGGTTTTGCTGACGGAACCAAACGTCAGGTGGAAAATCCATTTTCTCAAACATCATGGCATAAAATTCAAGCAACCCCAAACTTCAGGAGTGTAGTTTGCAATTTACCCTAAATAAAAACAAGAAGAAAATCCAGGAGAAAAGAAAGGAAAAAAGTCTCAAGAATATGGATTCAATTAGTACAACTGGTATATTTTTATCATCAAATGGGGTTCAAACTCTGTCTACATCAAAACCTAATTGGTGTCTTGGCTTAATGATAAATAAAAGTCATTTTGAAACAAACTTTATATATGTTGAAATTCTATTGTACCCATCCAAGAAAAAGAAAAAAAAAAAAAAAAAAAAGTTTCCATGAACAAGAAGTTGTACCAAGAGAACTGAGATACTCTTGCAATGGAAGCTCAGATGCTGGGTCAACCTTCCTTAAATGGAACGCAGATGGTATAACACAATATTCGGCTACAAGACCATAAAGATTGAGGATAATATCACCTTCCCTGTAACTACTGTCCTTTGACCGAATCACCCTTGCAATTGTAGGTGCGCTTACCACCTACATTACCATTTAGCATTTGAATTATGTATTCTATCAAAAAAAAAAAAAGTACATACATCTATGACAGGGGCGAAGTCTTTTTTTTTTTTTTTTTTTTTTTTTTTTACAAAAAGATATATCAATTAAAAAATTCATGTTTTATGAGAAATAGTAGACTAATACCATTCCAAAATTATTCATTTAATTTCTCTTTTGAACTTTTAACATTATGAGTTTTAATTAGACATCATCTTTGCATATAAAATTGTATAAATCTCAATGAAAAATCATGCAATATTGAGAAATTTTTTAAAGACTTAACTTTCTAAAATACTTATTACTTTATTCTCATTTAAAAAATAATTTTTACTTTCTTAAATGCTCAAAAACTGAAAATCCTCTTAATCTTTGAATTTGAAAAAAATATAACTCCCATTCTTTTGAGAGGGGAGCTCATATTTTTTTAGAATCAAACTCAAAGCTCAAAAAATTAAAATTTTAATGAGTTTGTAAGAGGCCATGGCCGAACCAAACACGGCTGATAGCTCCCCCATTATATGAGGTTTCGGATAGCACATTGTCTTTTGCCAAAAAATTGCATAGAGATATAAGAAACATATTTTAAAGCAAAAAAAAAAAATATATATATATATATATATAGACATATAACGAACATGGATGTTGGATCCCAACTTTAGTTGTATAAATTTACATCCAATGATTTTTCTGGGTAAGTTGATTGGCCTTGAACCCACAAAACCATTCTGCCAAAAGAGACGAAACTTTGAATAATTTTTTTTTCTTTTGAGAGGAAACTTTGAATAAATTGATTCCACAGAAGTAAGATCCGGTTTTAAAAAATGTATTTTTTTCCGAAAAAACCATATATAATCTACGAAGAACCGAAGAACTAAAACATATACATATGTTGATATCAATGTATAGGCAAGAAAAGTTGAAAAAAATGGAATGTGGTGGTGTTTACTTAAACTTTTTGAAGTACCTCGTTAAGTTTGGTCTGAGGAAAGTAAAGGCCATCTTCAAGGCCAGACATTAGGGTACGTTGATATGGATCGACGGAGATGAAGATGTTCTGAACAATGAGATGGTGGTCCGGAATTGAATCAACATCGAGTGATAAAGTGACTGTACGCAGTTTGAGATGATCAGACGTTGGAACACCTTCGGGTGCATATGCAGCCAGGTGCCATTCTCTGCTCTCAACCACCCTTGCCATTGTTTTGTCTCTAGCTTTTGTGCATGAAAATGTCTGTGTGTTTGTATGAATGAGAGTTTAATAACCAGCTAGTGTTGTGAACTACTTTTTAGTCGGAGGTTGGACCTGATTGACTGTTAAGATTTAGTAATGAATTTCTTGTACTGTTGTACGGTTGTGATCGATAGTACCGTGGAAAAAGTTGTATTGGTGCATGATGGCCCTAGGGAGTCATTAAAATATCAAGGGGGTGTTTGGTTAGTGTTTTCAAACTATTATTTTTAGTTTTTAAATAATATTTCATGTATTTCAATGTATTTTTTCACTCACACGTATTTTTATAAATGTTTTCAAATAATAATTTTCAATTTTTAAACACATGTGCCAAACGGGCTCTAATTGTTCTATTTTGTGGCTAAATTTTCTTAAGCATATACAACTTTTTCCTAAATATATAGGTTGTCAAACAAAAATATAGATTATCAAACAAAACTTACTAGATGATAAAAGAGATTTGAGTTGGTGGAGAATAAGATATGGGTTATTTTTAATTGCATCTATAATTAACTTTAACAATGGTAGAATTTATCAACGTTATTATTTAATTTTGGATTTGTTTTGACTTGTTCAGTGGAACAAAATATTTAGGTACCAGTCAACTTTAGTGTGTCGTTTCAAAGTGTTTCAGTTTTTTTTTTTTTAAATAATATATATATATATATATAGTATAATTTTTTTTTATACTTATTATTATAATGAATTAATTCCCTCACATTGTATGTTAAAGAAAACTCCGCGCCTTATTCTCCAAAAAAAAAAAAAAACTCCACACCTACACTATATATCCAATGTAATTCAATAGGCAAGTAGATACTAATAAGTAATAAAAGCACCCACAGCAGATGTGGGATAGTGCCAAATGCTAAATATTTGGCACATATCCCACGCCAAACACCATTTGACCCTATTTATCAGATGTTCAAAATGCTATAATTTTTGCAACATGCTACTGTATGCTCACATATTTACCACTGTACGGACAGATGTGGCAAATGTTTTTATTATTTTTTTATTCCTCTTTCTCTCCCATCTCTTCGTCAGTCTCACTCTCTCACCCTAATCCTCTCCTCCGAGTCCTCAACGGTAAAATGTTATCCAAATCCACCTCCGCTAATGGATCATCCGATAAATCGCTTTCACCATCTGAAACATCGCTACCGATATCGCTATCACTGTGAGGAATCGTTGTTGGTATCAGGAGGAGGAGGCTCGAGTTTCTGAGCTTTGTGCGAGTTGTCTTCATTGTCTTCGCGGCTGAGATCAGGTTTGCACTTCGGGTGCAATGTAGGTTCTTCTTCTTGGTGCTTGGTTTCAGCCATGGCTTTCACTATTCGCTTCGAAATTTCGTTATGGGTTTGAGAATTGAGTTTTCGGTGGAAGGGTTTTGGGGCGGTTGAAGGTGAGTTTTTGGTGGAAGGGTTTTCAGTTGAAGGTGAGTTGTTTTTTATTGGGTTTTCGTTTGAAGGTGGGTTTTCGGTGGAAGGGGCTTTCTGCAGAAGGTGAGTTTTTGGTTGAATGGTTTATGGTTGTTTGTTGTGGAATTTGGCTGGATTTGTTTGGGTTTGCTTTGAGTTGTGTTTTTGGTTGTAGAGGATGTGGTGGTTATGTGGTGGTGGCTGTTGGTTGTTGGCAGCAGCGTGGAGGCTGTTGATTGTGTTTGATGTGTTGTAAATATTATTTTAATGTGTAGTAAATATTATTTTAATGTATAGAATTGAATGATAAAACATCTGATAAATTGGATGTTATAAAATAATGTGGTAAAATAATAAAGTAGACATTTGGTGTGGCAAAATGACTTAATTTATAGAACAACTGATGTGGATGCTCTAACCCATCAATCCATCACACCATTCAAAAATTAAATAAAATAATAATTTTCAGATACACTAAAAGACAATTATATTTTGGAAGTATGAGCCATTCAAAACTTTACCCAACCAGATAACCATTGTTCAGAAGTAACAAGTCTCAGTTTTTTAGCATTTAGCTTAACAAAGAAAAAAGTTTTAAGCTCTTAGCACTTTGAAGGTTTGACGAAACGTGAAGACTAGCAAAAAAATGTAATGCAAAAAGAAAATAAAGCCAAAAATGAAAAGGGAAAAGAAAAGATAGAGCATGCAGATGAAGGTTGGACACTGCCATTGTTGTTAATTTCCTTCTCTCTTCTTAGTTTCTTTTTGGGTTGTGATTATTTTCTTGTGAATTTAAAGGTTTATATCTTGTCAAAATTGAAGCTTTACATGTGTGAATGGATTTGTGAACATCTAATTTGAGATGTAAAACAATGTAGTTGCAAGACAGATTTTTTTTTCTTTTTTTTTTTAAGGCAAAACTAGTACCGGCCGAAATTCCCATTCCACCCAAAATTGCAAGTTAACTAACTTTAGTAAATTGTCAATTAGCACGGCTCCCTTTACAGTTCTTCATAAATAGTCCCAACTGCTTAAGACCAAAATTTTCAACATTCTTTATCTTCTCTCTTGTAAGTTTTTCCAGTTTGCGTCAATGAGGTTCTTACTTCTTAGAGTAGCTTCCCTTGAAAAGTAAATGCAATAAATGAATCATTATTGTTTCCTTTTCCATTAAATTAGTAGATTAACTAGTTTTAACAACTCTTTTTCAATTGAATTCATTAAAAATACGTACAAAATAAGGAAAATAACTGAGAAGAGAAAATTATGTGACTAACTCTCTTTTTTTCATCATTTCATAAAAGTTACCATGCCTTTTAAGTGAAATTTGTGATGTGTCTTTGTGTTATAAGTTATAACTCATTCTCACTTCCTTTGTGTATGTTTGTTAAAAAAAAAAGAGAGAGAAGAGAAGAAAGAAGGATGTTCAAATGTCTTTTATTGAAGCAACAATTATAATAAGTTAAGAGATGGGGACAAAATTAAAAAATGAAAACATTAAGCGTTGATTTTATTTTTAAAAAGATCCATATAAGAATTAAAGAGGGGAAGCAATAACATGATGTAGCCACCCTCTACCTTTAGGCCAGCCAAGCAACCCCCCTTACTCTTATGATTAATAACTGATGATGCATGAAAATCATCAGTGAGCTACTGGCTCCAAATCATGCTAATGGGCACCTGTAGAACAAGAGCACAAGAACCAAACGGATGGCACTGGCGCAGTACCAGCTAAAGACCCTCTGAAAGTCAAGTTAGTGAATGAGAAATCTCTAAGAACTCTATAGTGAGAGAGTTAGGGATTTTCTGCGTACTTGAGAAAAGAGAAGGTCTGGTGCTTATATTGTGGTGAGTAGTGAACCATGATCCTTCGGAAGTAAGGATTTTTCCTTGTTGGGAAGATCTGATATTACAGTTTCTGAGATTTTAGGGTATCTTTCCATACGAGGAAGATAGGGTATTTGTGCGTGGTACGCAAGATGTTTTCATATATGAGTATGAGTGAGGATCAAGTAAGGCCACATAGGGTCCGTCGGTGTACTTTCCGTCAACTAATGGTCTTTTGTCGGTTTGCGGGGGTGACGTGCCCATCAGCTTCGTTGCTTGTCTATCTTCAGGGTCGTCAGTTTTCTAGAGAAACCATCAGTTTTAGCAATGCTGATGATTCCACAAGACCCGTCAGCTTTTCCTATTATGCCTTGATATTTGTGCCAAAAAACACCCCCATTAGCTGCCCCTACCCTGTGGCCCCATAAACTATGGTCGACAGGTCTCGAAGTAATTAAGGATTTTTTTGTTATGAACATTAAATGCCCCATTGAAGAGTGTGTCATTTATGGCATAGGTCACCTCGAGAATGAATGCTAGTTGACACGTGGCACTTATTGGTTGGCCCATGCTCTGCCTGTATCCCTTGTTTCTCCTTTTGGGTCATCACCATCCCCTATTTTTAATCAAAACATTGCACCCCAACCTTTTTCAACTCCGTTTGTTGAGTACAACTCTAATAGTTTTGGCAGTAGCCAGTTTAATCGCAGCCCTGTGGTATTGGGCCCAGCTCCATATGAACCATTTCGTTTAGTTCAAGGACTAGAAACAGAACTCCATTCAAACCAAACACCACTAAATTCCATAACTCGTACTTCATCCAATAGTAGTGGTGATGAGAACCCACTGGGAGCTTCAAGCAGTGCTAATGACTATGAAATCGAGAATCCACTGTCTCAGTCTCCTGACAATAGTGGATTGTTGGATGCTTTGTTGGTGGAGTCTCAAACTCGATGTGAGAAGTCCAAGGGAAAAGAAGTTTCGTCTGCATTCGCCTCTAATAAAGGGAAAGGCGTGATGGTGGAAGCATCAACCGAGGAGGAAGATCCAATGAATGTGGATTCTGTTTTCAAAACTAGTGGTGAGACTAGTGCTGAGAACCACTGGGATGATTTGAGCTTTTCTCAATCTCAATCTCAATCATCCATTGGTAATTTACTATTCCTTTTGTTTAATATGTTTGATAAATTTTTTAGAATTTTTCATATTGGATTTTCTTAGCTTATAATAGTTTTGATCAATTATGATTCAGCTTGGCGGTATCACATTCCTTTTAATTTTCACTGAGTTAATAGAATTGTTTCAAATTTCAACTATATTAAGGACATACTCTTTTATTAATGTCATATACATTGTAACTTTAACCATGAAAATATGTAAAAATGTGAAAACCACATCTATTTTATTTTATTTTTTATTTAACATTATGGGCTTACGCCATCAATGCGTTACCAACTTTTATTGTTTGCTATCTTCAATGGTATTATGTTGTTTCACACAGGTATGAAACCAGCTGAAGATCCACTGGAGGAGGTGAATTCCATGGATGATGACTTGGCTAGCCTGCTCACGAACTTCCCATCAGCAATGCCAACTCCTGAGTGGTACAGTGGAGGTCGTCACCTATCTAATGGGCAATCATCCGGTGTGGAAACTGACAATGTGAGGCTTGACACTCAACAAAGTGCTTCACCAGCCCCGGTCACTAACACTACCGAACCAGAGCTCGAATGGGGCCTAAGCCCTTGCTACTGGAAGAACTTGCCTGGCATATGCTAAAGCGCTTCTTACAAGCGTTTATGTTTCCCACAATAGTAATAGGGTAGTCTAGTAGTGTCCATATGGTCCAAAGAGTAGAGAGTTGTATCCATATGGATTAAGGACAAGAGAATATTGTCCATGCGGTTAAAAAACTAGAGTTTAATATTGTTGTAATATAAGTTTAGCTTTAAAGTAGGCCTTATGAACCTTTTCTTCTGTTGTAGTTCAATGTTTAACGAGAGTCCCGTGTGCACATAACCAAAAGAAGGCTTATCTTATGTTTTTGTCGTATATATAGTCAATGAAGTAGTTTTTACATTAGCCTCAAGTATTTGGTATTACCTAAAGGTTCTTTTTCTTTTACTATTTTTCCCCTTTGTGAAATGAATTACTTTTCGAAATCTGAAGTTCTAAATGTGGCCTTAAATGCCTTACTAATGTTTGTAAAGACTTAGAACACCATAAGTTAAAATTCTATCTTGTTTATCCAAAAAAATATATTGACTATATTTGTACTACACGATAGCTCATTTTCTGTCATTTGATATCCTAATATCTTAAAGTGAGGGACGAGGCATGACATACCCAATTCACCATAAATTCACCATATTAATTCAGGAATCTCGCTAAATATAGCAACAAAACTTGCTAACTTTTTTTTAGGAAAAAAAAAAAAAAAACATTGCTAACCTAATAAGTTTACCCATGCCTTGATGTGCCATTTCTTCAACTTGGGTTGGCTTTAATTCTTGTTTATGACTCCAGAAACGTCTCTATTTTAAGAAGAAAAATCTTTCCCTAATCATCGCCCACTTTCCTCTAAATGTTTCCAATTCATAAATGTGAGACAAAGATAGGAGCTGCTTGGATTGTGGGTCTCTCAGACAACATGTTTCTCTCATGCCATCCTTATTTTGCAATTCCCTTCAGGTTTAGCAACTCTAATCTAAAGTAAATAAATCTATTCGACAATCTTGAGGTTTATATGTCACACGCTTTGCTCCAAAGGATCAAAATTTTACTAAATAAAAAGCTGCTTTATTCGTATTCACTTGAAGATTTCAATTTATTTTCCTTTGGGTTGCCCTTTCAAAATTGAATTCATTCCTCATTTGATAGGGGGTTATGCCCAAAATAAGACTAAATTACTCTTTTTGAGATGAGGCATGGGGTTAATATCTATAAACATGCTGAAATGTTTTTATTTCTTGTATTAACAAAGATAAAGAAATGAAACATAGCTTATGTTTAAATTACAGAAGATGTGGGAGGGAGCCTCCCTAAAACTTAAAAGGGTATTATTTTTAATTTCAATTAACAGTGCTCACCAATCACCTAAGATGTTATTGTTTCAAAATGCCTAAACCATTGACCTCTTCTAATTGCCTTAATCGTTTTTTGAGAAACTTAATTGCCTTGATCCAAATGGTCAGAAAAAGAAAAATTGACCAGTCCATTTACAACTTATAACCTTTTTTTTTTTTTTTTTTTTTTTTTTTTTTTTGAGAAACCTCCTAACTCGGAGTGAACAAATTCATTACTGAGGCAAATCTTTTACAACAAAGATGAAAATGTTTGGAGGAACTTCCTCCATCCAAACTCTTAAAGGAAATGAAAACCTAGCATCCCTAGCTAAAGCATGGGCAAAAAAGTTGCCCTGCCGCCTTACATGGATGATAGAAGAGGACTAAAAATACCCCTTTATAAACATGAAGTCTTTTGCTAAATGGCTTGCCACAACATTTGAGACCGACCCCGACCACAAACACTTCACCACTATCTCTACGTCACCTTCAAAACACACATCTCAAGGATCTCCACCGTTGTTAGCATCCTCACCTTCTCCGACAAAGCCACCAAAAGCCCTTCGTTGTTGTGAATAACCACTTCGATGCCAGCTTCCTGTTCCTCCCCGAACACCGCCCCATCAAAATTTGCTTTAACTGAACTCCCTATTAGAGGCTACCACCGCACCAGACCGTTACTTTTCCTCGTTACCAGCCCCTGTCTTCCCTGCTGAAACTCAGCTAACAGAGTCGAGGCTGTTTGGGCGATTTTTGATGGTTGAGGATTTTCATTTATTTCTCCGCAGCCAGATTAGCCACGCCGTCATCACGAACACCTCCTAGTTATTTCGTTCTGCCTTAAAGATGCTCACGAGGTCACTCATGGAGACTATGTTCTGGCATTTCCGCCTCACTTTAGCAAAGGAAGGCGCCCACCCCTCATGGACATGCACACAGTCCCATATTGTGTGAACCTCATCTTCAGCCATATAACCACATTGATCACACACAGAGTTGTCCACCATTTTTCTTCTTTGCAGGTTTACCTTTGTTAGGAGAGCTCTTGAGCAAACAAGCCATAGGAACACCTTCACCTTATTGGGAAATTTCAAATGCCAAATACACTTCCAGAAGCTTTTTACCTCATCAGAGCTAGAGCTAGAAGGCAAGGAATTCAACTCATTCTCACACAACAATTGGTAGCTCGTTTTTACTGAGTAGGAACCCGACCAGCATCTCGGCCATGAAATGCAATCTTCTTGGTCCGTGACACACAGAGGGATACTCTTGATTCTTTGAGCTTCAAATGGCAGGAAAAGACCATCCACTAGCTAATCATTCCAGCCCCCCTCCCGACTCCAACAGATTTGCAACTACCCAATTTGAGACCTCGTCAATCTTTGGAGAAACTACACAAGCCGAGGCCTCCCCAAGCAGCCACCTATCGTTGTAGATGTTAATCCTTGTACCATTCCCAACTCGCCATAGCAAACCTGATTGGACAAGTTCACTAGCCTTTACAATGCTTTGTCCCGCATACGACCCCGAAGCTACCTTTGCATCAAAAACTGACCCACTTAGGAAATACTTTGCACTAAAGACCCAATAAAAGAGGGATGAGTGGTCTACTAATAATCTCCACACATGCTTAGCAAGCATAGCGTCATTAAATTTTTCCAAATCTTTAAAGCCCATACCCCCTAGTGCATTTGGTTTGCACAATGTTTCCCAATTCTTCCAATGAATCTTACGTTGGTCTCCCCGTTAACCGCACCAAAATTTCCTTATCATCGTCTCGATATCATTTAATAAACCAGATGGGAGTTTGAAACAACCCATCACAAAAGTGGGTATAGCTTGAACTATCGCTTTTAGGAGCACCTCCCTACCTGCTTATGAGAGGAGTTTTTCCTTCCTTCCATCCTTGAAGCTTATTCCAAACTCTCTCTTTAATGAAATTGAGGCTCGCCTTTTTATTTCTTCCGACCACCGCCAAAAGGCCAAGGCACTTATCATATTCCCGCACTTCACTTACCCCCAATAATCTATTACCTCAAGCTTCCTCTCGTCCGGAGTAGCCTTGCTAGAAAACACGGTGGTTTTTTCTCTATTTAGCTTTTAGCTAGAGGCTTGCTCATACAAAACCAAAATACTTTGGATAACATCCAAATCACTCTTTGTAGCTTGGCAAAATAGGAGGGTGTTGTCAGTAAAGAATAAATGAGAGATTTTGGGACCATTTTTGGAAAGAGAGAACCCCCTAATAGCTTCAGACCTAGCTGCCTATTGCAACTAGCAATTTAAAGCTTCGAAACAAATTAAGAATAGGTATAGAGAGAGAGGGTCCCTTTGCCTAATAACCCTTGTTGGCTAGATATCGCCCTTTGGAACTCCATTCACTAGAATTGAGTAGGAAGTCGAGTTTATACAACTCATTATCAAAGCCACCCAACTCGCATTAAAGCCCACCTTCAACATTATGACTTCCAAGAATTTCCACTCCACCCTATCATAAGCCTTACTCATGTCAAGCTTCAAGGCCATGAAACCCCCTCTTTTCGATTTTTGGTTCTCCATATGGTGTAAAGTCTCAAATGCTACAAGGATGTTATCGAAAATTGCCTTGTCCGATTGAAAGGCACTTTGAGATTCCGAAATAATCAAGGGTAGCACCCCTTTAAGCCTGTTTGCGACCACCTTTGATACAAGCTTATAAATTATATTACATAAAGAAATATGGTGATATTCAGAGACTTTTGTTGGACTTTTTACCTTCGGGATAAGGGTGATAAACGTACATTTTATGGATAGAGGGATGACACCCGAGGTGAGACAACTTAGCACCGCATCAGTCACATCTTCGCCCACTACCGACCAGTAGTGCTGAAAGAAGAGGGGAGGGAGTCCATCTGGACCTAGGGCCTTCAATGGATCCATTTAATTTAGGGCTATGACCACCTCTTCCTTGGTGAACTCACCATTAAGCACTTTGTTCATCTCCTCTATCACGAAGCAAGGCACACCCGCCACAACTTCCTCCATCTTGCTCGGATTTGAGTTGTTAAAAAGGTATTGGTAATAATTAACCAATATATGTGAAATCCCATCCTCATCTGTGCACAACTCCCCACTCGGATCATCAAGACCGTCAATTCAATTTCTTCTAAACCAATAAGATGCTCTACTATGAAAATACTTGGTATTGTTATCACCCTCATGCAGCCATAAAGCTCGAGTTCACTGTTTCCACATTTGCTCTTCCCTTACCAATAGCTTTAAAATCTCTTTCTTCAACCTTTGAACCTGAGAAATACTTCCACCTCTTATAGCATCTTCCTCGTCCACTCGCAATAGGTCTTTTTTCTCCCTAAGGCTTCGGATCACATTGGCAAAGGAAACTTTGCTCCACCACTTCAAATTTGTGTGACACCTATCATCCACTTTTCCTTCCACTCTACTCATAGGGCTTCCTTGATAAACATGGGACCATGCATCCTCAATTACTTCTCTACAACCCTCATCCCTCATCCACATTTGTTCAAACCTCCAAGGTTTATTCACTCACTTAGGTATCCCTAATAAGTGAATCATAATCGGCTTGTGTTCCGATGTGCCACTCTCCATATGAACCACTTTTGTAGCTGGGAACATTGAGAGCCATTCTGCTGTACCAACTACTCTATCGAGTCTCTCCCACACTGTATGCCCTTCCCCATGCCTATTACACCAAGTGAATTTACTACCACAATATCCTAAATCTTGAAACCCACATTCATCCAACACATCCCTAAACTCCTCCATTTGCCTACTTGGTCTATGTCTCCCCCCTAATTTCTCATGAGCTCAAATAATTTCATTAAAGTCTCCCGCACATAGCCAAGGTAGGGTAAGTTTGGATTTTAGTCTTCTCAAAGTGGCCTAAGAGATATAATGGTTGTTTGTTTTGGATTCCATATTGAAGCCGTTGAATCTCCACTCCCCCCCACCCCCCTTCTCTTTATTAATGACCACATCAATATGATTCAGCGAGTAAGTATCCACCAAGAACTCCACTTCTTTTTTCCAAAAAACCACCACCCCTCCCTTCTCTAGAAAATTCTATCATCCCATCGAACTTCAACTTGTCATGTAAATAAATTAGCCTAGCTTTTTTCAACCATGTTTCGGCTACAAACACGATTGAGGGAGAATGAGCTCAAATTAAATCACCAAGCTCCTGCTCTGTCTGAGGGTTCCTAAGTCCTCGACAGTTCTAGCATAAGAGATTCATTGCTGTTAGCGGGGCTGCTCCACAGCCTCCACCATTAAATAATTGTGTTCCTAACCAAAGCATCAAACCAATCTCTTCTTGGTAACTCACTGTGATCCCCCTCTGATGCTAGCCTTTTAGTATTTTTTTTTAACCACCCTAGGAATAACGTTCTCCACTAGACGTGCATGGTCTTTTTTCCTAATCATTTTAGCTTTTTCCACCCTAGCACTACTTTTTCTAAAGCCAATAACATTTGAGATATCACATAAAGCTGATTGGGTGATAGGTACGCTGACCAAGTTCCCCTCCTGCTCACGTGATTGAGTAGTCCCCATCTCATCAACTACTTTTTCTGCTATACTTTCCACTGCCTTTTGTGTAGACTCAACCCTCCTAGCTATACTTTCTTCCTTATTTCCCTCATTGTTTCCTTCTATAGAAGCCCCTAAAGTGACACCACTCCTCTTGTCAAATCTCACTAGAGCCTTGTCAATCTCACCTAGCCTTTCCCCAAAAATCTCCCTTGAATCTCGGCTTTCCAATACCACCACATCCGAGATCATGTCTTCCACCTCTGACACCACAAATACCTCATTAAATGCACCCTGAAAATTTGCTACTTCCTTGGTTTGCACCAACACCACCGTGGGAGGTTGATCACCAGCCTAAAACACCGGCGGCACCACCTCACTCTCATTGTCTACCACCTGTTTCTTTTGAGCTTTCTTTACAGCGTAGAAGCCTGGGACTTTGAGAACTGAACTTCTTCCCTTTACAAATGGTGCTGCACGTATCCATGCTCCGTATGCTTGGTTCTCCTTCATTAGCTTTCCTTCACTCTCTATCCACAAATCACAGTTTCTATCCATATGATTCAGACACCCACACCAGTAGCAAATGTTGGGAAGTCTTTCATATTTGAAAGACACCCAACTTTGCTAACCTTGGGACAAAGAGATTCGTCTTCCCCTGCACAGGGGTTTGCTTATGTCAATAATTACCTTCATTCATAAAAAAAAAACTGCCCCCATCCGTCTCTCCCTCATCAGTGCTTTTACAAACCATCCCTACTACTTCATAGAGTTTCTCCGCCACAGTTTTATTCATAAATATAACCGGGACATTGTGTATTTGAACCCATATTGAAATTTTATCAAACTCTAAGGCCCGAAGGTGGACTTCCTTGTCATACCACTACAACACAACAAGGTGCTTATCAAAACTCCAAAGGGCGTTACTCATTATCCTCTCAACCTTTTCCTTTTTTTTCAAAAGTAAACAGCAAAGCGTGGTCACTAATTCTTCAAACCTCAAACCTTTTCACCGACCTCCACAAAGGGCTTAAAGTTTTGGTCACTGCCAACACGTTTAGTGCCCGTTTTGTCAAAAATTTTGCTACCATGGTGAAAGTTCTTGGTTGAGAGCTCATCATCCAACCCTAGCTCTTCTCCTTCCCTAGCATTCAGTGATATACTTTGCCAATGGGGATTTTTTAGAAAATAACCATCAAACCCAAACAATATCATTAGTTAGGCAAACTTTCAAACTAATTTCGTTTCTAACAATTCGAGTCCAGAGGACTCGATTTTCGTGTAGTTATTTCCTGTTTTGCCAGCAGCTGAGGTGGACAAAAAGTCCACGTAGGCCAGAAATTAAGTTCAGAGGACTCGATTTCTATGTATAAAAACCGAGTTCATTGGACTCAGTTTTTATACTTAGAAATCGAGTCCTCTGAACTCAGTTTCTATGCATCAAAATCGAGTCCATTGGACTCGATTTTCCAGTCTCATGTCTCATCTCCACTGCATCATAAGTCTCATCCCAGTCTCATCTATGGCAGAGGATCACGTGTACTGAGCTGGAAATCGAGTCCTTTGGACTCGATTTTTAAGAATGGTCCCCATCTCTCCACGTGTTCCCATGGGTCCCAACTGGGACCTATTTTCCTCCTTACCATGCTCACACCTTTAGCTCTATTTTTCTCTTCTGAAACTCTCAGCTCCTCTTCATAAAACAAGAGCTCCTCCTTCATAAACAACTTTCCTACTCTCTCACTTGCACTCACAGAACACTCATCTCACACAACACTCGTCTCACGCAACACTCATCTCAGGTAATGTGTTTACAATATTGTGATTATTTGCTAGTTTTTTTTTTTTTTTTTTTTTTGAAGAAAAATTTAGAACATATTATTAGGAAAAGTTTTGTTTTTGTTATTTGTTAGTGTAAATATTGTGATTAATTTATTTGTTAATATATTGTGATTATTTGCTAGTTTTTTTTTGGACACATTATATACACATTTATATATGATCATGAATCTACAATAATCACTATGAAGTTATAATGATCTTATATAAGGTCCAAATATTACAAAGGTCAATCATGATCTTATTTAGTACAACCATGATCTTATATTTGGTACTCCAACCATGATCTTATAACAATTTATAAACACAACAATCTTAACTAAGAAGTTAGGACATAAAATAAATCTAAATAACATAAAAAGCATAGCTCATTAACACCAAACATAAATCAAAAAACACAAAAACAAAAATAAAAACAAAAAAAAAACAAAACAAAAGAAAAAATTTACCTCTTAACAACAAAAAGAGATCCTTCAACGTCTTTGCGACTCTGCAACCGCCAAATTTTTTTTTTTACTAAAACAAAAATTATAATAAAAAAAAAAATACTTTGTATTGGCATTAAGTAAGTGTAGAATGTAGAGTTAAAAGTCAAACAGTAAAATACAATCATGGTTGGAGTACCAAATATATGGTCAATTAACTTCATAGTGATCTTGTATAAGATCATGGTTGGAGTACCAAATATAAGGTCAATTTTCATTATAACTTCATGGTTGGAGTACCTAATATAAGATCATGGTTGTACCAAATATAAGGTCAATTTTCATTATAACTTCATAATGATCTTATATAAGGTCCAAATATTACAATAATCTACAATCTTAATATTGTGATTATTGGGAATATTTAGTACCAAATATTGTGATTAATTATGTTATTACAACATATGGGAATATTTTTTTTGTTTGTTAGAGTAAATATTGTGATAATATGCTAAGTTTTTTTTAAAAATTACTATTGTGATTAATTATTGGGAATATTTGGTACTAAATATTGTGATCAATTGTTGGGAATATTTCGTACTTTTAGGTCTTCATCAGGGATATGAAATGGATTATGAGTTTGATACCTAAGATAGTATTTGTACTCTTTTTACCATAAATTATTTCAAGATATACCTCTTAGGATTTGTAACAGAGATTTCAATGGATAACTGGTTGGTATATAATATTTTTGTTCATCATAACTTATTTGAATGGGTTTTGAAAGTCATGCCCCTAGAATGCTTGGAATTTTTAAAAAATATGAATTTGGTAATGACTATTTTTGTAAGATTACTAAAGGTGAGTATATGCAAATTTGGTTGAGGTTAGTATTGTTGGCATTTCAAACGGAAAGTTTTGTGATTAATGTTGATTGAGCGTTATAAATGATCTATAGGTTGACAATGATCCTTCTAAATATATACTACGGTGGACCCCTTACCTATACCAACCCTTATGACGGATCCTCATTTCAAGGTCCGGGTATCCAGTGCTACTATATGATGATACACCGTAAGCTAAAGACCGTGAATGAGCTGAAAGTAAAAATTATGGAAGAGTTGCAAGTGAACCCTGCTTTGCATGACATACATATTACTTTCCGTTCTCCATATGAAGTACTCAATCAATGCATTAATTATAGATATATGGAGAAAACAGAGGATAAACATGTGAAATTCATGTTTAGTAAGATGCAGAAATGGGAACAAGCAGCAGATTTTGAGTTGTACGTAACTTTGGAGCTGCGTGCGGAAGTTGACATAGTGGAAGAAATTGTACAAACAACTACATCTCTATAGTTTGCAGTCCTAGATGATCGATGCACCACATTGGGAGGCTATACACCCCCTTTTTAAGAGACACCAGCAACAATTGAGAGCGAACTTGGAAATAGATATGAAAATCAATTTTGTACACACCAAAGTGAATCCTTTACAGTTCCAGTAGTTGAAGATGAAGACGAAGACTGTTTTGGGGAAGATCCTGACGATAGAGATGAGTACGAAGAGAGGATTGACAATGGCGACTTTGACAGGGATGTTGATGATCATGAAATTTCTCCAATTCCTAATGTTGATGATATGGCTGAATGTGATGAAGATGATGCAGACGCTAATGTCAGAGTTCAACATGTTACAAATACGACCCCCGTTTATGAACCTCCTACCTCATCATTTTATGAAAATACTTGGGAAAATATGGTTGATCCTAAAGTTGTTCGGCAAGCATTTGGTTCTTCTTGGAATGTGGAAATGAATTTTACGAAAGGGTTGATTTTTGTGAATAAAGAGGCGGTGAAACGTGCATTAACAATTTACGCCGCAAAGCATAACATAAACATTATCACTAGTAGGTCAACCAGAAGTAGACTGTCTGTGAAATACGTCGATGAGTCATGCATATGGTATGTTAGGGCAGTCGCGAAGCCTGAACATGGTCTATGGATGATCACATCTTATAAGGGTCCTCACAATTGTATACACCTTGCCATGGCCCTTGATGGTAGAATGATTGATTGTAATTTTCTTACAGCAAAATTTGTTCCATTGTTGCAAAAAAAACACATGGCAACAATTTATCACCTCAGAGATTTCATTAAAGGGACGTATTATGGGCATAAGCTTTCTTACTATAAGATATGGGATGCGAAACAACGAGCTATTGCAAAAATATTTGGGGATTCGGAAGAGTCTTACCAAAGGTTTAGAAAGTTATTGTTGGCATACTTGGATCAAGAACCTGACACCCAGTTCTGGTGCAACACCATACCCAGGGACGAGTTCGGTGATACAATATTGCGCTATATATTTTGGGCTTTCGCTCCATACATTGAAGGATTTAGACATTGTAAGCCAATGATCAATATTGATGGGACCCATTTGTATGGTAAATATCGAGGGGTGTTGTTGATTGCAATGGCCATCAATGCCAACAACAAGGTTTTGCCTCTCGCCTTTGCTATTGTGGACAAAAAGTTAGGGCCTAGTTAGAGGTGATTTTTAGAATGCCTCAGGAATGCACTAAGGGAGCTAGAAATTAATAACACTTGTATCATACATCAATCATAACATATGACCTCAATGGTTGTAAAACGATATATAAAAATAAATAAGAATCCTATTAATTTTCAAAATTTGAGGAATATCAAGGTTAAAATTTTATTCTCTATGTCTAACAATGTGTCATGTCGTTTAAAATTATGGATCTATTTCCAATAGAGAGAATCGGTCAAGGAAGAGACTTACTTAATGGACAGTGGATAAGGTGCAAATGGTGGGCCATATGCATCATCTGGTGGGAGATCTTTCTGTGGGAACAGAAAAGGGAATCTAAACCATGCCCAATACTAAACCAGTAGTAAGGCCCCACCAATTTGACTGGCACCTCTGTCGGTTGCCCTGCATAACTCTCTGTACAACCATACAAGGCAAGCGCTCCCCCAACTGTATTGAGGTGGATTGCGAAGGTCCCTCAACATCTGTAACCACATCGTATGCACCCTATCGCCAGACTTGTCAGTGAAAATTGTGACTGCCAGGAGTGCTAGAATATAATACCGTACATATTGATGCACAACCACCTCTGATGCACCATTGGGCAACCCTTGGTCAATTTTTTCCAGTAGCTTCTTAATTAGGATCCTTTGTCCTTTAAGCACCACAGCATTAGTAGCAATTCCAAGAATACTCTGACATTTAGAAACCCATGTCAAGTCAGTTGTTTTAACAATTGCCTCACCATCAATTGGAATCCCCAAAAGAACCTCCACATCTTGTAATGTGATCGTTGTCTCACCATGTGGTAGGTAGAAGGTGTGGGTTTCTAGCCGCCAGCACTCAACGAAGGCCGTTATCAAGTTATGATCAATCTCTCTACTTGGGGTCCTATACAGCCCCTCTAATCCAACTCTCTTGACAATGTCGATGTCGCGATCATCCACCATTATGGGGCGTCATTTTCGGAACTCGTTACTACGACCACGGCATTTTAGTGCCCCCAGATCCTGCACATGATAGAAACATAGTGATAAGATGCAATATGTCATAACCTTTGTATATATGATTGTAGCTATTGATCCCAAAAAACAAAAAAAAATAAAGCGGTTATCAAGGGAAATTAAAATATCATCCCAAAAAAAAAAAAAAAGCAACAACGGGAGAAAAATAAAAGGATGCAATGCACTTGATACATTTGATAGAATGCTAGTGCACAGTGTAGAGTTATAGCTAATATGAAGTTTATTTTAATTTATAACACTCTATCCGTCATCGTTTCAATCTGGTAATTGAGAAAATATATGGCTTTACTTAATAGCAGCAATAAAACTATAGTTTATGGAAAAAGTGAAACAATATAAGGGTTTAATTAATAACAGTAGTTTGTACAACCTATGGCAAACTCTATGTGTAGTTCCTTTGCACATTATGTGGATCTTATGGAGAAAGTGAAACAATAGGACCTTCAACAGCATCAAACTTGTATTAAATTTACTAACTTCATGTTTCATGAGGTTTTTGTATAACTGGATGCTTGTAGTAGGCAATAGGACTTTCATTTGCTCTTCATTTCTTAATTTTGTTTATCTCATTAATTTCAGATAGTAATAAATGGAGATCTTGTGTGTGTGTGTGTGTGTGTATTTGTACTGTTTTAATACTTATTAAAAAAGTTGATGAAAAAAGAAACTGATGCAGCAGGACAACCTAGGCTTCACCACCTAGAACAGTCCCATAATAAACATTGCTACCAATAATTCTAAAGCTACTATATAGATCTGGCTTTTAAGATCTGTAGTAACTTGTGATTTTTGGAGACAATCAGGTGAAGTGTCCACTTAGACAGCCAACTTAACATAGATATCATAAATAGGAAAAAAAAAGGTAAATCTCTTCCATATTAACTTGGCTAATGTCTAAAGGCTAAATCATATTTCTTTTAAAAAAAAGCCCATATCATTGGGATTGTATTCAGCAGGTGGTCTGTTTTAATTTTACCTTGCCTTCCCAAACAGCGCACGATCGATGTTTTTTCTACAATCCTTAACACCGAACTCTCAATGGGACCAGGACCGAACTCATCAGGGATCTGAGCAGGAAAAGCAGCCATACTGCACGAAGTTTAAGGAGTCAAGAGTAATATAAGCACATGTTGAAGATAAATTGGCAAGGATCTCAATGTATAACCTAATTTCTTGCACAAACGATAAGTATGACAATCAACTGAATAAAGATACATATAAAAAACTCAATATGCTGCCAAAAACTCAATATGAGCTAATTAATTAAGCCTTCTACATTTCTTCATTATAAGCTTTGGGATTGAATATAGTCATCAGATTCCACCAACCCAGCTCTACGCTGTTTTGTTATTCACAACCCTCTTCTTCCTATTCAGCATTGCTCTCTCTCTCTCTCTCTCTCACACATTTTTTGAAACCCACAGTTTTCAAATCTTGCATGTGTAATCAAAGATTACTAATGTTTTGTTTTTGAATGGCAGTTCAGTTGTTCAAGCGTGTGAAATCGGATACAATGCCAACTGCTAACTGAGCACTTGGCATTGTTTTGATTTGTGATCTTGAAATGTGTTACTTTGTGAAGAATTTGATAATTCATTGCATTCATAATAAACATTGATACTAAACTGGCTGAGGCAACAAGGGGCTCGCACGATAATAAACTTTTAGGTCCACTGCAACAAATGTTTTCTGCATACTCGCCTTTTTTTTGCTCTCATGACTTAATTTTTGGGGTACACGGCACCAAACTATTTGGAAAACTAGAAGGGTAGGAAAGCCCTATGCTTAATAAAACATGTATGTGTACAGTGTAGTGTTAATGTAAACCCAATTACCCAACTATTGTATTCTTTTTTCTTTTCTTTTTTTCAATTTGATTGAATCGGGAAATTTAGCTATTTGTATTATAAATTTGGATGTTCCACTGTTGATCCAAGACTAAGCAGTCTCAACTCATAGGCATTAATGGGTTGTTACTTATGCAGTGAGCCTCATTAAGTGCAGTTTCTACTCATTATAACGTCTATCAAATATTTTTTTCTTTTAATTTGGAATAACGTCTCCTTACATTTCTGCAACAAACCTTACATATCTCGAGCATGCCTTTTAGACTATTATATTGGCCAATCATGTTATGTCTTGATGTGATTCATTATGTTATATTGCATTTTTTGTTAGAAGAAGGTTTACATTTTCGCCTAAGGGCACAAGGAACTATCTAGAATCTACCACTCCATATGCACACCAATAGTTAAATAATGTAGATTAAGTGTCTTGGAAAGTGATTCATCTGAAAGAATAGAGAAAGCCTTCTTAATCTATAATTTTTCAAAACCCATGGATTAGGAATACATTGTGAGATGGAACAAATAATTGTCATGATGAAAGCTGTAAATTTTCATTTTCATTTTCATTTTTTTTTACACTCGAAAAGGTTTTGAATTTAATACTTCACTGTTTATGCCATTGTAATGTATTTCATAGTGCCCCAACTATTATTTTTAGGATCGTTGTTCTGTTAATTATATGCCCTGAATCTGACTGGGGCATCTAATGAACAAATTGCCCCATGTGAGATCCCCTTTAAAATGTAGGCAAACAATATCCAACCTGTTGGGCTGATAAAACTTCATAAATGTAATCATTGCATCTATGAACCCATACTGCAATTAGAAATATGGCTTAGCTTATAAAAGGGGGTGGATTTACCGTAGAGGAAAGAAAATGCACAAACAAACCGGTCCGGTGTTATTGAAGGAAACAACAAGGAATGCCAATCATCAAGTACAATCAATGCATGTATCCATTACCAATAAACCCAGAAAAAAGAGAGAGTCCTTACTTTTGTGAGATATTTGAAGCGACGGAGCGAGGTGGAGACGGAGCGACGGAGCGAGGTGGAGACAGAGCGACGGGAGCGAGACGCAACGACGGCAACGGACCGAGAGGGAATGAGACAGCGACAGCGGCGAAGCGAGATGGAATGAGATGATTGAGAGAGAGACTAAGAGTGAGAGGGAATGAGAGTGAAAGTGTGAGAGAGACTGAGAGTGAGAGTGAGAGGGAATGAGAGTGGTGCTTTGAACTTCAGTGTTTTTTTTACTGCGCGCAATGATGGATGCGTGGAAAAGGAAACCGAGTTAGAAGGAATGAGAGTAAAAGAGTGTGAGAGAGACTGAGAGTCAGAATGAGAGTGATCTGAGTGAGAGGGAATGAGAGTGGTGTTTTGAACTTCAGTTTTTTTTTTTATTGTGCACGATGATGGACGCGTGGAAAAGGAAACCAAGTTCAATGTACTCGATTTCCTTTAAACTAAACTGAGTCCAACAAACTCGGTTTCTGGGCTTATAAACCGAGTCCAATGAACTCGGTTTCTAGGCTTGCAAACTGAGTCCAATTAACTAGATTTCTGGTCTACGTGGACACTCTAGTCATCTCATCTGCTGGTAAAAAAAGGAAACTTGAGTCCAATATACTCGATTTTATAACCCAAAAATCGACCCCTCTGAACTCGAATTGTTAGAAACCAAATATGTTTGAAACATTGCCTAACTAATGATATTGTTTGGGTTTTATAGTTATTTTCTAAAAAAATCCTTACCAATGTTTTGTAAGGTTCTCCATGTTCTAAACCACTCAAAAACTCTCATGTCTCCCAAGCCCCAAGAAATAAAAAAAAAAAATCTAACATCGAACCTCCTCAAAGCAAAAGATTTTCTTGAGACACAGAGAATCCCCACACCAGAAACATCAGATTCTACAACTTAAGGGAAGTTTTTCTGGAGCCCTAGAGAAGCCTCCTACATCAGATTCTACTTCTAACTTATACGAATTAAAATCTTCTCTATTTAAAATGGATCTATACTATGTTGTAACTTAAATATTACAAATTTTAAGGCATATCTAGTACCACATGAATTCAAATTTTAAATAATATGACATCATATACCTATTAGATATAGAAATTGCCAAGAACATTATAGCTCTACTGAAATTTCCTAGTATTTCCAACAGAAATGTCCAATACTCAAATCCATCCTCTTCTAATTATCAAATTATTAAAAAAAATATAAAAATTAAAATTATAGACTCTTTAAATTGAGAGTATAAAAGTGAGTTTGTGAAATGCATATATACTACAGTAACGTAAGGGTTACGCCTGAATTTGTCTAAGAAGTTAAATGAATAGTAAATAACATAACCATGCATCCCAATACCATAAGATGGTGAGCTTATGTTCCTAGATCTTCATTAGATCTTTAAAGTAGGCAGGTGCCCAAACGTATGTGTGCATTGCACTTTGCTTTAGAGTCTCCTCATGGGATTTTTAAAGGGAGCACAGAGATGGCATGAATACAAGGGTGGATTCATACTTGTCCATGCACTTCATGCACTGACCAAGGTACTCCTCACACTACCCCATTTCAAGCCATTGATTCCTCACCCCCCACCCCCAACACCTCGTGTACCTCTCCTCATATTCTCAAATCTTGGTTTTGTCTTGTTTTTCTCACGTCAAAAAAGACTTCCTCATTGCTTTTCCTACTCGCTAGAGAGTGGAGACTCTGCTTCCTTAAATCAATATAGTTGCACATTCTCTATGTTAGTAATCATTTCCTTCCATAGATTTTTTTTTTTTTTTTTCCCCCTAAAATATCCATCTGAGCAGATCATACCTATTTTTTAGTCTGTCTATATGCAGGAAATTTATTATCACCTTGTCAAAATATCGTTCCTAAAAATTGAATGCAATTCAATATTTTATTTTTTTGAGAAGAAAATGCAATTCATTTGCTCCTATAAATAGAAGCAGTTCCATATTTAACGAAATTAAAGCAAAAAAAAGGCTGCATTACTCCAAGAAGAATATGCTGAGTTTTACTAATACAAATCACTTAACATGGCTCAGAAATCCAATGACTGCTAGTGCAGTCCCAGCATTTGCTTATTCAAACCAGGAGAGCATGGAGCTGGTAATTCCAAATTATTTCTTAACTTCAATCATGACTTTTCCAAAATTAGAACTTGTGAAGAGGGAGCCTAAGCTCTCCAAGTAGCTCTCAATTCCATGGTAGATTTTGAGTTTGGAACTAATCTTGCCTTCTTTTATGTAGCTCTCCATTTCCTTTGCAAAATCCCCCAAACGATTAAAATGTGAACTCATCAAAAACCCTTCCATCCTTACCTCCTTACCTACCATATTAAGCAGATTTCTTACCCCTTGTCTCTCTGTCCAGATCTGCAACAAACAAACAAGTAGGAAACTTTAATATATTTTGGTTACTTGTTATGTAGCTGTGTGTGTGTCTGCTGAAATGAAAATGTAAAGGAATATGATGACAGAAATGGTGTAGTCATATGAGTCACCTTCTTATATTGAGATATCATGCCACAAACTGGGATTCGTGCATGCGTGTTAACATGGTTGAGGACAGCCTCAAGCATCTCACCACCAACATTGTCAAAATAAATATCAATGCCATTAGGGAAGTACCTAGAACATTCAAGATCACATAAGTATGCCTCCTCCAATAGATTATATGCTTGTGATAATCATAACATATAATAAGATATCCAAATGCAAGTTAAACTTCATAAAGAGATATTTCAACCTATAAACAAATTATCAATTACATAAAGATGAAACCTTAAATAATAATTACTTGCTTAATGCAGCATCTAAGTCTGTTTCTGTTTTGTAGTTGAAAGCATCATCATATCCAAATTCCTCCTTTATGAGCTTTACCTAAGAATCACAAACAACATAAAATCAGAATGAGAAATTGGTGAGAATGTCTGATACAAAAAAGTAAAAATATGATACATGCATCATGCTTTATCCCTTGATCTCTTATATCCCCAACTTTCAACAATCTGGTATCTAAACATGCCACCAATTCCAACCTCTAAAACCACACGCCAGTCAATCATCGTTAGATTCCAAATTTTATTTCACTTTTAATCCCCAGTCTTCCACCGTCCTTTTTTTTTATTGGTAGCTCTTCCTTAGTAACAATGCACATATACATTATGGTATTGTTAAATTTAGCATGCATAACAAAATTGATGTATATGTTGGAAGGTGATGCATAATGCATCAATTCTTCATAACGTAGGCTGAAAATATAAAATACTGAACATCAGGAACATTTGCAAATACACTTAACATAATAGTTCCAATAGAGAACTCAAAAATAAGTACTTTTCGAAATTAAAAACAATATAAATGATTGTAATTTGTCGCGCATAAAAAGTACTTTAAAAACATTAAAAATGATTGAACTTTGTCGCATTGTTAACAAATTTGTTGTTGTTCTGATAATTTGTCGTGTTCGACACTATTATTGGATTACGCTAGCAGATTTACTAGATTTCCTTACCTTGTCGAGATCGTTTAATACAAACTTCAATTATTTTTTTCTTCATAAAGTTCGGCGATCTATACTTATTTTTTTACTATATCTTTCTCCATAAGAATCAAGAATATGGGAAACATCCTTAAATGCTGGTAGAAACACCTTTCTATTCTTGTAATGTGATCGTTGTCTTACCATGTGGTAGGTGGAAGGTGTGGGTTTCAAGCCGTCAGCACTCAACGAAGGCCGTTATTAAGTTATGATCAATCTCCCTACTTGGGGTCCTATACAGCCCCTCTAATCCAACCCTCATGACAATGTCAACGACGCGATCATCCACCATTATGGGTGTCGTTTTCGGAGCTCGTTATTACGACCACGGCATTTTAGTGCCCCCAGATCCTGCCCATGATAGAATCATAGTGGTGAGATGCAATATGCCATAACCTTTGTATATATGATTGTAGCTATTGATCCCAAAAAACAAAAAAATAAAGCGGTTATCAAGGGAAATTAAAATATCATCCAAAAAAAAAAAGCAACAACGGGAGAAAAATAAAAGGATGCAATGCACTTGATACATTTGATAGAATGCTAGTGCACAGTGCAGAGCTATAGCTAATATGAAGTTTTTTTTTTTTTTTTTTTTATAACACTCTATCCGTCATCGTTTCAATCTGGTAATTGAGAAAATATATGACTTTACTTAATAGCAGCAATAAAACTATAGTTTATGGAGAAAGTGAAACAATATAAGGGTTTAATTAATAACAGTAGTTTGTACAACCTATGGCAAACTCTGTGTGTAGTTCCTTTGCACATTATGTGGATCCTATGGAGAAAGTGAAACAATAGGACCTTCAACAGTCTCAAACTTGTATTAAATATACTAACTTCATGTTTCATGAGGTTTTTGTATAACTGGATGCTTGTAGTAGGCAATAAGACTTTCATTTGCTCTTCATTTCTTAATTTTGCTTATCTCCTTAATTTTAGATAGTAATAAATGGAGATCTTGTGTGTGTGTGTATTTATACTGTTTTAATACTTATTAAAAAAATTGATGAAAAAAGAAACTGATGCAGCAGGACAACCTAGGCTTCACCACCTAGAACAGTCCCATAATAAACATTGCTACCAATAATTCTAAAGCTACTATACAGATCTGGCTTTTAAAATCTGTAGTAACTTGTGATTTTTGGAGACAATCAAGTGAAGTGTCCACTTAGACAACCAACTTAACATAGATATCATCTTCATCAAAAAAAAAAAAAAAAAAAAAAAAAAAAAACTTAAAATAGATATCATAAGTAGGAAAAAAAAAAAAGGTAAATCTCTTCCATATTAACTTGGCTAATGTCTAAAGGCTAAATCATATTACTTTAAAAAAAAAAAAAAAAAAGTCCATATCATTGTGATTGTATTCAACAGGTGATCTGTTTTAATTTTACCTTGCCTTCCCAAACAGCGCACAATCGATGTTTTTCTACAAACCTTAACACCAAACCCTTAATGGGACCAAAACCGAACTCATCAGGGATCTGAGCAAGAATAGCAGCCATACGGCACAAAGTTTAAGGAGTCGAGAGTAATATAAGCACATGTTGAAGATAAATTGGCAAGGATCTCAATGGATAGCCTAATTTCTTAAACATATGATAAGTATGACAATCAACTGAATAAAGATACATATAAAAAACTCAATATGCTGCCAAAAACATAGTATGAGCTAATTAATTAAGCCTTCTACATTTCTTCATTATAAGCTTTAGGATTGAATATAGTCATCAGATTCCACCAACCCAGCTTTACGCTGCTCTCGCTGTTTTGTTATTCACAACCCTCTTCTTCCTATTCAGCATTGCTCTCTCTCTCTCTCTCTCATTTTTTGAAACCCACAATTTTCAAATCTTACATGTGTAATCAAAGATTACTAATGTTTTTGTTAGAAATTTAGGCCCCTTAAACCACAACCAGATTGCGTAGCCTAATTAATTAGCCAAGTTGTTACTTAGTCAAATTAATCAATTCTAGGTTAAAACAATCAAATAATCATATCATGCATATAAAACGTATAAAACAGCGGAAAAAATAAACAACACAAGATATGATCACCCAGGAAACCACACGGAAAAACCTGGGGAGGATTTGACCCACCGATCCTCAAGGCAAACCAGAATTCACTATGAAAGAATTGAAGTTCTTACAAAAGGACTACAAGCTCCCCCGCTCAACTTCCTAATGCTACCAACCAGTAGAACTTCCTAACACGACCACGCGCAAGCTCCGAATCCACGGACTCTTTCTTTCTTGAATTCTTTGATCAACTACAAGCTCCCCGCTTGTTTTTCTTTAAGCTCCAATGGTTGCAACCTTATTAATCATCAAGATGTAGAAAATATCTCTACCTTGAAAACCCTAAGTTTATGTGAAGGAAAGCTCCTCAAAGATCTCACAAGAGATTCACATAAACCGCAAATATGAGCAACAAAGACTTAGAGAGGTTTGGGTACAAAACCTTAAAAATAAAAGGAGGCACAAGAGGCACTCTAATCTCTCTCTCAAAAGTCCCAAAAACGTTCTAGGGTTTTCCTTATAAATAGGAGCATTTTACTTGATCCCCAAGACGTTTAAATAGAGTTTGGGCTGAACTGGAACTCTACAGAAAAATAAATCTGTACGCGGTTCGATTGATCAAGTCTAATTTTCGATCGATCGAGACTTACAGATTTAGTCCAATAAATTCTGCAATCACTTGATTCCAATTTTACAAATAAACATACTTTGAGCAAGCCTAAACATAGACTAAATGTTTTGATCATGATTTGCCAACAAAATACAAATTGAAGTTCTAATACATTAATTCCTAATTTCTTAGAACCCAACAATCTCCCCCTTTGGCAATCCGTGACAAAACACGTCACAAACATGAAATGCTCAAAGTTACAAACAGTCCAATACAAATATAATGCTCATAACAACAAATCCAATCTTAACTACTATCCATCAGTTGCAAGTGTAGACAGCAGCCAAATTGAATCAACCTGTATATTTCCTGAAACACTAAACAAAATGCATAAACGCATGTGTGGAAAATACAAGTAAACAAAAATAAATTCTTGATTTCACATAGCACAAAATAAAGACATATACCAATGAAAAACTCATAAGTATAAATCAATAAGAAGTGAAACAAGAAACAGAAATAAAAACATAAGTAAACTAACTCTCCCCCTAAGTTAGATACAACAAAAAGTTTTTATTTTCTTCCCTTTCAAAAATAATTTCAACTCCCCCTAAACAAGACAAACATGATTCCCATAAATCAATAATTTCTCCCCCTTTTTGTCACGTATTGACAAAGACAACTTATACAAAGAGTAAACAGTCAACATACGCAATAAAGGATAAGAGAAAATAGAGAATCAAGGGGAACACAAAATAATTCAACTCTATAGAAAATAGAGACAACTCCCCCTATGAATAACACAGGTAAAAAAAAACTTATCTCCCCCTATAAAAATAGGAAAAACAAAACAAGTTGTGGGAAAAACAGTTTTGGGGAAAAATAAAAGGGGTGGGGGAAAATCAGCAGCAGCAGCAATATCACCAACAGGATCAGGAACATCCTCACCAGCAGGACCAAAGTTAAAAACACACAAACCATAGTTAAAAACTAAGGTGAGAATACACATGAAGAAAAAATATTCTCTCTTTCAATAAAATGCAAACATGGCATTATGTGACCCATAAACAGTTGCATGAGTAGAGAAAATATTTACACATTGATTATCTATCATATCTCTTAAGAAAAATATTTTCTACAGTTCACACATAAAAAAGGCATATACTAGAAAGTACATAGCTCAAAAATTAATCAATCAATTTTTTTATCAAGTTGAGTACCCAATGTAGCAAAGTGTATGCATGCTATGTGTGAAAACAATGAGAGATATGACTGCAAAACTGCAAGATGAATACAGAAATCAATGCAATGCATGTGAATCTTAAACATAAAAGATGCATGAAAAAATATGTCATGATGCATGCTCTAATGCAGTAAAAAATTAAGTTCAATTGAGATTAAATTGACAAAATTGGCTCGAGCAGGGAATTTCTACCAAAAACCCCAAAAATTGAAAACCATTTGTTGAAATTTTTAAACAAATTGATGAATTTAGCATTACTAAACACAGCACATAGAGTATAATGCCTAATTTCATCAAAACAACAAGCCAATTTCATCAAATTCAACTCAATTTCACAAAAGCCTCAATTCGGATCAAGAACAAACCCTTTTTAAAAAAAACTGATTCGCGACTTTCGATTGATTGAAAAATACATTCGATCGATCGAATGAAACAATCATTTTTAAACAAATTAAAGCACTTTTTCGATCGATCGAAAAGCAGAATGGATCGATCGAACTAGGCAGAGGCTCACAAAATTTTTGAGAAAAAACACAATTTTTGAAAAACACAAACCTAATTTTGAAAACAACTCCTCAAAGCATTTGAACAACGAAAACAAAATGCATGAGTATGAGATGGAATGCTTTTTCAAAAACCCAAATTTTAAACCCAATTTTCTCAAAAAACAAGTTTCAATCATTTTCCCATTGAATTTTCTTAAGCAACAAATATGTTGTGCACAAATCTCAAGATATTTTCAAATTTTTCAAACTTGAAACACATTTTGCATTAAAATCAAGAAACTTTTAATCTTGAATGGCCACAACAAAATCACACACAATAAAATGTACCAAGTTTAACAAAAAGTAACTTGTGTAGTGTGTGCAACTAGCAAAAGCTTGAGATACATGTGAGGTGATATGTGAATAAAAATCAAACACAAAGTCTACAAAATTCATCACATAGAATTTAAAAGAGACTATCACCTAAAGAGTTACATCCTATAACTCCCACATCTCCTAGAACAAAAGCTTGCAATCATGTAAGTTTCTTGCATTTTTGCCTCTTATTTATATGAATTGGCATTCAGCCTAATAGTACACACCGGTTTAAATTAAGTGAATTGGCATCAAGCCTAATAGTACACACCAGTTTTAATTAAATTGAGGCTACACCTTATGTTCTTTTTGTGCATGTGCTACACTTTCTCGAGCACAAAATCTTATAATATGCACTAAAGTGTTCATGATTGGCTAGTGAACAGTGGTGAGATGGTTATTTATGCCTTTTTCAAAAGGATCAAGTCCGACAGTCAAATAACACATGACTTCAAGATCAAGACAAAGTGATTAATAACCACAAACATCTTTCCCACACAACATGCACTACAAAGCTCAAACTAATAAAGTGTAATAAAGAAAGCTCATCCAAGCTAAACAATGTACATAAAACATGTTATGTAAAGATAATATGGCCAATCCTTGATTATAAATCCAAGAAGTATATTACAAAACAAAAATCTTTTTGGTTTTAACAAACGTTATAACCACTTGTTGAGATTTTGAAAAAAATTTATGACAAAAAACAAAAAACACACATTGTGCTAAATGATCAATGCAAATACAATGCATGACAGTGCTTAACTAAGCTATAAAGGGTATACAAACAAGAAATATCAATTTCTTAATTAACCCATGAGTACATGTACAAACTAGTACATCCTCACACAAAATCAGAAATAGCTTAGCATACTATTTAAGTTTCACCACAATGTCAAGCATGTTCTAAATCAAGAGAGATATTAAAACTCATGTAATCCTCAATAAAAATAAAACAAGGCACAAAATAAAATATTTTTGTCTTTTTAAAATTTTTCAATGTTTTTGGATTTTTTTTTTTTTTAAAAAAAAACGACCTAGAAAAAACAAAACAACCAAAAACAGAAACAAGACATGTCCACAAACAATTGAAAGAATTAAATCAGAGACAAGTCAGCAACACTCACCTTAAAGGATCTTTTCTCACCCATATAGCACGAGACTTCGGCTTTGTAGGTGAAAATCCATGAGTAGCAGAGTCTATTTGAGGGATTACACCAATTTTCTGAGAAAGACTAAAATCCTGCAAATTCCTTTCACAAGCCAACAAGCTTAAATTTTTCAAAAAAATATTAAACAATTTATATGGACTTATGGCATGAGAAATATTATCACATATCCTAGATTGACATACAGAATGCTTAAGTTTCAATTTATGACAATTAGAACGAATGTGACCACGGACACCACAAAAGTGGCAGACAGGAACAAATTTAGGAACATCGGTATTCCTAACAGCAAATATAGTCTCAGATTTTTGTTTTTGCCTCAACAAAGAACAATTTGGTCTAATATGACCAACAACACTACAACGGTGACAAGTAGGCACAAAAACAGATTTATTATGCTCTCTAACAGTAGGTTTAGACTTAGGTTTAGAAACTTCAGCGTCAACATCAAAACTTTTACCTTTGTCTAACCTAGTACAATAAGCCTTTTCTTTAACATTCCTTTTGAAAGGAGGGATATAAACTTTCTCAGTTTTAGGCTTAAAAGAAATAGAAACACTTCTGTTATCATCAGCAGGCTTGGTACTAGTCAAATTTTCAAGTTTAGCTTTAGACTCAGCTAACTCTTGTTCCAAGCTTTTCATCTTCTCATCTTGAGAGGAAATTTGATTTCTCAAAAATTCATTCTTTTTATTAGATTCATCTAATCTAACAATCAAATCCTCTTTTTCAAGATTAGCCAATTTTAACTCTTCTTTAAATTTCTTAACAATTTTCAAAGATTTAGATAATTCCTTACGAAAAGTTTCAAAAGCATCAAAAAAATCAGCAGAAGCAATAGTGTCCTTTTTATTCAAAACATCACAGGCATCAATAAAATCAGCAGAAGCATGAGCAGAAAGACACTTCAAATTATCCATGACAACCGGGGTCAAGGATAAACTCTTAGATCAAAAGATCTACAACAAGAAGAGCTACCCGCTTTGATACCACTTGTTAGAAATTTAGGCCCTTTAAACCACAACCAGATTGCGTAGCCTAATTAATTAGCCAAGTTGTTACTTAGTCAAATTAATCAATTCTAGGTTAAAACAATCAAATAATCATATCATGCATATAAAACATATAAAGCAGCAAAAAAACTAAACAACACAAGATATGATCACCCAGGAAACCACACGGAAAAACCTGGGGAGGAATTGAAACACCGATCCTCAAGGCAAACCTGAATTCACTATGAAAGAATTAAAATTCTTATAAAAGGACTACAAGCTCCCCCGCTCGACTTCCTAATGCTACCAACTAGTAAAACTTCCTGACACGACCACGCGTAGGCTCCGAATCCACGGACTCCTTCTTTCTTGAATTCTTTGATCAACTACAAGCTCCCCGCTTGTTTTTCTTTAAGCTCCAATGGTAGCAACCTTGTTGATCATCAAGATGTAGAAAATATCTCTACATTGAAAACCCTAAGTTTATGTGAAGGAAAGCTCCTTAAAGATCTCACAAGAGATTCACATAAACCGCAAATATGAGTAACAAAGACTTAGAGAGGTTTGGATACAAAACCCTAAAAATAAAAGGAGGCACAAGAGGCACTCTAATCTCTCTCTCTCAAAAGTCTCAAAAACGTTCTAGGGTTTTCCTTATAAATAGGAGTATTTTACTTGATCCCCAAGACATTTAAATAGAGTTTGGGCTGAACTGGAACTCTACAGAAAAATAAATATGTACGTGGTTCGATCGATCGAGTCTAATTTTCGATTGATCGAGACTTACAGATTTAGTCCAATAAATTCTGCAATCACTCGATTCCAATTTTACAAATAAACATACTTTGAGCAAGCCTAAACCTAGACTAAATGTTTTGATCATGGTTTGCCAACAAAATACAAATTGAAGTTCTAATACATTAATTCCTAATTTCTTAGAACCCAACAGTTTTGTTTTTGATTGGAAGTTCGGTTGTTCAAGCGTGTGAAATCGGATACAATGCCAAGTGCTAACTAAGCACTTGGCATTGTTTTGATTTGTGTTCTTGAAATGTGTTACTTTGAGAAGAATTTGATAATTCATTACATTCATAATAAACATTGATACTAAACTGGCTGAGGCAATAAGGGGTTCACATGATAATAAACTTTTAGGTCCATTGCAACAAATGTTTTCTGCATACTCATCTTTTTTTTGCTCTCATGACTTAATTTTTGGGGTACACGGTGTGGACGACTAATTTTCTTAATTCGAAATAAATCAAACAAGTAAAATAGTTTCACAAATGAGAATTTATATTGATGATTGTGTGGTACACTTCTCTGTGATTACAAAAGTGTGATCCTCTGATTCGATCTCCTTGCAAGACTTATTGATTTGGATTTGTGGTAATGTGATTATGACTTGAACACAAAATATCCTTCAATTTGGTTGAGGGATGGATCGAAGATTGCTAAAACAGAATTACAATGAATTTCTGGCTATGAGCTTGTTAGAAATCCTTTGTTCTTCCCGTTCTTCGTGTTCTTCGTGTGTTCTTCGTGTTCTTGGATTTGTGGTGGAAGTTCTTCGGAGCTTTAGAGGCTTGAATCCGTAGAGTTTCACTGATTTGTGGTTTGTTGATGTTTTCGGACACTTTAGGCTTGATTCCTGCAAACTTTTGGATCTAGGCAGATGGTTTGGATGATTCTGCTTCGAATGTTCTTTGATCTTGAGGCTGAAGTTCTTGAAGTTCTTGAAGGGTTCGAGGCTTGATTCCTGCAGAGCTTCTCTACTTCTGTGCTTCAAATGGCTTGGTCCCCCCCTAAATGTCTCAGGAAGGCTTCTATTTATAGGAGTTTTGAGGTGGATGAGCGACACGTGGCAAAGTCTGACTGGTGACACATGTCATAATCTGATTGGTCCGCTTGTGTCATTGCTTACACGTGCGAGGTTGCTTGGGTCATCGCTTACACGTGCGCTGATGCATGATTGTTTTTTTGCATGACACTTGGCAAATTTCCATTGGCTTCTGAGTAGTAATAGTAAACCCTAGCAGCAATACGTGGCGCTTTGTGATTGGCTGTATTTTGTGGACTTGGTAGTGTGATGTGTCAGCTTGTGATAGGTCGGAAATTTTCCCTCTCTACAAATGCCCCCTCGAGACTCGTTCACACACACAGTTTCAGAGTGTGATGTGGGAATGAGTTTCGAAAACAGATTTTTACACTTGGCTCTTCAAATGAAGTAATTGAAGGTGGTGGAGCTTTCAGCAGGATGAGATAATTTCCGAGGAGTAGACCCGCCCATATGAAAGGTTTTGATGATACCGAAAAGAGGTCTGCCTGTATTTGAATGTACTTGCATGACCGAGCCTTCTCAGCAGAGGTTAAGTTGAAGTAACTTCAGAAGAGTGTTCCATGGTACTCGGAGTGGGTTGGTGAGGCTGAAAGTTATTTTCAAGAAGTTGGATGTACTTGCAATATCGAATCATTTCAGCAGAGGTTAAGCTGAGGTAATTCCAGAAAAGTTTTTTGGATCGTTGGCGGCGATCACAGGGTGTGGAAGATGGGGAAGATGAGAGGATGGTGGCTGGGTACAACATGCAGAGTCATGGGGCTAGCCTCGTGTTTTTAAGAACTTCTGGTGAAGTTATCTCAGAAGAGTATACTTCAAATTACAGCGAGGCCATGTGGGAATGTGGTTGAATGTGCATCATCACTCATGTTAAGTTGAGGTAATTTCAGAAGTTTAGGGATTTTGGGGATGCTGATGTTGGTGGGAAGAAGACAATGGAGATGATGTGGAGATGGTGACTGTGTGAAGAAGATGGGGATGAAGCAAAGTGAGTGGGTGAAACACACGCCACCATGGCGCTGGCCCTGTACGTTGGGGATCCTTTGGTGTAGATGTTTATGGGAAGTACACCTTTGAATATGGGACTGACTGTATGTTGCTTGGGGTCTGACAGCAAGTCATAGAATGTGTTTGCGTAATGGGACCATGCCGACAGACGTTAAGTTGAAGTAATTTCAGAAGAGTATTTTCTGAAATTCTTCAAGCTGATTTTAAGTTGGAGTAATTCCAGAAAGTGTGTTGTGAGGTACTAGCAACGATGACCTTTGGGTCCCATTGTGGTTGGGACATGGAATAAGGCTCTAGTGACCATTTACCGGCTCCAAAGGCTGAATTCTGATGAGTTGGTGCCTTGGAGGTTGTTTCAAGTGTTGGATGAAAGACAATTTGTAGGATACCCCAACACTTTTTACCATCTTCATTCACTGTTTCTTGTTGGAAAGGCACAAAAGAATGAAAGATGGAGCTAACTTGTGATTCTGGTCTTAGAAACCAGCCAAGTTGCTGTTTGTTCCGAACCGCTGCCTCTGCTGGAAGACCAAGCAATTGGAAAGAGACTACGGGAGCCCTGAGCCTAGGAATAGGTGTATCAGCTAGACTTGGATTTCTTGGCCAACCAAATCTAAGGAAGTTTGGAACCACAGTGCAGACCTTGTTATGAGTAATTTTATGGACAACTGTGGTCGTTAAGGGGAGAAACAAAATTTGTTTGGATCTCAAAACTACAATGATGTTGTGAAGAGGGTTTCTACCGAACCATGAGAGGGTTGATTTCAAACTGATTATAAAGCAATATTGGTTGCTAAGTGTTGAGAATGATGAAGCCATAGTGGGAAATGGCTGTGAGAAGGAGGACTTGAAAATTTGAAAGAAACAAATCTTCATTTCATGACTCAGTGTGTTTTTTCTTCTTTTCTTTTTTTTTTTTTGATGAGTTTTTTTTTTTTTGAACCCGGCCCTTCTATTTATAGTGGAGAAATGAAGAATGGTAGGTTGGTAGTTGAGAATGGTGGTTGAGAATTTTTGGTAAGAATGGTAGATTTCCGACCGGTAGGCATCGAACGGTAGGTGGGAATGTTTGGCACCGAAAGGGGAATGGTAGGTTGGACGGGTGACCCGATGTAATTTCAAGTTCGAGACACACTTGTGAGAGTCCATCTGTACTTTGAAAGGGAAGCCCTGATGGAGTCTGGAGAATAACCTTGAGAGGGTCCAGACCAAGTGGATGAATCTCAAATTTTGATATTGAGAGCTTTAGTTTTGGACATTGTCAATGCTTCAGAGATGTGAGTTAGATTGGTGATTTCCAAGTCATGAAAAACTATGCAAGACAAGTCTAGCTCGAAAATCTTGACTTTGGGTTGATTTCAACATAAAAGACAACTATCTTGGAATTGGTTTATTTGTGCAATTTTCGAGTCTCAAATGATGAAACGGACTCCAAAATTGGAATGTACGCAAAAAATTGAGTAAGATAGGTCTATCTTAAATTTTTTGACTTTTGGTCAACATTTATGCAAAAGTCAACTTTTTTGGAAATTGGACGATAGCACAATTTCCGAGCTTCGAATGAAGAAACGGATCCCAAAATCAAAATGTACTCAAAAAACTGAGTGGGACAGGTCCCTTTTGAAAATTTTGACTTTTTGGTCAAAGTCAAAGTTCAGACTTGGTCAAACCTTTTTCTATCTCTCCTTTTTTTTTTTTTTTTTTTTTTGCGGCGGTTCGGACCGAGTCAGATTTCCGGGTCGGTCCAGGTCAAACGGGTCAGACCGTAGTGGGTGGTGACGTCATCCATGACGTCATAGGGCTGAAGGCTTGTGTAGCGCGTGTGGCGCGTGTGACGCGTGTGGCAAGTGTACGCGTGTGGCGCGTGCAGCGTGTTGAAGCTTGAGCGCGTAGCAATCCGCGTCGGCGCGTGTGAGCGCGTGAAATGACGATGATGATCATCGGAACTTCTAGCGGCGCGTGGAAGGGCGTGGCAGCTTTTTTGGGCCTGAAATTTTGGGGTTTGGCCGATCTGAGGCCGTAGAATCTCCTGGTATTGTCCATGTTCTAAAATTCCGAGCTTATTTGCGCAGAGTTGAAGGATTAAGCCGCGGACCATTGTGAGCTTGTGGTGGCACGTGGTGGCGCGTGGTAGCTCCGTTGACGATGATCTTTCTGGGTTTTGCACATCGAGGCCTGCTGGATTGAGTGGTAAGCTTAGTTTTACTCAATTGGTGATCTGCTTCGCACAGATGTGAAGGAGGAGGCCAAGATCTTTGAAGCCTGTGGTGGTGCGTGCAAGCGCGTGACTTGGCATGTCGACTTGCAATTTTTTTTTTGATTTTGTAGATTGAAGGTTGTAGAAGACTTCTATGGCGTCGGTCTCTGACAGTGTTGACATTGATAAATTAGCAAGTGTCTCTGCTTTCAAGGTCGGCAGCACAAGTTGCTTTGAACAATACACAAGCTAGAACTTCATCCCAAGTCTAGTGCAGTAGTTTTTTTAGATGACATGTGTACTTTTGCAGGCCTATAAGCATTTTTTTTCTAAAGTCTAGTGCAGTATTTTTTGACTTTGAGTGCATTTGAGTTGCAAAATCTGACTTCAAACATTACCTGTTCAGTGTCAGCATTTAATGGCTTGCCAGCTCTCCCTTTTTTATTTTTGTTTGTTATCCAAGAAGTTCTCTATATAAAGCCACCCAAGGCATGCACTAATCTGTACAAGCAGTCTCCAGTGGGTAGCATGATACGTAGAGAAATTATGCTTCTTTTTCTTTTTCTTTTTCTTTTTTCTCTTTTTTTTTTTTTCACATGCTTGGTTTGTACTAACTTCTTGTTTTTTTTTTTCACAGGCTAGAGATTACAATTGAAGTTCTCTCTTTCTCTGATTTTTTTTTTTCTCTTCTTTCTTTTTTTTGTTTAAACGTGTCATGAGATTTTCTTCTGACAAGTTCTTTGTTATTGCTTATTTTTGTTATGCAGCAAGCTTTCCTTTATTCTTTGGGCTTTAACATCGAGCTTTACACCAACGTTCTTATAGCAACAGTCATCTAAGCAACAATGTTATCAAAGGTGTTCATGATTCAATGATGCTATTTCTAGTACTTGACCTTGGAGTTGTACTGGCCTTTGTCTTGGCAATTAAGCTGTACCAACACTTGTCTTTTCAACGTAGTCATCTCAACGGTCCTTGCAACGTAACCACATCAAATGTCTTTACCATGAAGCCGTGCTAGCATTTGTCCTTGTACGGAAGCCATATTAACATTTGCCTTCACAATGAAGATGCATCCATATTTTTCTTCGCCATGAAGCCATGTCAACACTTCATTTTGCATTGAAGTTGCACCAACATTCATCTTTGCCGTGAAGCAAAATTTGCACTGAAGCCATGCCAACATCCTTCTTTGTCATGAAGCAATATTTGCACTGAAGCCATGCCAACATCTATCTTTATCATGAAGCCACATTAACACTTCATTCACACCAAAGCTGTGTCGACATCCATTTTTGCCATGAAGCCATGACAACACTCCACATTAGCACTGAAGTCATGCCAACATCCATCTTTGCCATGAAGCCTTGACAACACTCCACACAAGCACTTGCACTCGCATTTGAAGTTGCACCCATATTTGCCTTTATAATAAAGCTTGAAGTTTCAAAAAGCTCCTATCAAGACTTTGAAGATGCAAAGAGCTCTCATTAAGACTTTGACGATGCCAACGAAATCTTGAAGTTTCAAGAAGAATGCCACCAAGACTTTGACATTGCATGAACATGCCCTTAGAGGAGAGATGACACAACACCAACTTCAGATGCTGGAGGAAGGTGACGTTGTCCAAATTTCAGAGACATGATGTGAAATGGCATCACTCAGAAGGGAGATGATGTGGTTCAAATTTTGGAGTTGTGAAGTGGCACAACTTTAAAGACATGGGAGGATATCCACAGAAGAGGGGCAATGCCATGAAGACTTCATTCTTTGCAAAAGAGGTTGAAGATTTTATTTTACTCCACAATCAAGAACTAACTTATGTTTATCATTAGTCAAGGAAAGCCGAGTAACACCAATTCTTTGCAGCTGTCATTTTCTACCACAATGATCTTTGAGCATCATGTAGTGAGCAATTGACTGATCTTAAGCAACGCCTGCCAATTAAAGGGATCTCAAAAGCATATTGACGACCTTTGAAAAATTCCTTAAGCTAGACTGGCAATCCTTCTTCTTTTTCATGTGACTGAACTTAGTAAATGATACCAAGTTGCCTACGTACCCCGGAAAGGGATCAAGTCATTATGTAGTTCAAAGGTTTTTTTTTTTTTTGTTGGATCATATTTTTTTAATTTTTTTTTTTTTGGCTATTTTTTTTTTTAGTGCGTGACTGAACTTAGCAAAAGATACTAAGGTGCCTACATACCCTCGAGAGGGATCAAGTCATCATGTAGTTCAAAAGATTTTTTTTTTTTTTTTGTTTGGTGTAATTTTTTTTTTTTTTTGCAAAAAGGAGGGCTCAGTGTGTAATAGTGGGTATCACCACTAATCGAACCCGAGACCCCTCAAGGGCGACATGGGCATCCAACCACCACGCCACACTAGCAATTGGTGACATAGAGTGGGATTAATTTCTCTTTATTGGTATGCTTTTAAAGGTAATGGGAAGACATCATATACCCTTGCAGCATTACAATGGGTAGTTTAAGCTCTTGCGAAGGAGCAATCCTTGATGGTCAAGCGTAGAAGTGTTTAAGGAACTTCCCATTGATGGGGCCGATCCTTATGCTATCATTGTCAATCAATTTGTAAGCTTTATTGGTGTTTGCCCCCTGCTTGAAAGTTGGAAGTACATCACAAGGAACGGTCACATGGTTTGACCCGACAACTTCATTGAAGTTTAGATCAATCTTGTTTTCTTTGGCAAGCTTCATGATTTGTTCTTTGAAGACGAAGCATTTTTGGATTGGGTGGCCAATGATGCGATGATATTTGCAGTAGCTAGGGTCATCAACTTTCCCCATGTCTTCCGGCCGCTTGCATTCTGGCAATTCGATTAACTCCAATTGCAATAGTTGTTCTAAGATGTTTGGCACATCTTCATCAGGGAACGGATATGCTTTTTGCTCACGTTCCTTAAAAGTTAGGCGACGCACTTCGTTCTTTCGCCATTCTTCAAGCTGTTTTTCATTTGCCTTCGCTCCTCTTCTTGGAACCTTGACTTCGACAGTGTTAACAACTATTGGGTCTTTGAGGCTAACTTTTGCATTCCTATCATTCCTCCTTACTTCCTTTTTGCTTTCTTCGAGTATGGGAGGGTTTGTACTTCCATGGCTAGCAATGCTCAACTCCATGTCATGCGCACGAGTTGCTAACTCTTCAAATGTTCGAGGCTTTATCCCTTGAAGGATGTAAAGAAGTCCCCAATGCATGCCTTGGATGCACATCTCTACAGCAGAAATTTCAGAAAGTCTATCCTTGCAATCTAGACTCAAAGAACGCCATCGATTGATATAATCAACGACAGGCTCATCCTTCCATTGTTTGGTATTAGTAAGCTCCATCATGCCTATCGTGCGCCGTGTGCTGTAGAATCGGTTGAGGAACTCCCTTTCAAGTTGTTCCCAACTATCAATTGACTCGGGTTCTAAGTCTGTATACCAATCAAAGGCATTCCCTTTCAATGAACGGACAAACTGCTTTACAAAAAGGCCTCCTTGAGTCCCTGCATTCTCACAAGTTTCTAGAAAGTGAGCAATGTGTTGCTTAGGGTTTCCTTTGCCATCAAATTGCAAGAACTTGGGGGGCTGATACCCATTTGGCATCCTCATGTTATCGATGCGCTTTGTATAGGGTTTCGAATATGTGAGAGAACTTGTAGAAGAACCTCCATATTGTGCTCGAATGGTATTCGTTATCATGTCTTGCAATTGTTGAACTGATAACGAAGCAACCGAAGTAGATTGTTCTTGTTGAGGAGTGTCTTGAGTTTCTCTCCCTTCGTCATCCTTTGCGGATGTGAATTTATGACCATGGCTTGATTCACCAAGATCTTGTACTTCGAGTTTGTTCATTAAAGTTGCAATTTGGAGGTCCTTATCTTCAAGTGCTTTTGTGAGAAGCACGACCCTTTGTTCCATTTCAACCATCTTTTCTTCCATGGTAGAGGTGTTAGTCATCATGACTGACACAACTTCCCAAGATGATGGAAAAAGAAGTGAATTGAAGTGAGCATGTGAAATCTCATTTTTTGGGTTCCCTTTATTGGGAGAGAAATCATGCGAACAACTTCTTGTGAAGGAAGGAGGGGATTTGCCCCCATACTTGAGATGTTCCAAGGTGGAGATGTCCTTGTTGATGACCTTGTTTCTTGTGAGAGGGTCTAAGGAAATGATTTTCTGGACCTTGGCTTGCTTGGTTGATTGAAATTGAAGTTGATTGTTTGCTTTGGGTTGGCTACAATTGATTGCACCAATGTAGTTATTGGTGGTAGTCGTACCAAGTTTAGTTGAAGTAGCTATTGTTGAAGCTTGAATGTTCTTGCTAGTGGCCCTTGAAGTTGGTAGCAAGATGATGATGATTTCTTTCTTTGAAGGAGAATGAGATGAGAGGCAAAGAGGTCCCACCGGGCGTGCCAAAATATGTGGACGACTAATTTTCTTAATTCGAAATAAATCAAACAAGTAAAATAGTTTCACAAATGCGAATTTATATTGATGATTGTGTGGTACACTTCTCTGTGATTACAAAAGTGTGATCCTCTGATTCGATCTCCTTGCAAGACTTATTGATTTGGATTTGTGGTAATGTGATTATGACTTGAACACAAAATATCCTTCAATTTGGTTGAGGGATGGATCGAAGATTGCTAAAACAGAATTACAATGAATTTCTGGCTATGAGCTTGTTAGAAATCCTTTGTTCTTCCCGTTCTTCGTGTTCTTCGTGTGTTCTTCGTGTGTTCTTCGTGTTCTTGGATTTGTGGTGGAAGTTCTTCGGAGCTTTAGAGGCTTGAATCCGTAGAGCTTCACTGATTTGTGGTTTTGTTGATGTTTTCGGACACTTTAGGCTTGATTCCCGCAAACTTTTGGATCTAGGCAGATGGTTTGGATGATTCTGCTTCGAATGTTCTTTGATCTTGAGGCTGAAGTTCTTGAAGTTCTTGAAGGGTTCGAGGCTTGATTCCTGCAGAGCTTCTCTACTTCTGTGCTTCAGATGGCTTGGTCCCCCCCTAAATGTCTCAGGAAGGCTTCTATTTATAGGAGTTTTGAGGTGGATGAGTGACACGTGGCAGAGTCTGACTGGTGACACATGTCATAATCTGATTGGTCCGCTTGTGTCATTGCTTACACATGCGAGGTTGCTTGGGTCATCGCTTACACGTGCGCTGATGCATGATTGTTTTTTTGCATGACACTTGGCAAATTTCCATTGGCTTCTGAGTAGTAATAGTAAACCCTAGCAGCAATACGTGGCGCTTTGTGATTGGCTGTATTTTGTGGACTTGGTAGTGTGATGTGTCAGCTTGTGATAGGTCGGGAATTTTCCCTCTCTACACACGGCACCAATCTATTTGGGCAAACTAGTAGGGTAGGAAAGCCCTATGCTTAATAAAACATGTATGTGTACAGTGTAGTGTTAATGTAAACCCAATTACTCAACTATTGTATTCCTTTTTATTTTCTTTTTTTCAATTTGATTGAATCAGGAAATTTAGCTATTTGTATTATAAATTTGGATGTCCCACTGTTGATCCAAGACTAAGCAATCTCAACTCATGGGCATTAATTGTTACTTATGCAGTGAGCCTCATTAAGTGCAGTTTCTACTCATTATAACGTCTGTCAAATATTTTTTGCTTTTAATTTGGAATAACATCTCCTTACATTTCTACAACAAACCTTACATATCTCGAGCATGCCTTTTAGACTATTATATTGGCCAATCATGTTATGTCTTGATGTGATTCATTATGTTATATTGCATTTTTTGTTAGAAGAAGGTTTACATTTTCGCCTAGGGGCACAAGGAACTATCTAGAATCTGACACTCCATGTGAACACCAATAGTTAAATAATGTAGATTAAGTGTCTTGGATAATGATTCATCTGAAAGAATAGAGAAAGCCTTCTTAATCTATAATTTTTCAAAACCCATGGATTAGGAATACATTGTGAGATGGAACAAATAATTGTCATGATGAAAGTTGTAAATTTTCATTTTCATTTTCATTTTTTTATACACTTGAAAAGGTTTTGAATTTAATACTTCACCGTTTATACCATTGTAATGTATTTCATAGTGCCCCAACTATTATTTTTAGGATCTTTTTTCTGTTAGTTATATGCTCTAAATCTGACTAGGGCATCTAATGAACTAATTGCCCAAGTGAGATCCCCTTTAAAAGGTAGGCAAACAATATCCAACCTGTTGGGCTGATAAAACTTCATAAATGTAACCATTGCATCTATGAACCCATACTGCAATTAGAAATATGGCTTAGCTGATAAAAGGGGGTGGATTTACCGTAGAGGAAAGAAAATGCAAGAACAAACCGGTCCGGTGTTATTGAAGGAAACAACGAGGAATGCCAATCATCAAGTACAATCAATGCATGCATCCATTACCAATAAACCTAGCAAAAGAGAGAGTCCTTACTTTTGTGAGGTAGTCGAAGTGACGGAGCGAGGCAGAGACGGAGGGACGGAGTGAGGCAGAGACAGAGCGACGGGAACGAGACGCAGTGATGGCGACAGACCGAGAGGGAATGAGACAGCGACGACGACGGAGCGAGATGGAATGAGATGACTGAGAGAGAGACTGAGAGTGAGAGGGAATGATAGTGAGAGTGTGAGAGAGACTGAGAGTGAGAGTGAGATGGAATGAGAGTGAGAGTGTGAGAGAGACTGAGAGTGAGAGTGAGAGGGAATGAAAGTGGTGTTTTGAACTTCATTTTTTTTTTTACTACGCGCGATGATGGATGCGTGGAAAAGGAAACCGAGTGAGAAGGAATGAGAGTAAGAGAGTGTGAGAGAGACTGAGAGTCAAAGTGAGAGTGATCTGAGTGAGAGGGAATGAGAGTGGTGTTTTGAACTTCAGTTTTTTTTTTACTGCGCACAATGATGGATGCGTGGAAAAGGAAACCGAGTACAATGTACTCGATTTCCTTTGAACTAAACCAAGTCCAACGAACTCAGTTTCTGGGCTTATAAACCGAGTCCAATGAACTCGGTTTCTAGGCTTGCAAACCGAGTCCAATTAACTCGATTTTTGGAAACCGAGTACAATGTACTCGATTTCCTTTAAACTAAACCAAGTCCAACAAACTCAGTTTCTGGGCTTATAAACCGAGTCCAATGAACTCGGTTTCTAGGCTTGCAAACCAAGTCCAATTAACTCGGTTTCTAGGCTTGCAAACCAAGTCCAATTAACTCGATTTCTGGTCTACGTGAACACTCTAGCCACCTCATCTGCTGGTAAAAAAAGGAAACTCGAGTCCAATATACTCGATTTTATAACCCAAAAATCGGCCCCTCTGAACTCGAATTGTTAGAAACCAAATATGTTTGAAATGTTGCCTAACTAATGATATTGTTTGGGTTTTATAGTTATTTTCTAAAAAAATCCTTGCCAATGTTTTGTAAAGTTCTCCATGTTCTAAACCACTCCAAAACTCTTGTGTCTCCCAAGCCCCAAGAAATAAAAAAAATCTAACATCGAACCTCCTCGAAGCAAAAGATTTTCTTGAGATACAGAGAATCCCCACACCAGAAACATCAAATTCTACAACCTAAGGGAAGTTTTTCTGGAGCCCCAGAGAAGCCTCCTACATCAGATTCTACTTCTAACTTATACGAATTAAAATCTTCTCTATTTAAAATGGATCTATACTATGTTGTAACTTAAATATTACAAATTTTAAGGCATATCTAGTACCACATGAATTCAAATTTTAAATAATATAACATCATATACCCATTAGATATAGAAATTGCCAAGAACATTATGCTCTACTGAAATTTCCTAGTATTTCCAACAGAAATGTCCAATACTCAAATCCATCCTCTTCTAATTATCAAATTATAAAAAATATATATATAAAAATTAAAATTATAGACTCTTTAAATTGAGAGTATAATAAAGTGAGCTTGTGAAATGCATATATACTACAGTAACGTAAGGGTTACGCCTGAATTTGTCTAAGAAGTGGAATGAATAGTAAATAACATAATCATGCATCCAATACCATAAGATGGTGAGCTTATGTTCCGAGATCTTCATTAGATCTTTGAAGTAGGCAGGTGCCCAAACGTATGTGTGCATTGCACTTTGCTTTAGAGTCTCCTCATGGGATTTTTAAAGGGAGCACAGAGATGGCATGAATACAAGGGTGGATTCATACTTGTCCATGCACTTCATGCACTGACCAAGGTACTCCTCACACTACCCCATTTCAAGCCATTGATTCCTCACCCCCCACCCCCAACACCTTGTGCACCTCTCCTCATATTCTCAAATCATGGTTTTTGGTCTTGTTTTTCTCACGTCAAAAAAGACTTCCTCATTGCTTTTCCTACTCGCTAGAGAGTAGAGACTCTGCTTCCTTAAATCAATATAGTTGCACATTCTCTATGTTAGTAATCATTTCCTTCCATAGATTTTTTTTTTTTTTTTTTTTCCCGCTAAAATATCCATCTGAGCAGATCATACCTATCTTTTAGTCTGTCTATATGCGGGAAATTTATTATCACCTTGTCAAAATATCATTCCTAAAAATTGAATGCAATTCAATATTATATTTTTTTGAGAAGAAAATGCAATTCATTTGCCCCTATGAATAGAAGCAGTTCCATATTTAACGAAATTAAATCAAAAAAAGGCTGCATTACTCCAAGAAGAATATGCTGAGTTTTACTAATACAAATCACTTAACATGGCTCAGAAATCCAATGACTGCTAGTGCAGTCCCAGCATTCGCTTATTCAAACCAGGAGAGCATGGAGCTGGTAATTCCAAATTATTTCTTAACTTCAATCATAACTTTTCCAAAATTAGAACTTGTGAAGAGGGAGCCTAAGCTCTCCAAGTAGCTCTCAATTCCATGGTAGATTTTGAGTTTGGAACTAATCTTGCCTTCTTTTATGTAGCTCTCCATTTCCTTTGCAAAATCCCCCAAACGATTAAAATGTGAACTCATCAAAAACCCTTCCATCCTTACCTCCTTACCTACCATATTAAGCAGATTTCTTACCCCTTGTCTCTCTGTCCAGATCCGCATCAAACAAACAAGTTGGAAACTATAATATATTTTGGTTACTTGTTATGTAGCTGTGTGTGTGTTTGCTGAAATGAAAATGTAAAGGAATATGATGACAGAAATGGTGTAGTCATATGAGTCACCTTCTTATATTGAGATATCATGCCACAAACTGGGATTCGTGCATGCGTGTTAACATGGTTGAGGACAGCCTCAAGCATCTCACCACCAACATTGTCAAAATAAATATCAATGCCATTAGGGAAGTACCTATAACATTCAAGATCAAATAAGTATGCCTCCTCCAATAGATTATATGCTTGTGATAATCATAACATATAATAAGATATCCAAATGCAAGTTAAACTTCATAAAGAGATATTTCAACCTATAAACAAATTATCAATTACATAAAGATGAAACCTTAAATAATAATTACTTGCTTAATGCAGCATCTAAGTCTGTTTCTGTTTTGTAGTTGAAAGCATCATCATATCCAAATTCCTCCTTTATGAGCTTTACCTAAGAATCACAAACAACATAAAATCAGAATGAGAAATTGGTGAGAATGTCTGATACAAAAAAGTAAAAATATGATACATGCATCATGCTTTATCCCTTGATCTCTTATATCCCCAACTTTCAACAATCTGGTATCTAAACATGCCACCAATTCCAACCTCTAAAACCACACGCCAGTCAATCATCGTTAGATTCCAAATTTTATTTCACTTTTAATCCCCAGTCTTCCACCGTCCTTTTTTTTTATTGGTAGCTCTACCTTAGTAACAATGCACATATACATTATGGTATTGTTAAATTTAGCATGCATAACAAAACTGATGTATATGTTGGAAGGTGATGCATACATCAATTCTTCATAACGTAGGCTGAAAATATAAAATACTGAACATCAGGAACATTTGCAAATACACTTAACATAATAGTTCCAATAGAGAACTCAAAAATAAGTACTTTTCGAAATTAAAAACAATATAAATGATTGTAATTTGTCGCGCATAAAAAGTACTTTAAAAACATTAAAAATGATTGAACTTTGTCGCATTGTTAACAAATTTGTTGTTGTTCTGATAATTTGTCGTGTTCGACACTATTATTGGATTACGCTAGCAGATTTACTAGATTTCCTTACCTTGTCGAGATCGTTTAATACAAACTTCAATTATTTTTTCCTTCCTAAGGTTCGGCGATCTATACTTATTTTTTTACTACATCTTTCTCCATAAGAATCAAGAATATGGGAAACATCGTTAAATGCTGGTAGAAACACCTTTCTATTCTTTGATTTTCATAACCTTTGTTTTCACACACACACTGAAAGCAATGTATCTAACCTCCAATCCACATTTGCTACTTGGATACAGAACCTAGTTTCACCAATATAAACTACTAAACTACTTGAAAAGCAGTTGATTCAAACTGCCAAATATAAGAGTCCCTCTTGTTTCCTAATTTGGTTACAGTAGTCAAAGTATCTAACAATAATAAAATTGACAGCACTTCACTTTATATAAATCATATGCAGACTGGAATAAGTTCTCTGTGATATAATAATTGTACTTACTTTCAACTTAAGCGTTGCTATGAGTGGTACTAATCCACCATGCTATTTATGGCCTCTATCCTTTATTTTAGACACAATTTTTTTTTTTTTTTTTTTTTGAGGAAATTATATTAGACAAACATAAAATCAAATTAACTAGCTGAACTGCAGCAATTTCCTTTAAAACAAGAACGAAAGCTATATATAGATGAAAAACACTAAACTTAAATAAATTCGACAAATGAAAAACACCTTTCTTTTTTCTTTTCTATTTTTAAACTTAAAAAGATAATTAGTAGTGAATTGGAATCACATTTCAATTGCAACAAAGCAAAGAAAGTATTATGAGGACATCAAACCGGAAATTTAGATGGAAGAACTTATATCAATTCGACAAACTATACATGCTGACTTTTTTTGTTAAATACTTGCCCACCTAATTTTATTTTAATTTAATATATCATAACTTCTTTTTAGCCAAAAACAATATTATCATTACTTCTAAACCACCTCATCCACCAACAGTATATTTTATCCTAAATTTTCACGATTTCATTTCCCCTTTTTTTTATATAAAAAAGTAATTACTTAAGACTAATTGGAATCACATTCCAACTAGGCAACTACACATTAAAGGGAAGAACAAAGAAAGTATTACAAGAACAGCCCACCTAAACTTTAGATGGAATTACGTCTCTCAATTCAACAAACTAATAAAAATTCTACATGACTGACTATAAGCGGTGAAAAAAAAAAATGGTGAATTCATGCGAGAGTGACAGCAATCAATCACAGTCTACCATATAAGATAATCTTGCAAATAGGTTTAAAAAATCAAACCTTGCTATTGAGTTATAAATATTATTAATTAGTTTATTTAATATTAACATTGCTTCTAAACCACCTTTATCATATATTTTCATGGTTGCAGTACATACCTTCTCATCTGATCCAGTGCTGCCAATAACCCTGCAACCTTTGAGTTTAGCCAATTGCCCTGCAAACATTCCAATACCACCACATCCGAGATCATGTCTTCCACCTCTGACACCACAAATACCTCATTAAATGCACCCTAAAAATTTGCTACTTCCTCGGTTTGCACCAACACCACCGTGGAAGGTTGATCACCAGCCTGAAACACCGACGACACCACCTCACTCTCATCGTCAACCACCTATTTCTTTTGAAATTTCTTTGTAGTGTAGAAGCTCGGGACTTTGAGAACTGAACTTCTTCCCTTCACAAACGGTGCTGCACGTATCCATGCTCCGTATGCTTGGTTCTCCTTCGTTAGCTTTCCTTCACTCTCTATCCACAAATCACAGTCTCTATCCACATGATTCAAACACCCACACCAGTAGCAAATGTTGGGAAGTCTTTCGTATTTGAAAGACACCCAACTTTGCTCACCTTGGGATAGAAAGATTCGTCTTCCTCTGCACAGGGGTTTGCTTATGTCAATAATTACCTTCATTCGTAAAAAAACTGTCCCCATCCTGTGAGAGACCGTGCCCCCGGCCCCCTTTTTTATAGGAATGTTGGGCCAAACCCATGTGAATGGGTAGAGTCGTGCTATTGCCTCTCAAAATGGAGGTTCGACTAGTTATATTTTCCCCCTTAGATTAAGGGTTTTACAATGGAGTCGCCACTTATTTAATTATTGGAAAAATAAGAAAACCATAATTGAAAAATTCCTCATTTTATTAATTTGCAATTGAATTTACATTGATCATAGGAAAATTACATAGCTTTGGTCCTAGATACAATCTAAGATAAAGTACATGGCTTTGTTTCCTAGTTACAATCTAAAAATAGAAAATTACATGGATAAGCACTTGATCTACTAACCCTTGATCTAAGTTCGGAGACTATGTTACAAAGTGGGAAGGTGTTAGGCACCCACCTTGCCCGGTGAAACCGGTCTTCTAGACTATGGTGGCCAACATTCATATCATATCATCCAATATATCAATCAATTTGCATGTTGAATTTGATGTGTGTGCATGTGATAAACCCTAATTCAATTTATTGGGCATTACATTTGGATTGAAAAATAAATTCTAGTGAATGTGTGTGTATGGTGATATCCTAGATTCAAGAATTTGAAAGAATTATGAAACAAACATGTTTTTCATATTTTTTTATGTGGATTTAAGATCAAAGCTAGTGATATGCATGAACATGTGAAAAACACATAAGAACATTCAAACATATTCATGGGAATTTAAATAATTACTATCATGCTTTAATCCTAAATTCTCATTATGGCAACATAAAAAACTAGTTAGGGAAAGAGATTCTACCTTCATGCAAGATCCATATGGTGGAGGAGGAGACTCTTGGTAGAGATCCTAAGGGAAGAGGAAAAAAAGAAGAACTAGGAGAGAGAGAGTGAGTCTCACTCAATACCTTGAGTCTCAGGAAGACCAAGATATGACAAGACTACTCTACTTTACTAGAACTCAAGAGAGAAGAAGAGAGAGGGGTTTTTTTGTGTGTCTTGGAATGAAGTAGAGAGGGGTTTATATAGTAGTGGTGGAGGAAATATGAATGGAAGGCCATTTAATGAGGGTTGACAAAGAATCATGAACCTAGACCTCATTTTAGCTTTGGGGAAAATCTGGTGCGTTAAATGGAAAGATTGGTAGGAGTGAGGAACAAGCCAAATTCGGTTTTCCCGTAACTGCTGTAACAGCCTATGGAGCCAACTTTAAAAAATCATATCTGATTCAATTCTGATCGGAATTGTCTCATTCTTGTGCCCAAATTGAAGCCCCGAATGTCTAGTTTCTGGGAAAATTAACCTCATTCACAGATTCAAAATATTCTGAGAGATATCGATAAAATAGTGAGCAGAGGTCATTTGTTAGAAAATGGTTTCAGCACAATTAACATTAATAGGTCCCAAATTAGTCCCCAATTAACATTAAATGGCTCCAATCACTCTAATTTCAGACTTAATTGGTTCCAAATTTACACTAATTAAAAGATAATTGCACAAATTACTCATTGGAGAATTAATGTTTAACTATCTAATTAATTAGGTGTATGTAATTTCACCATAAAATGTAGTCCTAACCAATTAAATTATGACACATCATTGATCTCCAATTGATTACACTTATAACCAATTAAAATCAATTATTCATAATCACATATAGTCGGACTCAATTTGTGATAGTGCATCTTAGCCATTAAAACTTGACTTGATGATAATTTTCAATCTAGTGGTCCGATTAGGGCTTATGACCAGTTGATTTGATCGTTACAACATCAAGATCATTTTGGTGAAATGAGATTAAGGATCTAATGGCTAGAATCAAGATACATATTTATGAGGTGAAAGAACCCCTTTTACCCTCCATGTGAGGTTAAATGCGGGTTGCAAAATGAGGTGTCAACACATCCATCTCTCCCTCATCAGTGCTTTTACAAACCATCCCTACTACTTCACAGAGTTTCTCTGCCACAGTTTTATTCATAAATCTAACTGGGACATTGTGTATTTGGATCCATATCGGAATTTTATCGAACTCCAGGGCTTGAAAGGGGACTTCCTTGTCATCCCACTGCAACACAACAAGGTGCTTATCAAAACTCAAAAGGGCGTTACTCATTATCCTCTTAACCTCTTCCTTTTTTTCAAAAGTAAACAGCAGAACGTGATCACTGATTCTTCGAACCTCAAATCCCTTCATCGACCTCCACAAAAGGCTAAAAGTTTTGGTCACTGCCTCCACGTTTAGTGCCCGTTTTGTCAGAAATTTCGCTGCCATGGTGAAGTTCTTGGTTGAGAGCTCATCACCCAACCCCAACTCTTCTCCTTCCCTGGCATTCCATGATAAACTTTGCCAATGTTTTGTAAGGTTCTCCATGTTCTAAACCACTCAAAAACTCTCGTGTCTCCCAAGCCCCAAGAAATAAAAAAACTAACGTCGAACCTCCTCCAAGCAAAAGATTCGCTTGAGATACGGAGAATCCTCACACCAGAAACATCAAATTCTACAGCCTAAGGGAAGTTATTCTGGAGCCCCAGAGAAGCCTCCTACATCAGATTCTACTTCTAAGTTCTAACTTATACGAATTAAAATCCTCTCTATTTAAAATGGATCTATACTATGTTTTAAGTTAAATATTACAAATATAAAGGCGTATCTAGTACCACATCAATTCAAATTTTAAATAATATGACATCATATACCCTACTAGATATAAAAATTGCCAAGAACATTATAGCTCTACTAAAATTTCCTAGTATTTCCTACAAAAATGTCCAATACTCAAATCCTTCCTCTTCTAATTATCAAATTATAAAAATTATATAAAAATTAAAATTATAGATTCTTTAAATTGAGAGTATAATAAAGTGAGCTTGTGAAATGCATATAGACTATAGTAACGTAAGGGTTACGCCTGAATTTATGTCTAAGAAGTGAAATGAATAGTAAATAACATAATCATGCATCCAATACCATAAGATGGTGAGCTTATGTTCCTAGATTTTCATTAGATCTTTAAAGTAGGCAGGTGCCCAAATGTATGTGTGCATTGCACTTTGCTTTAGTGTCTCCTCCTGGGATTTTTAAAGGGAGCACAGAGATGGCGTGAATACAAGGGTGGATTCATACTTGTCCGTGCACTTCATGCACTGACCAAGGTACTCCTCACACTACCCCATTTCAAGCCATTGATTCCTCACCCCCCACCCCCAACACCTTGTGTACCTCTCCTCATATTCTCAAATCATGGTTTTTGGTCTCGTTTTTCTCACGTCAAAAAAGACTTCCTCATTGCCTTTCCTACTCGCTAGAGAGTAGAGACTCTGCTTCCTTAAATCAATATAGTTGCACACTAGTAATCATTTCCTTCCATAGATTTTTTTTTTTTTTTTTTTTTCCCGCTAAAATATCCATCTGAGCAGATCATACCTATTTTTTAGTCTGTGTAGTATACAGGAAATTTATTATCACCTTGTCAAAATATCATTCCTAAAAATTGAATGCAATTCAATATTTTATTTTTTTGAGAAGAAAATGCAATTCAATATAATCTTCTATTAAACATGCATTGCATTCAATTGAAGATATTCAATTAACCATTGTACAATGCAAGATGGCCTATTCTAAAAAAGAATATTCTAAACGTTTTTTTTATATGCAAATTTATTTAATGATTTTTCTTTCAATTGCTCCTATGAATAGAAGCAGTTCCATATTTAATGAAATTAAAGCAAAAAAAAGGCTGCATTGCTCCAATAAGAATATGCAGAGTTTTACTTATACAAATCACTTAACATGGCTCAGAAATCCAATGACTGCTAGTGCAGTCCCAGCGTTTGCTTATTCAAACCAGGAGAGCATGGAGCTGGTAAGTCCAAATTATTTCTTAACTTCAATTATAACTTTTCCAAAATTAGAACTTGTGAAGAGGGAGCCTAAGCTCTCCAAGTAGCTCTCAATTCCATGGTAGATTTTGAGCTTGGAACTAATCTTGCCTTCTTTTATGTAGCTCTCCATTTCCTTTGCAAAATCCCCAAAACGATTCAAATGTGAACCCACCAAAAACCCTTCCATCCTTACCTCCTTACCTACCATATTAAGCAGATTTCTTACCCCTTGTCTCTCTGTCCAGATCTGCATCAAACAAACAAGTTGGAAACTTTAATATACTTTGGTTACTTGTTATGTAGCTGTGTGTGTGTGTTTGCTGAAATGAAAATGTAAAGGAATATGATGACAGAAATGTTGTAGTCATGAGTCACCTTCTTATATTGAGATATCATGCCACAAACTGGGATTCGTGCATGCGTGTTAACATGGTTGAGGACAGCCTCAAGCATCTCACCACCAACATTGTCAAAATAAATATCAATGCCATTAGGGAAGTACCTATAACATTCAAGATCAAATAAGTATGCCTCCTCCAATAGATTATATGCTTGTGATAATATAATAAGATATCCAAATGCAAGTTAAACTTCATAAAGAGATATTTCAACCTATAAACAAATTATCAATTACATAAAGATGAAACCTTAAATAATAATTACTTGCTTAATGCAGCATCTAAGTCTGTTTCTGTTTTGTAGTTGAAAGCATCATCATATCCAAATTCCTCCTTTATGAGCTTTACCTAAGAATCACAAATAACATAAAATCAGAATGAGAAATTGGTGAGAATGTCTGATACAAAAAGTAAAAATATGATATATGCATCATGCTTTATCCCTTGATCTCTTATATCCCCAACTTTCAACAATCTGATATCTAAACATGCCACCAATTCCAACCTCTAAAACCACATGCCAGTCAATCATTGTTAGATTCCAAATTTTATATCACTTTTAATCCCCAGTCTTCCACCGTCTTTTTTTTTTATTGGTAGCTCTTCCTTAGTAACAATGCACATAAACATAATGGTATTGTTAAATTTAGCATGCATAACAAAATTGATGTATATGTTGGAAGGTGATGCATAATGCATCAATTCTTCATAACGTAGGCTGAAAATATAAAATACTGAACATCAGGAACATTTGCAAATACACTAAACATAATAGTTCCAAAAGAGAACTCAAAAATAAGTACTTTTCAAAATTAAAAACAATAAAAATGATCGTAATTTGTCGCGCATAAAAAGTAATTTAAAAACATTAAAAATTATTGAACTTTGTCGCATCGTTAACAAATTTGTTGTTGTTCTGATAATTTGTCGTGTTCAACGCTCTTATTGGATTACGCTAGCAGATTTACTAGATTTCCTTACCTTGTCAAGATTTTACTAGATTTCCTTACCTTGTCAAGATCGTTTAATCCAAACTTCAATTATTTTTTTCTTCCTAAAGTTCGGCGATCTATACTTATTTTTTTACCATATCTTTCTCCATAAGAATCAAGAATATGGGAAACATCGTTAAATGCTGGTAGAAACACCTTTCTATTCTTTGATTTTAATAACCTTTGTTTTCACACACACACTGAAAGCAATGTATCTAACCTCCAATCCACATTTGCTACTTGGATACAGAACCTAGTTTCACCAATATAAACTACTAAACTACTTGAAAAGCAGTTAATTCAAACTGCCAAATATAAGAGTCCCTCTTGTTTCCTAATTTAGTTACAGTAGTCAAAGTATCTAACAATAATAAAATTGACAGCACTTCACTTTATATAAATCATATGCAGACTGGAATAAGTTCTCTGTGATATAATAATTGTACTTACTTTCAACTTAAGTGTTGCTATGAGTGGTACTAATCCACCATGTTATTTATGGCCTCTATCCTTTATATTAGACACACTTTTTTTTTTTTTTTTTTGAGGAAATTATATTAGACAAACTTAAAATCAAATTAACTAGCTGAACTGCAGCAATTTCCTTTAAAACAAGAACGAAAGCTATATATAGATGCATTTGTATGTTTCAAATTATTTATGTAACTTAAGCTCAATGTTGGAAAGCCAAATTGGAGAAATTTTTGAGAAGCTTTACCATGGCATTCAAGCCAAAAAAAGAATAATAATACAAGACAGGGGTTGGGTTCCCTTTTTCGGCCCATAAACCAAAACAAAAAAAGGCTGCATAAGTGACCATGCTCAAGGCTTGGGCTAGAGATCCTATTATATATAAGCCAACACAGGGGAGATAGATTCATAGGCCAACATAGTGGAAATTCCAAGGGAGTTTTGGTAGTCAATACTTTTCAAAAGGCTCATCATGAGGTCCACTAATTGAAACTACCAAATGAATTTTAAGCATAATGAGTCCCAAAAGTCCCCACCCACCATCTCTATAATTGATAAAGTGGTACACCAAATAATATGGGGTTTATAATGTTGTTCCCAGCAGACCCCACCCATGGCAATAAAATTGATTTTTAAGGTTCTGACTGACATGCAAACGGGTCCAAAAGGCGTATACGCAACTTCTTTTATTTTTTATAACTATTTTGAGAGATGCATAAAACAAAGCTCTCCATCACGAAAAATTATTTTGTATCAAATGATACCACACGTCATCTATATCAAAATTCAATAAACAAGAGACATATGTGCAAAAATAATTACCCACTTACACATGTTTTTCTTTTGTTAGTAAGGTAGTTATTTTTTACAGACATGTCTCACACTTATTGGATTTTGATACTGCTGACATGGTATCATTTGATACCAAATACCTTCTCCTTGGTCACAAAGAAAAAAGAGAGTTATAAAAATATCTTTTTGTTTTTGTTATGTACTCAAATTCATTTAAAATAAATGTAAGACAGTTTGAAAATAGCAAGCCTTTCTACATTGGCCTTATGTAAGTTGGCCTATCGAAAAAACACTAATACTTCATTGCTGCTCAAACTGATAATATCCATCGTTATCCAATCCCCCAAGAGTGAGAGACAGCCTAAAATTGGGAGGATTTTTATTTATATTTTTTATATATTTGTTTAAGTGTTGAATAGTTATCTTTAATTTACTCTTTTAGTTATTAGTTTATATTTAATTATCATTTAATTGCCATGAATTCACTTTATTAGAGCATTCACATCAGTGGTGCTACAACATTCTGTTTTTAGCACCTCAAAAAGCTATTTTCTTTATTTATTTTACCACCTCACTTTACAATATACCCTACATCTCATCTCTTATTTTAGCATACAACCTAGTAAAATAATATAAACAATTTGCACCCATTAAATAAATAAATAAATAAATCACACAAAAACTAGAAACACCCACAAACACCATTTCTCAACCATAGAACACCGACAAACAGTCAGCCATACCCAAGGCCAAACACCCAAACCAACGACCACAAAACACCCATAAACAGTCATACCCACAGCCAAACACCCATTTCACAACAAACCACCAACCATTCCACGGCCACACCACCACTTTCACAACCACCAACCATACCACAACCACACTATCACCAACCACATCACAACCTAGAGACCCAAACCAGTCAAAAACCGCCCCACAAACCACAACTCCGCAGAAACACAACCACACCAAAACCCGATCAGTAACCCACCACATCCATAACCCCCCACGACGTGAGCCACCAACCGAATAGCCACAACCCGATCAACGATCCATAACAACCCACAGCGTGACCCACCAACCCAGCCACCACAACCCAATCAATGACCCACCACTACCGCAACAACCCACAACCCGATCAACAACCCATAGCCCAATCGAAACCCTAACCCAACTGCCATAAGCCAATCAAAGTGGGGAGAGAGAGAGAGAGAGAGAGAGAGGGATTGAATGAGTGATAAATGGAATAAAAAACATATATATAAAAACAAGTAGCAACTTGCTACAGTGAACTGGTACTAGTACCAATTCACTATAGCAAGTTGTCAATTTTTTTTAGATATGGTACCACCAATGTAGCATGTATTTTGTTGTTTGTGATGCTAAAATAGCTTTTTTAGCAATTTTAACACCACCAATGGGAATGTTCTTATCCATTATTGCTCTTAAATTGACATATGAAAATATATATATATATATTTAATAGTTAATTAATAAAAAAATAATAATTTTCAAAATAATTTTGCATTTAAAATTATCTTTGCTCTTTCCCTCTTTGAATTAAAATTACCACTTCCTCATAAGTGAACCTTCCCTCAAATATGTGGCCTTTAAGCCTAGCATACACCCTTGACCAAAATTTGATCACTCACCCAAAAAAGGGGCTGCGTAACGTGCGTTTAGCAGCTTTAGCTTCAACCAACAGCTTAATTAGTAATAGGTGAAAAAGTTCTAGCCCAAAAATAATTGATTGAGTTACAGGTTAACACTAAACTTAAATAAATTCGACACATGAAAAACACCTTTCTTTTTTCTTTTCTATTTTTAAACTTAAAAAGATAATTAGTAGCGAATTGGAATCACATTTCAATTGCAACAAAGCAAAGAAAGTATTATGAGGATATCCAACCTGAAATTTAGATGGAAGAACTTATATCAATTCAACAAACTATACATGCTGACTTTATTTGTTAAATACTTGCCCACCTAATTTTAATTTTTTTAATATATCATAACTTCTTTTTAGCCAAAAACAATATTATCATTACTTCTAAACCACCTCATTCACCAACAGTATATTTTATCCTAAATTTTCAGGATTTCATTTCCCCTTTTTTTATATAAAAAAGCAATTACTTAAGAATAATTGGAATCACATTCCAACTAGGCAACTAAACATTAAAGGGAAGAACAAAGAAAGTATTACAAGAACAGCCCACCTAAACTTTAGATGGAATTACTTCTCTCAATTCAACAAACTAATAAAAATTCTACATGACTGACTATGTGAAGGTTTGGATAGAGAGTTTTCTTGCGTTGCATTGCGTTTTTTTTTTTTTTTTTTTTTTTTTTTTTTTTTTTTTGCCGCATTTGTTGACTTTAGGGAAAAAATACTGTTCATGAACAGTATGTGCACTATTTACGTACTGATTACGCATTAAAAAATATTAAAAATAGGTCCTACGATATTATTCATACATTTAAAAATTATTTTACTACAATGTTTTCAGCAACAATCAATTTTCAACAACAATAAGTTGTATCTAAACGGACCCTATAAGCAGTGAAAAAAAAAATGGTGAATTCATGCGAGAGTGACAACAATCAATCACAGTCTACCATATAAGATAATCTTGCAAATAGGTTTAAAAAATTAAACCTTGCTATTGAGTTATTAATATTATTAATTAGTTTATTTAATATTAACATTGCTTCTAAACCACCTTTATCATATATTTTCATGGTTGCAGTACATACCTTCTCATCTGATCCAGTGCTGCCAATAACCCTGCAACCTTTGAGTTTAGCCAATTGCCCTGCAAACATTCCAACACCTCCAGCCGCAGCCGAAACAAACACATTTGACCCTGGCTTTGGGTCTCCTAGTACCTCTATTCCCACCCATGCTGCAAACCCTGGTAGCCCTGCAATACATTTATATGTCATCTAATCTTTCATTTTTTATAAATATACTATATTTAAAGGATAAAATCTATAAAAATAAATAAATAAATAAAAAGAAGAAGAAGAAGAAAATCCAGGAGAAAAGAAAAGAAAACAGTCTCAAGAATATGGATTCAATTAGTTCAACTGGTAAATTTTTATCATCAAATGGGGTTTGAACCCCGTTTACACCAAAACCAAATTGGTGACTTGGTTTAAAGATAAATAACAGTTATTTTGAAACCAACTTTATATATTTTGAAATTCTATTGTACCTATCCAAGAAAAAGAAAAAAAAAGTTCCATGAACAAGAAGTAGTACCAAGAGAACTGAGATACTCTTGCAATGGAAGCTCAGTTGCTGGGTCAACCTTCCTTAAATACAACGCGGATGGTATAACACAATATTCGGCAATAGGACCAAAAGGATTGAGGATAATATCACCTTCCCTGTAACTACTGTCCTTTGACCGAGTCACCCTTGCAATTGTAGGTGCGCTTACCACCTACATTACCATTTAGCATTTGAATTATGTATTCTATCAAAAAAAAAGTACATACATCTATGACAGGGGCGAAGTCTTTTTTTTTTTTATAGAAAAATATATATCAATTAAAAATTTCATGTTTTATGAGAAATAGTAGACTAATACCATTCCAAAATTATTCATTTAATTTCTCTTTTGAACTTTTAACATTATGAGTTTTAATTAGACATCATCTTTGCATAAAAAAAAATGTATAAATCTCAATGAAAAATCATGCAATATGGAGAAATTTTTTAAAGACTTAATTTTCTAAAATACTTATTCCTTTATTCTCATTTAAAAAATAATTTTTACTTTCTTAAATGCTCAAAAACTGAAAAACCTCTTACTATTTGAATTTGAAAAAAAATATAACTCCCATTCTTTTGAGGGGGGGGGGGGGGGGGGGGGGGGGCTCATATTTTTTTAGAATCAAACTCAAAGCTCAAAAAATTAAAATTTTAATGAGTTTGTAAGAGGCCATGGCCGCACCAAACACGGCTGATAGCTCCACCATTATATGAGGTTTCGGATTGCACATGGTCTTTTGCCAAAAATTACATAGAGATATCAGAAACATATTTTAAAGCAAAAAAATAAAAAATAAAAAAACATATAACAAACATGGATAATGGATCCCAACTTTAGTTCTATAAATTTACATCCAATGATTTTCTGGGTAAGTGGATTGGCCTTGAACCCACAAAACCATTCTGCCAAAAGAGATGAAACTTTGAGTAAATTGATTCCACAGAAGTAAGATCCGGTTTTAAAAAATGTATTTTTTTCCGAAAAAGCCATATATAATCTACGAAGAACCGAAGAACTAAAACATATACATATGTTGATATCAATGTATAGGCTAGAAAAGTTGTAAAAATGGAATGGGGTGGTGTTTATTTAAACTTTTTGTAGTACCTCGTTAAGTTTGGCCTGAGGAAAGTAAAGGCCATCTTCAAGGCCAGACATCAGGGTACGTTGATATGGATCGACGGAGATGAAGATGTTCTGAACAATGAGATGGTGGTCCGGAATTGAATCAACATCGAGTGATAAAGTGACTGTACGCAGTTTGAGATGATCAGACGTTGGAACACCTTCGGGTGCATATGCAGCCAGGTGCCATTCTCTGCTCTCAACCACCCCTGCCATTGTTTTGTCTCTAGCTTTTGTGTATGAAAATGTCTGTGTGTTTGTGTGGAGGAGAATTTAATAACCACCTAGTGTTGTGAACTACTTTTTAGGTGCAGATTGGACCTGATTGACACTTGAGATATGGTAACGAATGTCTGGTACTGTTTTACAGTAGTGATCGATAGTACTGTGGAAAAAGTTGTATTGGTGTATGTGGCCCTACAGAGTCATTAAGATATTAATTGTTCTTACTTTATGGCTAAATTTTCTTGATCATACACAACTTTTTCCTAAATATATAGGTTGTCAAACAAAAATGTCGGTTATCAAACAAAACTTATTGGATGATAAAAAAGATTTGAGTTAGTGGAGAATAAAATATGGGTTATTTTTAACTTCTCTATAATTAACTTTAACAATTGTTGAATTTATTAATGTTATTAATTTCGTTTTGGGCCCGTTTTGATTTATTCAATGAAACAGAATATTTAGATACCGGTCAATTTCAACTTGTCGTTTCAAAGTGTTTTAGTTTTTAAAAAAAATAAAAAATATATATAGTATAATTTTTTTTCATTCTTATTATTATAATAAATTAATTCACTCACATTATATGGTAAAGAAAACTCCACGAATTATTCTCAAAAAAAAAAAAAAAAAAAATCCACGTCTACACTCTATATCCAATGTAATTCAATAGGCAAGTAGATACTAATAAGTAATAACTCATCAATCCATCACACTGTTCAAAAATTAAATAAAATAATAATTTTTAGATACACTAAAAGATAATTATATTTTGGAAGTAGGAGCCATTTAAAACTTTACCCAACCAAATAACCATTGTTCAGAAATAACAAGTCTCAGTTTTTTAGCATTTAGCTTAACAAAGAAAAAAGCTCTTAGCACTTTGAAGGTTTGACGAAATGTGAAGACAAGCAAGTGAAAAAATGTAGTGCAAAAAGAAAATAAAGCCAAAAATGAAAAGGGAAAAGAAAAGATAGAGCATGCAGATGAAGGTTGGACACTACCATTATTGTTAATTTCCTTCTCTCTTCTTAATTTCTTTTTGGGTTGTGATTATTTTCTTATGAATTTAAAGCTTTAGATCTTGTTAAAATTGAAGCTTTACATGTGTGAACAGATCTGTGAACATCTGATTTGAGATGTAAAACAACGTAGTTGCAGGATTGATTCTTTTTTTCTTTTCTTTTTTTAAGGCAAAACCAGTACCGGCTGAAATTCCCATTCCACCCAAAATTGCAAGATAATTAACTTTAGTAAATTGTCAATTAGCACGACTCCCCTTTCAATTCTTCATAAATAGTCCCAACTGCTTAAGACCAAAATTTTCAACATTCTTGATCTTCTCTCTTGTATGTTTTTCCAGTTTGCGTCAATGAGGTTCTTACGTCTTATAGTAGCTTCCCTTGACAAGTAAATACAATAAATGAATCATTATTGTTTCCTTTTCCATTAAATTAGTAGATTAACTAGTTTTAACAACTCTTTTTCAATTGAATTCATTAAAAATACGTACAAAATAAGGAAAATAAATAAGAAGAGAAAATTATGTGAATAACTCTCTTTTTTTCATCATTTCTTAAAAGTTACCATGTCTTTTAAGTGAAATTTGTGATGTGTCTTTGTGTTATAAGTTATAACTCATTCTCACTTCCTTTGTGTATGTTTGTTAAATAAAAATAAACAAAAAAAGGAGAAGAGCAGAAGGAAGGATGTTCAAATGTGTTTTATTGAAGCAACAATTATAATAAGTTAAGAGATGGGGCAAAAATTAAAAAATTAAAACATTAAGCATTGATTTTATTTTTAAAAAGCTCCATATAAGAATTAAAGGAGGGGAAGCAATAACATGATGTAGCCACCCTCTACCTTTAGGCCAGCCAAGCAACCCCCCTTACTCTTAGGATTAATAACTGATGATGCACGAAAATCGCCAATGAGCTGCTGGCTCCAAATCATGTTAATAGGCACCTGCGAAATAAGAGCACAAGGACCAAACAGAAGGCACTGGCGCAGTATCGACCAAAGACCCTTTGAAAGTCAAGTTAGTGAATGAGAAATCTCTAAGAACTTTATAGTGAGAGAGTTAGGGATTCTCTACATATTTGAGAAAAGAGAAGGTCTGGTGCTTATATTGTGGTGAGTAGTGAATCAAGATCGCTCGAAAGTGGGGATTTTTCCTTGTAGGGAAGATCTGATATTAGGGCTTCTAAGATTTTAAGGTATCTTTCCATACAACGAAGATATGGGTGTGTAGTAGGGTATTTGTGCGTGGTACGCAAGATGTTTCCATATATGAGTATGCATGAGGATCAAGTAAGGCCACATAGGGTCCGTCAGTGTGCTTTCTGTCAGCTAATGGTCTTTTGTCGGTTTGCGGGGGTGACATGCCCATTAACTTCGTCGCTTGTCTATCTTCAAGGTCGTCGGTTTTCTAAAGAAACCGTCAATTTTAGCAATGTTGACGATTCCACAAGACCCATCAGCTTTTCTTGTTATGCCTTGATATTTGTGCTAAAAAACACCCCCATTAGCTGCCCCTACTCCGTGGCCCCATCGACTATGGTCGACAGGTCTCAGAGTAATTATGGAATTTTTTTTTATGAACATTAAATGCCCCATTGAAGAGTGTGCCACTTATGGCATAAGTCACCTCAAGAATGAATGCTAGTTGACATGTGACACTTATTGGTTGGCCATGTTTCTAATCAGAGGTTTCACTTCATATATCGCGCCCTTATGCTCTATAAATAATTCTTAGTTCCTCAAATTTCATTTTCACTTTCTTGAGGAATCGTGGTCCAGAGCCACCTTGCTGCTGTGTTATTCTGTCGGTTGTCACTCTTTATCAGCGATTAACCCTTCAGCTTAAGCAACCGTCGACTCTTTTCGTAAGTCTCTTCCCCCTTACTCCGTTTTATTGCTCTGCTAGTTTAGTTGTCATTCTTTTCTTTTTTCTTTGTAGAGACTTATTGAATAGGTTCTTAAAATATCGCTATCGCTTGTAGGTGAATAGATGTCAGGTGATAAAAAAGCGACGAGTGAATAGTCATCGTCAGTCCGTAAGGATGTGGGCTATGACGAAATCTATCCGTCAGAGCACAAGCCCTTGGAGGATTTAACTTGGTCTAGAGATAAGGAACCATCTGCTCACTCCCCTACTGAAGAGGAAGAGGAAAAGGAAGAAGGGGACGATGGTGAGGAAGGCCACGTGGAGGGCGACGGAGATGTAGCCCAGGCAAATGGTAGTGGCCATAGAAAGTTTATCCTTCTGCTAATATGGACGGTGAACGATTTCTACCTTACCATGTCTCATAAGGTATTTGACACCTTTCGCGACCGTTATCAAATCCCTGAACATATCCCTCTCCGGTTGCTAAGGAATTTCAAGAGGTGCTACTCAAGGAAAATGGCAAACGTCAAAATGTATGATACCATGTTCACCATGGGACCAAGGTTGCCGCTGACGAAGCTTCATCGTCAGCTTTCCAACTATTTAGGCTTGTCCATCAACCAACTTGCCCCCAATGGGTGGAGAATTTTTATCTGTGCTGAGGTGATATTGGGTCAATTAAGTGGTGGAAACTGTTGACTTACCCTAGATGAGTTTTTTTTATTGTTACAAGCCTCTACAGATTTCCTCGTCGAAAGGTATCTACCACTTCCTTGCCAGATTGTCAACTCTTAGATTGGTGTTTGATATGCCTGACTCCAATAGGAGTTGGAAGAACAGGTACTTTTTTGTCAAGGGGATAGACTGGGTGTGCAAACCCGAGGAGTGGGATAGCATGTGTGACGGGTTTGATAATACTTAGGCTGTTGTCAAGGAGTCTAGTGAGTTCTCGGTATTTATCTCTTATTACCTAGTCAGTTTTTGAATCTAACTTTCTGCCTTTTGCTTTTCAGCTCAAGTCCGTCCACAAATAACTGATGAGCAAGAGAGTTTCCTCTGGCGAGTTTAGGCGATCTCTCTTGATCAGTGGAAATGGAAGGACCTTGTGACCCTTGATACCTTCCACGCTTTCTACAGAGGTCCATTGCCGACACCTGAAGCCCGACGACTAGATGCTTTTTCACGCCAACATAGGCTCCCTCTCCGTTCGTATATCTTTTGGTCAGTTACCTTTATTTTGTTCCTCTTTATCTAATTTCGTCCATCGCCTTTTATAGAGATGGATGATGGCTAACAAAGGGCAATGGTGAGGAAGTTGGCAGCTACGTGCAAGCAATAGGGGAGGACATCGGCGTCAGCTCCTAAGGTGACCTCCAAAGTGGCCTTCAAAAGAAAAAGCAATGTGAAGGATGACTATCCGCTTAAGATTGCAACGGGCCCATCTATTGGAGCTGATCGTGGGGATCAATAGCAAAAATTTTTGCCTCCCTGTCATGGAGTTGGAAAGGGTCTAATGACGGGAAAAGGCCCCATCATTCCCAACTCCATCCAGAGGCTGGTCACCCACAAGGACTACGCCGTTGAGATGGTCAACTTGATCATCAAGGAGACGAATATGGATGCATGTGATGAGCACACCACAGAGGACCTGGGGCTTTTGGCCTTTATGACCTGTCGAGGGTATGTAACCCTCAATCTTATTACTCCATATTTTCTATCTCTTCATTCTAACCGTCGTTCTTTCATTTCAAGTGATGGTGCAAAATAAAGGCCCTTCAAGATAGGTATGTGGCCAATGAAGGGGTGATCCGTCGGTTCCACAAGTGGCAAGAGATTGAGAACAAGGAATGGGATTCGTACAAGGAGGTCGTCCGTACTCTCAACACAAAACTGATGGCCAAGCTTGCCCTGTTGGAGAAAGAGACCTGTTGTCGTGAGGAGCTGGAGAAAATGAACACTAACCTAACGACAAAGCTGGTCGCCCTTCACAAGCAAATGGAAAAGGCTAAGGCCAACGCTGTGGCTAAGTTCCAAGTATCTCAGCCATATTACAACAAGTACGACGACTACTATGTTAACGGGCTCGACAACTGCTTGAAGCAAATGGCCGCCATTTACCCTGATTTAGACCTATCCCTAGTCGTCATTGATGATACCGTCCCACCTACTCTTGGCGGTCCTGAAACTGCTAGTGATGAAGTTAATGACTCTATCTGCTCGGTTGAGGATGAAGTGATGGAACCTGAGGCTAAGGCAGTAAACCAGCCTACTCCCAAGGAACAGACAATTCCTAATAATTCGATCACTCTAGTGGATCTGTCTGCCATTAATGACACCTCTTCAAAGGGCAAGTCCATTCCCAAAGCCCCTCTGTCTAGATTTTATTTTAATATATTATTTTAATACTTTTGTAAGACCAATCCTAAGACAATGGTAGGCCTTATTTTGGGCGTTTATGTATAACCATTTGGCCCCGTCAGGTCTATATTTATCGTATTTTATTATTATTTTTGCTAATTGCCTTCGTTTTATATACTATTATTGATGATGTGCCCCCTCTACGTCGTAAAGACTTAGCCATATTTGTGCATTTACTAATCGTTGGCAAATTTTGGTTAGAGATGGCAATTTCTACCCGACCCATGGGTATTTGGCCCGGCCCGACCCTAATGGGCCGGATTTTACTCGGTCCGATAAGGAATAAGGTCGAGTTTGGATCTTAAAAAAAAAAACCCGAACCGAGTCCGTGTCGGTCCGGGTTTTTATAAAAACCCAGCCCGAACTCAAACTCGACCCGGCCCGATTATATATATAACTACTAAATACCTTCATATATATATATATATATATTGTTATAAACCCTAACATTTCTCTTCTTCATTTCATTTTAGCTCAACTCGCCTCTCATCTGTACCACTCTCACTCACACAATCACACTCTCTCACTCACAAATCACAATCTCACTCACTCACTCACAAATCTCAATCTCACTCACTATCAATCTCACTTTCGACCAACTACCCAACCTCTCACCGCCGATATAACTCTCGCCGCCGTCCCAAGCTCTGTCAGTGTCACCATTCACCGCCAGTCTCGGTTTGTTCTATTTGGGTTCATTACGGTTTGGGACCTTTGGGATCGTTAGGGAGTTTAGGTTCTTTTTTTTTTTTCTTTTTTCTTTGAGAATCTAGTTTGGGTTTGTGATTTCTGTGTATTTCTGTGTTAGGATTTGTGTTTGTGTTTGTGTTTGTGATTTTGAAAATAAAAATAAAAAAAAATCTGAAATTTTTGTGTTTGTTTTTGGGTTTTTAGTTGCTACTTTGTTCTGATTGAAGAATATGATTTGGGGTTTTCATTTTTGGGTTTCTAGTCTAGGTTAATGAACATGATCTTGGTGTCTTGGGGTTTTTTTTTTTTTTTTTTTTTTTTGAGTTTCTGATTAGACTGATCTAGATTTTTTTTTTTTTCTTTTTGGATTTCTGATCTTGGACGGGGCGCGCAGGGCCCGACGGGGCGGGTCTGGGGCATAGAAAAAAATCTATTTATTAAACGGGGCAGGTTCGGGTTTTTGAGGTAGACCTGAGGGTCGGGTTCGGGCATTAAGAAACCCAGCCTGAACCCGACCCATTGCCATTCCTAATTTTTGTGACCACTCGTTGGTATACCTGGTTATCCATCCACTCCGTAGATAGGACTTAGTAAATTTTTATGACCAGATACTCATTAGTATCCTTAGTCATTCGTCCACCTTGTAGGTAGGACTTGTTAATTTTATGACCAAGTACCTATTCGTATCCTTAGTCATCCGTCCATCCTGTAGGTAAGACTTAGTAAATTTCATAACCGTGTACCCGTTGGTATCTCAGTCATCCGTTTACCCCATAGGTAGGACTTTGTAAAAATCGTAACTGGGTACCCGTCGATATCCTTAATCTTCCGTCCACCCCGTAGGTAGTACTTAGTAAAAATCATAGGCAATTCACTAAAGGGTAAAGTGGAACAATGTGTCTGATAAACCTCCCAAGTCTTTATTTTTAATAATAAAAAGCCTAAAAACTTAAAACTTCAACATCTTTCAATACCTAACTTTAACATAATATACAAAAGAAAACGATAACATAGGCTGCATTTGTTTACTACTTGCAATACTTCCTTAGGTGTTCGGTGTTCCATGGGTGATGGAGCTTTTGCCTGTCAAGGGTCTCTAGGTGGTAGGTCCCATTTTTATGGTAGTCAATGATCTTATAAGACCCAATTTGCCTTGTACGGGGTCTTTGGTAGCTGCAGTCACTTTCCACAGGACCAGGTCCCCAACTTGAAAATGCTGAGGCTTGACCTTGGTGTTGTAATGTTTTTCCATCAAGTCCTGATAACGCGCGATCCACTGCTCAGCCATTGCCCTAACTTCATCCAAAAGATCTATTTGTAGGCGCATCCCCTCTTCGTTCCTTCCTTCGTTATGGTGGGATATCCGGTGGCTGGTCAGTCCCACTTCTGCCAGGATGACGGCTTCACTTCCGAACGCAAGGCGGAAAGGTGTCTCCCCTGCAATAGTGCAAGCTATCGTCTAGTACGTCCATAGAACATTGGGTAGTTCGTCTGGCCATACACCTTTTGCCCCCTCAAAACGAGTCTTGATCATCTTGAGTAAGGATCGGTTTGTAACCTCAACTTACCCATTGGCTTGAGGGTGGGTGGGAGAGGAGTAATGGCTCTTAATCCCCAATTGTTGACAAAAATCTCTAAGTACGTCGTTGTTGAATTACTTCAATTGTCCAAGATGAAGACCCTAGGGATTCCGAAGCAGCAAATGATACTTTTCCAAATGAAGCTTTAGACATTTTTCTCCGTGATAGTAGCTAATGGTTCTACCTCGACCCATTTGGTGAAGTAGTCGATCCCTACGACAAGGAACTTGAGCTGTCGCACCGTCATGAGGAAGGGTCCTACTATGTCTAACCCCCACTTAATGAATGGCCAAAGGGCATTTATTGGTGTAACTTCCTCCAATAGTTGCCATATGATGTTGCTGAAGTGTTGGCACTTGTCACACGCCTTCACGTAGGACTAGGTGTCCTTCTACATAGTGGACTAATAATATCATGCTCGTATCAGCTTGTGGACCAGCAAGCGTGCTCTCGAATGGTTCCCACACACTCCTTCATAGACTTCTCTCATGACATAGTCCACTTCTTCGGGGATTAGGCATATCAGATATGGACGGGAGAAGCCTCTTTTGTAAAGGACGTCTCTGATTAGTACGAAACGTGATGACTGCACCTTCAACCTGTGGGAAGCATTATGGTCTTCTAGGAAAGTCATGTTCCTGAGGTAGGATACGATTAGTGTTTTCCAGTAGGCTCCTATGGGAATCACTTGTACCTCTACTTTGTCAATGGTAGGAGAATATTAAACAAAGGATAGTACCTGATTAATGACGACCGTATGTTCTGCAAATACAGCTTTGGCCAGACAATCTGCCTTCTCATTCTCTTCCCTTGGGATTTGCAAAAACTTAGCCAAGAGCCCCTTGTTTACCTTTCCTTTGATCATGCTCATATATTCTCTCATCGGTTCCCTCTTAGCCTCATAGTCACAGTTGAAGTGTCCAACGACAACTTGTGAATCACAGTGTATGACTACTAAAGAGTCCCTTACTGCTTTAGCCAGGTTGAGGCCCGAGAGGACCGCTTCATATTCGACTTCATTGTTGGTAGTCAGGAATTGGAGGCGGACTGCACACTCTACTATGTCTCCCTCTGGCAATTGTAGTAGGATCCCAGCTCCTCCGGCCCGCTGGTTAGACGAAACGTCTGTCCATATCATCCATGATGCCATCCTGCTGTCTTCATCCTCTTTCACTGTGAACTCAGTAATGAAATCAGCCAAAGCCTGAGCCTTGATCACAATTCTAGGTCAGTATTGGATATTGAACTCGCCGAGCTCTATTGCCCATAGAACCAGTCGCCTTGCCACTTCTGGGTTGTTCATTGCTCTCTTCAGTGGTTTGTCCATCTGGACCACTATCGTGTACGCTTGGAAGTATGGCCTTAGTTTTCGAGCAGCTGTGATCAGTGCGAAGGCCAGCTTTTCCATAGAGGGATATCTTCCTTCAACTCCTCGGAGCGCTCAGCTAGTTTAGTAGACGAGTAACTATATACGATCTTCTTTTCGGATAAGAGTGGAGCTGACAGCCATTAGATACATAGCCAAGTAGAAGGAGAGCTCTTCACTGGTTTTAGATGGACTAAGCAATGGTAGGGACGCAAAGTACACCTTCAATTCCTCAAAAGCCTTCTGGCATTCATCAATCCATTCAAAAGCCTTCTTTAGTGTCTTAAAGAAAGGTGGACACCTATCCATTGCCCTAGAGACAAACCTGTTGAAAGCCTCTACCCTACTATTTAGGCTTTGTACCTCCTTGACATTCTCCAAATGTGTCATCTCCAATATGGCATGAATCATGTTGGGATTGGCTTGCACACCTCACTACGACACCATAAAGCCCAAAAATTTCCTGACGCTACTCCAAACACGCATTTACTGGGGTTGAACTTCATGTCATAGAGGCGAAGGGTTTCTAATATTTCCCGAAGGTTGTCTAGGTGGCTACTTTCCCTTACGCTTTTTCCAAGTATATTGTCCACGCACACTTCAACGTTTCACCCAATCTGCTAAGTGAACTTCTTGTTCACAAGCCTTTGGTATGTCACCCCTGCGTTTTTTAGTCCGAACAGCATGACTTTGTAACAGAAAAGCCCTTGCTCGTGACAAACAAGGTCTTCTCTTGATCCGCTTCATCCAATTTGATATGGTTGAATCTGGAGAAGGTGTCCATGAAATTTAATAGTTGGTGACCAGCCGTTGAGTCCACAAGGAGATAGATGCGCAGGAGCGAGTAGCTATTCTTGGGGCATGCCTTGTTCATGTCAATGAAATCTACACACATTCTCCACTTGCCATTTGCTTTTTTTACCAGGACTACGTTGGCCAACCATTTGGGGTAGTAGACTTCCCTAATGAAATCTACCTCCATCAATTTGCGTACCTCCTCGGCTATGGCATTGTCTCTTTCTTGGGCGAAGACTCTCTTCTTCTGTCAGACTGGAGGGAAGCATAGGCATACGTTGAGCTTGTGGACCATGATACTTGGATTGATCCCTAGCATGTTCTCTTGGCTTCAAGCTAAAACGTCCTAATTGTTCTTTAGGAAGAGGGCGATCTCTTTGTGAATTGAAAGGTCAGCTTGCATGCCGATACAAGTGATTCAGCTTGGGACGTTACCATCTAGGGAGATTTCTTCCAAGTCTTTCATTGGTTCTACTACAACCCGTCTTTCTTTGATGCTTAGTGTCTATAAGTGATCATCCATTTCCAGCATGGCAATGTAGCATTCACGAGCATCCATTTGGTCCCCTCGTGCTTCTCTTATCCCATATTCTATCAGGAACTTCACTATTAGGTGGTACATGGACGTGGCTGCTCTCCATGCATTAAGCATAGGTCGACCAATGATGGCATTGTAAGCAGAGGAGCAATCAATGACCAGGAAGTTGACTTCCTTAGTGAGCTGCTAAGGATACGTCCCAATGGTTACTAGTAAGATGATAGTGTAGACACTCAATTTTGCACCTATAATTTAATCTTGAAAGATGGCTAAAATGACAATTTCATATATCCAAAAATTAGTGTTGTATTACTTGAATTAATTCATTCATTGCATATCATAAAAATGATCTTGAGATTCTAACAGTCACTACGGTATGCTCGATTCCCAAATCAGATTGAGGGATTGAAAGATATTACGAGATCAAGTTTTCACGGTCTGCATGCATTGTATAGGGGTGAAACCGATCACGTGTGATTAATTGAAATTAATTTTGACTGGTTAATGATTAAAATTAATTAAATGAATTTTTGTTATTAGTTAAGTATTTTTCTTAAAATGAGATTTGTTACATAGGATTAAAACAAATAAGCTGATAATATTTAAAGACTGTAAATAATTAGGCTTTTAGCATAATTATATTCAAAATAATTATTTTTAAAAACCTAATTATCACTTTGGGATGAGGTTTATCATGAAAATAACTTTAAAATTCATCCAAATACAGTTTTAGACTTGAAAAACACTTCAAAAACGTGCTAATCAAGTAGCATATTTCAAATTTACGTTCCAAGGCACTTTTGGCATAGTATAACTCCAAATTCAGACTAGGCTATTACTGGCAAAGTTGTAGAGAATCTAATTTTCCTTCAGATGTCAAAATTTTAGCTTAATCTAAATTTTGAAAAGAAAGATGTGATCAAAATACTGAAGCTTATTCTGATATGAAAAATCAGGTTACTCTTATCCAAATCTCCTTTTTTTTAGGATTTTCCCCCATACATTTTTTTTTTTTTTTTGGCTTATTTTTTAAGCTGATTGGACTTAATTTTTAAACAAACCTACTTATTTTTTAAGAAACTAAAACCTCTATTAATAGGGAAGGCCTCCCAACATTCAGGGACCTCTTTTTCTTACCCTTCTTTTCCTGACTTCTCTCTCCCCTTACATTAAAGAAGTTCTGGAAGCCCTTCTTTAGGAACTTCTTTTTTGTTAAGAGGCTTCACTTAAATCCTTAAAAAAAAAATTGTTTCTCTTTGAGGAACTCTTTCCTTAAGGATTAAGTTCATGTAGGTATAACTCTAACTTTGTTTCCATAACATGCTTTCATATATGTTTTAGTTTCCATGGACATGATGTTTTCTTTTGTGTTTAAATAATTATTTTTCTCCTATGTTATCACATGTTCTTTTTTGCTTTCAAAAGTTTTCAAATGATTAATTAATGAAAATGTCTAGGTCTAAGGTTGAATCTTGCCTTAGAATTTTAGATCTGTAATTTTTCTCTGTGTTTTTTTTATAAAAAAAAAACTTGATGATGCCGAAAATCTTCGGTAAGCTACACAATCCTCACGTACTCTAGACAAGACCTGCATAACAAAGAAGGAGAAGAAAACCTTACAGAGAGTACCAGTATGATACCGGCCAAAAATCCTCCGAAGATTAAGTTAGAGAATTTTCACAACTCTAGAATGCCAGAACTAGGGTAAAATTATGCGTATCTTGTTTTCTGAGGATTTTGGGTTTTTATAGTAGTGTGAAGCCGACCTTCATTTATTGCTTAGGAAGATGTTTCCTTGTGAGGGAGATCCTTATAAACACACGTATTTTGCAGGATTCTTCCCATGTTAGGATCACATTGACTAGGGTTAATCATGGGGTGCAAGACATTTCCATTTAAGGTTTCTTGGAGACTACGTAAGCCATGCAGATGCCACGTGGCCTCGATATCTATCCTCTTGTGTCCGTCCATCCAAAATCCGTCCATAATTAAGGATCCACCCGTCTCATTTATTTTCCATCTAGTACATTGATCCGTCGTCTTGCCCCTTTCGTTTTGATTATTTATAATCTCAATACCGTCGCCTATGGCAGGCTTTAGTGAATGAACTCGTCTTCTTTAATTTTATCCTCTTCAGTTGCCCCCTCACTCTATGGGTCCATCACCTTCTTTCACGGACGGACTTGTAGAGTGACAGTCTAACTCGGCCCTTGAGAAACGTGCTTTAATTGACAGGCTAGCCTAAGGCCATAAATGTTATAGGGGCACGTGGCATGTTTTTAGTGGTTAATCACTCGAACCGAAGTGTCCCTTCGTCTTTCGTGCTGTTCCCTCTATATATACATGCTTCTTTACCTTTCATTTTCACTTTCCACAACGAATTTACAACCAAAGCGCTATCGTCCTCTTTGTCAAATCGGCATACCATCTACTTGGTGCATCAGCCACACCTTCTTTATTGCTTTCTCCGCATTATTCAATCGGTAAGTATTCTTTACCTTATGTTGAATTCCTTTGTCATTTATTTAAATTTTGCATACCCTTATCTTTGTAGACCCATCAGAGTCTTAGGGTTTATCCGTCACGTGTAAGTGAAAAATGTCTAATGCGTCGAGTGAACAATCGTGTGTCTACGAAGGAGCGGGCTACGATGAGGTGTATCCGTTAGATCAGGATGACCTCGGCACCTCTTCTGATGAAAGGGTCCCGTCCGCCAACTCACCTTCCACAAAGAAGGATGATGATTTAGATGTAGAAGGATCAGAAAGTGACTCAAATAAGGATGAAGACATAGGCAATGATGAACCCCCCATCTAGTCTGTCATAGGCCCTGATGGTTTTAGGTAGTTCATACTTCTTCCGTCATGGACAGTGAATAATTTTCATTCTACCATAAAGAAAAAGCATTTTGAAACCCTTAGGGAGAAATATTAGATTCCCATCAGCATCCCTATCTGCCTACCTTTCAAGTTTGAAAAGTGCTACTACCAGGATGCTGAAGACGTCGGGGTGTATGAGCAGATGATGAAGGCCAGACTCCAGCTCGTCCTGTTGATTCCAAGGGAACCGACGAGCTCTTTGCCGATGATACCAACCCCGACCCTCGAGGTGACGGGGAGGTTGTTCATGTCGATTAAGAGAAATCCATCGAGGACGTTACCCGTCAGCTTGAAGGGGATCAGGCTGTGGAAGAGAAGAATGAAGAGACCCCTGCCATTCAACAATAGTTTTTTTTTTTTTTTTTTTTTTTTTTTTTTTTTACTTTTTACTTTTTACTTGTAAATTATTAACTTTTGATCACTTGAGATAACTGTATCCATTCCTTCCGTTGCCTAAATTATTAGATGTAAACACTTGCCTTTTCATGGGCTTTTATTCATTATTTTTATTTATCCGTCGCTTATGTTTGCTCATTCATATGTTGCTTTCTGTTTCCAATTTCTGAAGCATGTTTCTGTTCATCCACTTAAGGAACTATTTATTCAAGAACTTAATATACCCATCTATTTTGGTATTTCTAAATAATACCATGGGATAGATCTGTCCATTTTTGGACTTTAAGTAGAAATGTAGACAGCACACATGATATCTTTGAAAAGCTCTTATTATTGTGATGAACCCGTCCACCTATGGTTTTTATAACGTTCTCTTATGGACTTCATAATTTTAGGTGAGCCCGTCCACTTGTGGGCTTGATAATTTTTTCAATCACCCCTTTAGGATGATCTCATCCTTTTATGGACATCATCTCTTGAACCCGTCCGTTTATGGACTTGTATTCTTTTGATCATCCCTTAGGATGAACCCATCCACTTGTGGACTTATATTCTTTAAATCATCCTTTAGGATGAACCCGTCCACTTATGGACCTTATAATTTTCAGCTCACCCTTTGGGATGAACCCGTCCACTTATGGACTTATTAATTTTAGGTCTCCCCTTGCGATGAATCCATCCACTTATGGACCTTATAATTTTTAGATCACCCCTTAGGATAAACCTGTCCGCTCATGGACTCATTAATTTTGGATCTCCTCTTGGGATGAACCCGTCCACTTATGGACTCAATAATTTTCAGCTCTCCTTGGTGAATCCGTCCACTTAGGGATTTTAACAAGTTACAAGGCATCCAGTTCACATAAGAAATTGGTTGTAGACATGGTTTTGTAGAGATGCACATATGCTCATGATATTTCTGGATAAACTCCTCTTATTATGTGATAAATATGCGTAGAAATTGTTCTTAAAAATAAAAAACTGCCCATCGGGCTTAAAATTATTGTAAATAGTAGAAATTAACTAAAAGGAAATAAACTGGAAATGAGAAGTGTTGTTTTTCGTGCCACTGTCTACTGGTAGTACTTCTTCAGGTGCTCCGTGTTCCATGGGTGATGCAACTTTTGCCCGTCCAGTGTCTCCAGGTGGTAGGTTCCCTTCCTATGCCATGATGCAATTTTGTACAGCCCTTCCAAGTTAGGTCCTACCTTCCTCTGAGAGGTGTCTTTTATGGCGCCCATCACCTTTCTTAAGGTAAGATCTTCAACTTGGAAGTCCTTACGTCTGACTTTGGAGTTGTAGTGTTTGGCCATGAGGTCTGGTACCGTGCTAGCCTTTGTTCAGCTATTGCTCTGACCTCATCCACCATATCAAGCTGCAGGCGCATAGCTTTATCATTTCTACTCTCGTCGTGGTTTCCCACTCTATAGCTTGTGAGTCTCACTTTAGCTGGGATGACTGCCTCGCTTTCATATATGTTAGTCAAAACAGTATCTCTCCTGTAGGCGTCCTTGCCGTCGTCCTTGCCATCATCCTGTATGCCTATAAAAAACTTGGTAATTCTTCCGGCCATATAACTTTTGCTCCCTCGAGCCAACTCTTGATAATTTTGAGCAAGGATCGGTTCGTGACCTCAACTTGTCCATTGGCCTAAGGGTGGGCGAGCAATGAGTAGTGATTCTTGATCCCGAACTGTGAGCAAAAGTTTTTGAACGTGTCATTGTCAAATTGCTTCCCATTGTCTAAGACTAGCACTCTGGGTATACCATACCTGCAGATGATGTTCCTTTACACAAAACTTCACACATTCTTCTCTGTAATGGTAGCCAAGGCTTCAGCTTCTACCCACTTGGTGAAGTAGCCTATACCGACCACCAGGAATTTTAGTTGTCGAATTGCTATTGGGAACGGACCCATGATGTCCAATCTCCATTGAGCGAAAGGAAATAGGGCTATTATGGGAGTGAGTTCCTCTGTTGGTTGCTAGATGAGGTTACCAAACCTCTGACACTTGTCGCAAGCTTTGACATACGCAATGGCATCCTTCTGCATAGTTGGCCAATAGTATCCCGCTCATATTAGTTTATGCACTAAAGATTGTGATCCATAATGATTTTTGCAGACTCTTTTGTGGACTTCTCGCATGACATAGTCTACCTCATTGGGGATAAGACGCCTCAGGTACGGGCAAGAGAAGCCCTTTTTGTACAAGACGTCTTTAATCAGCACGAACCATGTTACTTGAATCTTCAACCTCCTTGCAGCCTCTTTGCCATCAAGTAGTACATCGTCCTTCAGGTAGGAGATTATTGGCGTCGTCCAATCGTTCTTGGAACCTATCTCCTACTGATACTTTCTATCAATGGTGAAGTTTAAACGAAGGACAGTACCTAATTAGGAATGATCATATACTCTGCTGATGCAGCCTTGGCAAGACAGTCGGTGTGCTCATTCTTCTTCCTTGAAATTTGAATAAACTTTGCTTGGAGGTCATTCACTCGATCCTCTACTTACTCCAGGTACTTCTTCATCCGTTCGCCCTTGCATTCATAGTTGTCGTTAACCTGAATGGTGACTACTTAAGAATCGCAATACACAACCACATTCACGGCTCCTACTACTTTAACAAGATCCAGTCCTACTATTAAGGCTTCGTACTTCACCTCGTTATTGGACGTGGGGAAATCGAGCTAGACCATTCATTCGACCTCATCCCCTTCTGGACTGTGGAGTACCACACCATCTTCGCCTGCCAGTCTGTGTGGATACTCCACTTTGGACACTCTTCTGCCCCCTGTCCTTCCATGTTGGTGAATTCTGCAATGAATTCAATAATAACTTGTCCCTTAACAGACGTGCGCGGGCGATACTGTATGTCGAATTCACTCAACTCGATTGCCTATAGTGCCATCCGTCCGGCGGCTTTAGGGTTACTCATCGCTCTCCATAAAGGTCTGTCTATTAGAACAATCACCGTATGCGCCTGAAAATAAGGTTTGAGCTTGCAGGCCGCAGTCACCAGAGCAAAAGCTAGTTTTTCCATTGGAGGGTACCTCTCTTCCGCATCCCGGAATGCTCGGCTTGTGAAGTATACAGGTTTCTATACTTCGTCCTCTTCTCTAATTAAGGCTGCACTAACAACGACTGGGGAGACGGCTAGATAGAGAAACAATTCTTTGCTTGGTTTGGATGGGCTCAACAATGGCGAGGAAGAAAAATATGCCTTTAAGTCGTTGAAAGCCTGCTAACATTCAGCCGTCCACTCGAAGGACTTCTTCAATGTGTGAAAGAAAGGTAGGCACTTATTTGTTGTTCTTAAGACGAACTTGTTTAGTGCAGCTATCTTACCGCTTAGACTTTGTACCTCCTTGATGTTTTTTAGCGGAGTCAACTCCATTATGGCCTTTATTTTATCTGGGTTAATCTTAATACCTCTCTAAGACACCATGAACCCCAAGAATTTTACTGCCGTCACCCCAAATGCACATTTGTTCGGATTTAGCTTCATGTTATAAGAACGAAGGGTATCAAATGTTTCCTTGAGATTGTCCAAATGGTCATCCTCCTGAATGCTTTTCACCAAAATGTCATCTACGTAGACTTGAACATTCCTCCCAATCTGATGTACAAACAACTTGTTCATCAGTCTTTGATACGTGGCACCCGCGTTCTTGAGTCCAAATGGCATTACTTTGTAGTAGAAAAGTCCCTAACTAATGACAAACGAAGTTTTCTCTTGATCAGCCTCGTTTAGCTTGATCTAGTTGTAACCAGAAAAATGCGTCCATGAAACTCAGCAACTGATGTCTTGCTGTCGAATCTACCAAGATGTCAATTTGCAGAAGTGGGTAGCTGTCCTTTGGACATGCCTTGTTTAAGTCCGTGTAGTCCATGCACATTCTCCACTTCCCGTTGCCAATTTTGACAATCACTACATTGACCAACCAGTTAGGGTAGTATACTTCTCATATGAACTCTCCTTCCTGTAACTTACGAACTTCTTCCACTATGGCCTTGTCTCACTCCTGCGCGAATATCTGTTTCTTCCAATGGATAGGAGGAAAAGAGGGCGATACATTTAACTTGTGGGCAATGACCGAAGGATCAATTCCCGGCATGTCTTTATAGCTCCGTGCGAAGACATCCTGGTTTTCCCTCAGAAACGCTGTGAGTGCCTAGCGTACTAGTAGGCTGGTAAGAGTTCTTATCTTGGTCGTTCACTTGGGCCTAGAATTATCAAGGAGTACCTCGTCCATCCCCTCTATGGGTTCTGCCATCGTTCGCTACTCTTCTATTCACATAGTTTGTAATCGATCATCCATCTCCAACATGGCAATATAGCACTCACGCGCCGCTACTTGATCTCCTCGTATCTCTTCCACTCCGTACTTAGTGGAGAACTTGATCATCAAGTCGTAAGTTGATGTTACAGCCTTCCACGAGTTAAGGGTAGGACAGCCTGGATGGTGTTGTAAGTGGAGGAACAATCAACAACTAAAAATGAGAAATCTTTGGTAATCTGTTGAGGGTAATCACCAACTGTCATGGGCAAAATGACCATATCGAGGGGGTATACTCTTGTTCCCCCGAAATCCCACAAGGGGTGCATTGGTTGAAACCAACCGTTTTCTCTCAATTCTCATCTGCTAGAACGTTGGGTAGTAAAGGATATCAACAGAGCTCCCATTGTCCACAAGGACCCGATGGGTGTTGTAGTTCCCCACCCGTATGCTAACTATGAGCGCATCGTCATGTGGGTGGTGGAGACGCCGAGCATTTTCTTCTATGAACCCTATTACAAGGTTGTCAATCCGTGCCATCTATGGGACGAAGCCTATCAGCTAGACGTTCTGCACCATCCGTAGGTAGGTTTTGCGTGCCTTCTTCGACGAAGACTAGTGTTTTATCTTTTGTTTTGGTAAATTGTAACTAGGATCAAAGTTTTGTAATTTTCTCATAGATTTTATCTAGGACCAATGCCTTGTAAAGTTATTCTACCAAGTTGTATTTGTATAACCAATTAATGAATTTGAGATATTTTTGGACATGTGAATTGTATTTTCTTTTTTCTTTTTCTTTTTTTTTTATAAAAAATAAGTTGCGACTTCACACAATTACCCAAAAGAGAGGTGCCCTAAACACCCAAATCTCTTTTTGAGAGCACCCCTCAGCAGTGCGATCTCTTATAGATAGTTCCCACGGGGAAGACCTTAATGCCACCAAATCCTACTAGTGGTGTGTCTAAGGGTAGGAGACATTCTTTGTCGATCCTTATCTGTTGGAATGCAGGATAGTAGAAAATGTCTGCTGAGCTCTCGTTGTTTACTAGTACCCGTTGGGTATTAAAGCCTACAATTGACAAGCTAATGACTAGGGCGTCATCATGAGGGTGGTGTAGTCATCTAGCATCCTTCTTTATGAAGCTGATGGCTGGGTTATCAACCCTGGCCACTTTGGTAGTCATCCAGAAATTTGTACGTTCTACACCATTCGTAAGTATGTCTTCCTTGCCTTTTTAGAGGATCCCGCCATCGTGCTCCCTCCTATGATTACCCTCCTCCCCAAGTAAGGCTCTGGGTCTTTCTTTGACCCGCCGGTTGGGTTCGAGGTCCCTTAGCAAGTTTTCTCTCCCATGACGAACTGCTGTAACTTCCCTTACTTGATGAGGGCTTAGATCTACTACTTGAGGTCATAGCACTCGGAAGTGTCGTGCCCATGGTCCCCGTGGAAACAACAGTACTTGTTGCTAGGCCTCTTGTTCGGATTGCCTTTTAGTTTATCCGACCAAGTCAGTGCTGCGTCGTCCCTTATCTGCACAAGGACTTGATCTAATGGGGTATTCAAAAGAGTGAAGTTCACAGTCCTCCCAGGCAGAAGTCTTGATCTCCTGTCGTCCCTTCGGTCACTTGTTTAGGTCGACTTTCTTCCTTTGTCTGGACAAGGATCGGCCTACCTTTCTCTCTACTTCGATCTACCCCCTCAAGCTATCATTGCATCTTCAAAATTCATGTATTTCGTAGCCTTATATAGCATATCAGCCATTGTCTTCGGGTCGTTCTTGTAGATAGAGAAGAGGAACTCCCCAGATTGTAACCGTTGATGAGCACAATGACAAGAACTTTGTCATCGACTTCATCAATCAAGAGAGCCTCCTTGTTGAAACGGGTCATGTATGACCTTAGGCTCTTGTCTTCCGGTTGCTTTATGTTCAGTAGACTTGGTGAGGATCTATTGTACCTCTGCCCCCCAATAAAGTGGGTGACGAAGTGTTCGCTCAATTCTTTGAAGATGGAGACTATGTTGAGGGTAAGCTTGCTGAACCATACCCTCGCTGGTCCCTTGAGTGTAGTAGGGAACGCCCTACACATGATCTAATCTGGGACCCCTTGTAGGTGCATGAGGGTTTTGAATGATTCTAGATGGTCATGCGGGTCCTGCAATTCGTTTTATGTTTCTACTTATGGCATCCGGAACTTTGCAGGGAGGGGGAAAGAAGTCACCTGCGTTGTGAAAGGTGAGTCCGTCTAGTGAACTAATTCGTCCAAGTTGGTGGACACCCATCCCCTCATGACATTCATCATCACATCCATCTTCTCCTTCATCATCTGCATGTACTGAGCCATGCGCATTGCGCTAATTTCTATTTCTGACGAGTGATTTGTGTCCTCTGGTCCGTCATGTCTGCTGTGGATGTTACGTTCTTCCTGATCCTCCCTCTCCTAACGGTCCCCTATTAGGAAGTGACTACCGTTTTGCTCATCGTTGTCCCACTCATCACGTTGGACTTCTGGACGTCACTCGTTTCTTTGGTTTAGCTATTGCTCCAACTCTTGGTTGCACTGGGTAAGTCACTCTACTACCGCAGCCAGGGTCTACACTTATCTTTCCAAGACCATGCAACTCTGTCTTAGAAGCGATGATATGGCTAATCACTCAGTTCCCATAAACGATGCCAACTGATGATGCACGAAAATCATTAGTGAGCTGCTGGCTCCAAATCACACTGATGGGCACCTGCAGAACAAGAGCACAAGGACCAAACAGAAGGCACTGACGTGATACTGGCCAAAGACTCTCTAAAAATTAAGTTAGTGAATGAGAAATCTCTAAAAACTCTATAGTGAGAGAGTTAGGAATTTTCTGCGTACTTGAGAAAAGAGAAGATCCAGTACTTATATAGTGGCGAGTAGTGAACCAAGATCTTTCGGAAGTGGGGATTTTTCCTTGTAGGGAAGATTAGGGTTTCTAAGATTTTAGGGTATCTTTCCATACAAGGAAGATATGGGTGCGTAATAAGGTCTTTGTGCGTAGTACGCAAGATGTTTCCATATATGAGTATGCGTGAGGATCAAGTAAGGCCACATAGGGTCTGTTGGTGTGCTTTCCGTCAGCTAATGGTCTTTCGTCGGTTTGCAAAGGTGATGTGCCCGTCAGCTTCGTCACTGGTCTATCTTTAGGGTCGTCAGTTTTCTAGGGAAACCGTCGATTTTAGCAATGCTGACGATTCCACAAGACCCATCAGCTTTTCCTGTTATGCCTTGATACTCGCGCCAAAAAACACCTCCATCAATAACCAACCACTCTCTACTCTTAAGCCAAAACAACCCCACCACCCTTTTTGACATCTTAGGGCTACCAATCAACTCCTTATTTTGACTTATCAGATCTATAATTTGTTCTCATTAATTTCAGCTTTAACTTACGTTGTGATAGCATGTCTAGCTGTAACTATTAGCTAGTTTATTTCCTAATAGTTACAAATTATAATAGACTTGTTATGTAAAAGTATAAATTTTTTTTTTTTAATTATGTGACTTTAACTTAGTTTCAAACCAAGATAGAAAATTTATTTCTCCAATTTTTTTTTGTAATTCTAGCTTTGATTTTTAATTCTAAGGCAATTCTAGTTTAAGTTCTCAATTATTTAATCTTGATTTCCATCATAACACTTTTATATTTTAACAAAGTTAGACATGGAATTGACAAAAAGAAAAAAAGAAAGAAAGAACACACTAGAAGGAGTGCTAACTTTTAAATTTTAACAAAATTTAGAAATGAGGTAAGGAGAAAAAATTAAATAAAGAATATGATAGAAGGACTGCTTTCTTCTAGATATACACCTTTTTTAAAGTGTGTTTTGATGGGCTTGGCTATTTGTTCTTTGTTAAAAATGCTTAGAAAACGAAAGGAAAAATTATTTTGTATTTTTGTATGAATTTACCAAAATCAACTCAAAAGGCTAACCTTATTTGGCTTCTCCGGAAAAAAAAAATAAGGCAAAAAAAGGCTGGCCTTATTATTATTATTTTTTTTGCTCTAGCTTGTATTAACTTATTTAGTTTTTCTTTTTTCTTTTTTCTTTTTTATAGGACTTATTTGGTTATTTGTTGAAAATAGGTAAAAGTACAGTTATTTAGAAGATTTGGACTTTTAAAAAGTTATATATAAGAAAATAAGCTAAATAAACTTCAAGAAAGTAAAAAAACCAAAAAACACTTGATGCTCGTTTTTTTTTTTTTTTTTAATCTATATTTAGGGGGCGGGGAAAGAAAAGGCTACACAATTTTCAAAAAAAAAATCATACATATATTAGTGCTTTTTCTTGCATGTACTCTTAGAATTTCTTATTTTTAAAAAGCTACAATTATATATTAAAAAGCTATTAAGAGTTCTTCTTTTTTTCGTTATATTTATGGATGGGCCTCTAATCCTAACTAGCTTAATGGACAAAAGAAACCTATACAGGCCTCTATGACAATAAATGCCCATTATATATACACTATAGTAATAGTGTGTTAGGCCTCTCCAACGCAGGTTACGCAGCCCAACCCACTTTCAAAAAATCAACTCATATTTTGTGACTAACCAAATTCACACAACCTTTCGGGTCTAATAAACCTTGTAGCAAAACCACTCAAACTCCTTCGTCTTTTGACTGAATCCAACAGCTCATGGAGATACCAAACTTTTCAGGAACCCAAACACAGGAGTCACACTTCTAAGAGGTGGTAGTGTTCTAATAAAATCAAAGTTATCTGATGACTCTGGTCATCCACTCACACATGTAACCTGACCTTCCAGCTTAACCAAATTTTCACTTTCATAAAAACAAAAAGCACCCATGATTTGAAATCAAGGAAACCTAATTTGGGTCCAATAAATAAAATCCCAAATAGGAAACTTTTTATTCTCTTCTCCCAGCCATTATATTTTCATGGGCTTGATGGAACTTTTTCATTTATTTATTTATTATATATTATCAAATCCTTTTATCCATCGCCAAAAATCCTTCTATCAAAGTGATGAAAAGGGAATTTAGTCATGAACCAAATACCAGACATTGCTTCTCACTCATATATACCATTGTCACTACCATCTTCATTAAATTCATCTTTGCTAAATAACCCCCATGTGAGAGATCATTGCTTAAACTTCCAGTAAGACTAGAATTTCACATTTAGCAAAGGCACAACAACCAAAGTTCACTAATAATCGTTTTATTAATTAATTGGCCTCCACGGTCACGATTCACTAGCAGAACCAAAAATACTTCCAACAAGACAAAGGAGAAAGCAACTTAATTTTTGTTGAATGCACCACCAAAACTCATGTCCTACCCATCTCTAATTCACTTTTCTCTCTATCTTACTACTTTGTTTGAACTCATGAGCTTGGATTTATTATTAATCATGTGTTTATAGAGTTTTACTGGTAAGGTTTATATTACTGAATTTGCTAACTCTTTTACTTCACTTTGCCGGACACTTCTTATTTAATTGTGATAGATGGTTGATTTTGTCATCATTGAACATGCATACTTGAGTTTGCTAAACTCTTCCCGATTAATTTGTTGGATTCATTTGTTTAGAGTTGTTAGACCTTTGTGTTGTCTTTTTGTACATGTTTATTTCAACATGTTGCACTTGCTGAATCTTGTCAACTTGAGCTTTTTGGATTCTCAACTTTAGCATTATTGGGCTCTTAAGTCTTAAGACCAATTTCACTCACTAGAATATTTGGTTACCATTGCTGAATGCTTTTATTTCAGTATATCTGAAATATTATTTCGATATCTCTAAATGCACACAAATCATGACTTCACAAAACACATTATCCTAACTTTATTGGATGCATTATAATATTTAGTTGAACATGTTATTTTAACCTTGTTGAGTGTTTCATGATCTCACTGAATATCAATCATGTATTGTTACATTGCTAGAAACAAACACGTGTAGACCTAACTTGTTACCATCAGTGGTGGCGCCACGTTCAAGCCAGGGTGGTCCTAGGACCACCCTAACTTGAAATTTTTTTTTTAATATATATATATAATAATAATTTAAAAATTTTTATTTATCTACCCTTAAAAAAAAAAAAATTAGGAACAACTTCAAAATTTTTTTTATGCCAATAAAATTAAATTTTGGTGGATATTTGTTCTACTTTCAAGCAAAACGAAAAAGCTCAAAAAAAAATTTTGAACTAAAATCTTTAAAATATATATATATATATATATATTTAAAAAAAAAAAAAATTGTAACAGAGCAAGCCCACCCAGGAAAAAAAAAAGCCCAACATCAATCCTAAACAAAACCAACCCCAACCAGATTTTTAAATCAAAATAATTATTAATTAAATACCCAACCGGCCCAACCCAAACGGATTCTCAAAAAAAAAAAAAAAAAAAAAAAAAAAACCAACCAAAACCCAATATGCTCCACTAATTCATCATTCATCAAATCGCCGCCCCTCAAGCCTCCCTCAAGGTATTTAAATTTTCTTTTTCTCTCTTACATCTTTGGGTTTGCTATGAAGTGTGAACTGTGGTCTGAAAGAGAGAGCTCTTTCTCTTTGAACTGAAATGAGAGCATGAGACTCTCTCTCTCTCTGTCTCTCTCTCTCGCATTGGTGAGTTTGTCTTTTAGAATATTGTGATTTGTGAATTTATCTGATTGGCTCCTCTTGTAACTCTTGTTTGTTGAGTGTGGGTGGATAGGGCCATGGGGCCATGTGGGGTGGGATATTTTGAATTGGGGAAGTAAAGGCATGCAGAGGCAGGCACCAATACATTATAAAAAACAAAATTAAATTATGTTATTAGACACTAGGTAGTGGGTTGAGCTGTGGATAATGCACATGGAGTGTGTGCTAGATTGCTAGTAGTTAGTAAAAAAGTAATAATAATGAAACAACTAAACAACAATAATTAATAATTTAATTAACCAATACATTATAAAAGACAAACAAATTAAATTATGTTAGGTTAAACAACAATTAATAATTTTATAATTAATGAAACAACAATGCAACAAATTATAGTTTATGCTTCTTAAGGAACACTCTGAAAAAAATTCCTAGAGCCGTCACTGGTTACCATTGTGCATCTTTGCCCTACAAGTTTCACTATTGTTAGACTATTTTGCAACCTTTTTATTACTACAAAATAACTCATAATATCACCACTAGATGTCTTTAATTATCACTGGATATTACACATTTGTAATTGTATTACAATTAGAAGTTGTTTGGCTTTACTTAGACATCACTGTAGTATGTCTCAACTAATTAACATCAGTGTTGTTGGGTGCCTTGCGGTGTCGCTGTTGGATACTCTTTTCTGAACTACTTCTTATCTCATATATATGGTGCTGTTGGATACCTTTTGACACTGCTGAAGCACCTCATAACTATCCTTGTCATTGATGTATGCTCTGTGATCTAACTACCCCATGATATATGGAAAACTATTTTTCTATCTCTATTGCAAATGTCCATGTCTATATCATGTTTTATCTTAATTTACATACTAATCAAACTAATTTATTGTTAAAGGGGAAGCATAATGGTACCAACTAATGGATGACCCATTGGCATCAATTTTGGACTCAACTACTCTCACAAACTCGATTCTAATTATCATTGACACATAGTTTTAGATGTTCCTATTCGAAAAAGCGACTGTTCTAAATTAAAAAGTAAAAGGTGGGGAAACAAAAGCAACAACACAATTAGAAAATTAAAGCAACAATACTCTTTCAATTTTAACAAAATTTAGAAACGGGTTTAAAAGAAAGAACAATTGAAACCAGGAGGAGTTTATTTAATTTAATGTAAGTTTAGATGTTCAAAATTTAGAAATGGGGTTTGAAAGAAGAAGGAGAAGAATTACTCTAGAATTTTTTGTTTCCTCTTTAGTATACGGTTATATATATATATATATATATATATAGATAAAATGGATATTAAAAAAAAGCTAAAATTATAAATTATCATGTTTAAATTATTTTACTTACTAAACACATTAATTTGTTGCTAAAGAGGAAGCACACTGATAACAACAAAAGGGTGACCCAAGTCTAACTACGTATTTATGTATTGAACCACTACACATTTGAATAAATCAACAAAACAAAAACAAAAAATCCTAACAAAATGAAATGGAATTGGGAGGGGGGAGAAGAAATAAGAAAAAAAAATTATGCCATAGGTCCATAACTAGTGTTGAACCCCTTCCCCTCCGACCCACACCATGTACTCTTAGATGTTCTTTCTAAATTGAAAAGGAAAATGTTGGAAACAACATTGGCAACAATAACTTTTCAATGTTAACAAAATTTGAACAGGTTATTCATTCAAAATATGAAATTGAAACAAGTTAAAGAGAAAATACCACATGGAGGGATATTGTATGTAACTGATACACATAATACCATCTTTCTCCTCCTTCCTCTCACCACCCACACAACCCCCCACCCCCCCCAATAATGTACTCTTAGATGTTATTATTTTGCTTCTTAAAAAAAAAAAGATGTTCTTATTTTGAAAAACTACAATTTAGAAAAAGGTTGGAAAACAACACAATTGGAAAACTAAAGCAACAATAACTTCCCAATTTTAACAAAATTTAGAAACATGTTCAAAAGCAAAAGGAAAATTTAAAAATATGGCAAACATCACTTTTCATTTAAAAACAAAAATTAGAAATGGGGTTGGAAGGAGAAGGAGGGAGTTTACTATAGAAAGTAGAAAGAGGTTTTATCTTTAATGTTCTTTTTTTAATCTTTAATGTAGAAGACTCAGATGTTTTTGTTTTTTTTTTTTTTAATAAATTAAAGTTGAGATTCTAAAAAATTAAAGTTATGAATAAATGTACACTTTAGATGTTCTCATTTTAAAAATAACTAAAGAGGAAGAACAAAAAATAAAAACCTAAGTTATAAATGAATGTACCATTAGACGTTATCAAGAGGAAGAAAAAATAAAAGAGAGAGCAATGTACAAGAGAGCAAAATATAAATAAAAGAGAAAGCAATGACAAATATCGCTAGAAGGAGGGCTTGAACCTCCGACCTTGTGGTTAACAGCCACACGCTCTAACCAACTGAGCTATTCCAGCTTTGTTACTCTATAATTTGTTTAAATTATATAAATAATTAAATTGAATCAAGGGAATATGGCGAGTCGCCTGATTCACATTCATTATTCATATGATTCATAGAGTCGTATCCACGGCAACTACGACATCTACACCAAGGGAATATAGGACAAATAATATTCATCCGCAGTTTGCTTTGTTGCAAATATTTAAGATGACAGACTTTGGTGCTCCTCTAATACGTGGAGATATTATCATGGGCTTTGAAAATTTTTACTCCGCTTGTGCTGTAAACATATCATTCATGCAACCAAAAAAAATGCAAGTTTGGTATGGAAGAAAAGTAGCATAAATGGCTTACAATGTGGGAAAGTGCAAGAACTTCATGCCTAAAATGGTATGAAAATTTGAAAATAGCGCAGATTCACGTTACCTTGCAGAGATAAAATGTAAAAGAGTGAAGTTACCTGGCACAATAATTTTCATAACAGATTACACGTCTGTTGAGTTATAAAGTTAGTTATTATTGATTTGATACATTAACACTACTTTATTATCTATTGATAATAACTTGTCATCAATGTAAAATTTGTTGTCAATTTTGGTACGAGGGTAAGAAGGTAAAAAGGAAAGTAGTACAGCTAGGAAACCAACCTAGGCTACATCTGCTCACGCCACCTGAGCCACCTTCAGTTAACTCCAATACTCCTTAGCAATAATAATAAATAAAAACCTCCCTCTAATCCTCTTTGGACGTTATTACTAGCACAAGTTCAAACCGCAAGCACCCACACCTACTCTCTCTGTCTCAAATTTCTCTAGGCCCTCTCACTAGTCTTCAACATCAAGGTACTCAATTCTCTTCCTCTCTGACTCTAGCTACGAGGTACTCGTGTTTTTTGTGTATGTGCAAGGGAGAAAATCTTGAAATTGATTATCAGGAGCCTAATAAATCCGTTTGATGTGAAATTGATTCTTGCAATAATATAAGAAAGTAGTCATATTTCTTTATTTGATTTGTCAAAATAGTGGGAAAACAAAGTATTGCTTGCCTGGTGAATTTCGTATATCTTACATGAATTAGGCACATAGTTTCTCAAATGGATTGTTATTATAACCCCCAAACTTGATTTGTTCTTTATAGTTTGTTAAAACTCCAAGCCCACTTGATTTGATTAATCTCTATTCTTTATTTCTATGCTTGATCTAGGGGGGCTTTCTTTTTAATTATTTAGTCAAGATCTTGCTATCTGATCCATAGGTTAGGCATCGTCTATCCAAGAGTTCATACTAGAAACCTGTTTTCCCCCAGAAACACATACCTACTATACATGGTTAATTGAATAGTGATTTTCATATATAAAATCTAAATGGGTCTGTGTCTTTGAACAAAATTCAGATACCATGGGAAGTAAGGCATCAAGCTGGGGTGAGCAATGGAGCGCAGAAGGTTATGGTGGGAATGATGATGATGACAAGCTCATGAACAAGGTAGGAAACAGCAGTGGCAGCAAGATGGGAGATGTGAAAGCAGCAGCATCGGCAGGACTCGGCAAGGCCAAGGCAGCTGCATCAGTGAGCGCCCAAAAGGTTAAGAGCGGAACCTCGGTGGGAATCAAATGGGTCAAGAATCAATACCAGAAAAAGGTCTCTAAATGAACAAAGATTTGCTCCAGCTTTGATTGGATGAATGAAAACTTGTATTTGTTCCAAAAAAATAACCATGAACAAATGAACACCTCTAAAGTTTGTATCTTGCTTTTTGATCTTGCTTGTTATCAGGAGCCTAACAAATGAACAATGAACACCATTGAACAAATAAACCATTTAGATCTTGCATGTATTTGCTTGTATACAATGAACACCCCTAAAGTTTCATTGTATAATGGTGTTCATTGTATCAAGCTGAACAAATTGGTATGTTCATTGTATTAAATTAGTATGTTAATTGCATTAACAACCAACAATAAACCTTATAATTATTGTTGTTAAGTGAACTCCAAGCAAGATCTAAATGGTTTTTTTTTTTTTTTTTTTAATTTATTTAAGATTTAAGCTGAACAAATTTATACTTTTGTTGTTAGGCTTATTATTTTTGTTTTCTCCATATTTTAGATCAAATTGGTTTGTTACGTTTTTTTTTTTTTTTTTTTTTTTTTTTTTTTTTAATACCAAGATATTGTCAAAATGATCCTATTCAATTTTATTTCATTTGGGATTAAAAAAATAAAAAATAAAAATTCAAGGTTTAAAATTTTATTTTAAGAGGGTAAAAAAAAATTATATACAATTTTTTTTCTTTTTTTGGGCCCAACTCAATGGGGTTCAGTTGAACCCCCTGGACTTTACCTAAAGACGCCCATGTCTAAAACACGGTACAATCACCAAACTAAGAATTATTTTCAAATCCTCCAAGGGGTTTGCGAAGACAGATTTTGTAATAGTAAAGCAACAACGTTTGGCAAATAAATTTGCTTATCACGCAAATGTGAAGACAGATTTTGCAATAGTAAAACAACCACACTTGATAAGTACATTTGTTTCTCACGCAAAGCTAGTTCCCACGCAAGCCAATTATGCAAAGGATCAAGCCTTCACTGGTCAAGTAAGTCTAAGGATACATCCTAGTTCACGAGAAATACATTTGCACATCTATTTGCTTCCCACGCAAACCAATTATGCAAAGTACCAATCTTCATCAATCAAATAAGTCTTGGCACACATTCAAGAACATAAGAAAATTTATCATGTATCAAGTACATGTATTCACTCTCTCACATGGAAGTGAACCCCACACTCTCTTGTGTGTTGATACATATATTAATATCACCTCCAAGTAGACACGAAAAACACATGATTAAGTGTGAAGTTGTAATTGATGTGCTTAATTTTTTTTATTCAGCAAGTACTCATGGTTGTCCCATGTATAATTGCTTAAAATTCAATCCCAGGATAACACTGAAGCACATTGTGAAGTTTGGGGGTGGGTGTGTCAATTGGCAGACTAGTCACTGACCACAGCTTGTAAAATTCTATCATTAGATGTGCCATTATTTATTAACGATGCCAATAACAATTTATGCACCAGGTCCAACTTCTAAAACTATTATCTCAAACTGGACGACTAGATGGAGGCCATCCTTTACCCGTGGCGTTCAAGAAACCAGTCCATGTCCCATTATCATCCCTGTTCTGCTTTCAACCCTCCACTTCTTCAACTGATTCAACACCTCCTCCGCCCTCCCCTTTTTTTTTCCCACATACCCATCGGTGTTGAGCTTATGCCAACCCCAGAACTCTAAAATACAAAGTCAAGCGCACACACATCCATAGAGCTGCACAAACAATTCATTTACTTAAAATAGTCATTCACCCTAACCATAAAGGAGGTAGTCAAACTGGCAAAAGTAGACATTGATCCAAACCATCTGGAATTTAAAAAGAACATAATACTAAAAAGTTGACGAACTAAAAAAATATAGTCATTGATCCAAACCATAGTGTACTGCCTAGAACATCAATCTAACGAACTGCAGAGAATTTACATCTAATCTAATTCCATCATTTTCTTAGTTTTATTTGCAACTCCTATTCACATAGATGCAACTTAATCACGATTCAGCAAATCCCAAATGTGTTCTCGCCACTGTAGGTCATATAAAGGAAACCATCTTCTTCCTTATTTTCCTCATAAATTGCAGACATCATAGCCGCTGCAATAAAAAACCAATACCCCAAATCATAAAAGTGAAAAGGAAGGGAGTGCCAATTTGGAAACAAAAAATAGTGACTATCTTACCAGTGGGTGGTAGAATGTTCTTGACAAAAATGAATATAGCCTTCTCAGGACTTAACTTGATCCTCTTCCGAACCACATACACAAACTGGCCAACAGTCAAATCAGCAGGAACCAGATACCTACATTCATCCCAACAGAGCATATTTAATTTCAGATCCAGTAAAAAGAATGGAAAGGCTTGGAGAATGAACACACAATGTATGAACATAACCTTCCAAATCCACTCAGTGATAAATGAGAACTAAACTGCGAACTAGGAAATGGTTTTTCTTTTTTAATTAAACCCATGACCTTACCCTTCACCATTTCTTAAAAGGGGAGATCATTGGCCTAAACTATGAAATGTTTACACGTAACTACTCTAGGAAGCTCTTAAAACATATTAAAAACATGTCAATATTTCTTGAGAATGCATCATGGACAATTTGTGATAAAAGGATTGGCACTGCATAACATATCACAAGTACATGATATATATATATATATATGAGAGAGAGAGAGAGAGAGAGAGATAAAGAGCGAGAACAAATACACAAATACCCATTTAACAGCTAATAAAACTCAGAGATGCAAGCAGATAATAGCATCAACAAAAAGCATATTTAACTTGGTTTGTAAACCTAGCAGCTGTTACAAGTTTTTAATTCAAAAATTCTAACTTCGATAACAAAGTGATTCTTCAAGATGTTCTATTAAAACAAATAATAATAACAATAGATTGCTGTAATTTCCTCTAGTGTCCAAAACAGAACTCAGCAAGTGAATCCATAGGTTACATACAGTCCAAAAAGAAATCACATCAAAAGGCAAAAATTGCAATCAAACTTAACATAATATTTCAAAATGAAAGCATTTTATGATTCCACAACATATCAAAACATTACAAATATATGGAAGTTGTAAAACAATGGCATAGAAGAACTGACTTCTTCTTATCGATGTCAGGCACGTCACTCTTTTCAGCCCTCTCTACAATCACCTACACCAGGCAACCATTTATGTTAGAATCAAAACTAACACTAAAACTAAAACTAAAACAGACACACACACACAAAACAACAATCATACTGGAATTCTATCTGGGTACTTCTCTCTGATGCGTGCAGCTTCAGCCTGCCTCCTCTCTGACATATAGAAGAACACAGATATTAACACATAGACCATAGTAGAATTATATACATAAGCCTATATACAGAAACACACAATGTGTGTGTGTAAATATATATTATGCCTAAGGTTCTTAACACACCAATTGATTACAGTAAGCATAACAAGACGGCTAAATACCTATACAATAATTTCCCAATTGCAAAATAAGCAATTATACAATAGAACATCATAATTACCAAACCCTTTTATATTAACCTAAAAAAAAATTAAATAAATTTTTTATAAAAAAAACCTAGACCAAAAATAGAAAATTCCAAAATCCCCGTTAGGGTTGGCAAAGAAGCTAATCAAAATAAAATTTCTGAACCTAACAAAGCGTGACCCAAATTTGAGAATTGCCTTTTAAGGAAGAGAGAGAAAATATGAAAATTTTCTAGGAATCTAAATCAGTGAACCTACCGCCGAAAATCTAGCCCAAAATATTAACAATCTAGGGTTCCTCAACATGATCAAACGCAATTATCTCTAATAAAAAATCAATACAAAAAGCACGAACCAAGTGGGTGTTCCAGCTTAAAGGAACTCTTGGCCATGGCGACAAATTCTGCAACCAAAAAAAAATTTGTAAATTAGGGTTTGTCAGTTTGATATCAAATTATCAATGAAGCAATCGATCAAATCAGATTTTAAAAAGCCAAAGAAAAAATAAAATAAATAATTTTGTACCAAGTTGGGGAGAGAGAGAGAGAGATTGATTGAGTAGGGGCGAAAAAACGATGAAATGACAAATTGACCCGAACTGGAACCGAAAGAAATTCCTTGAATAGTTTATAGAAGGGCTCTTAAACTCTGTCGTTTTGATTTTTTAATATATGTTTTTTTTTTAATTTAAATATGGTATTTTTTTTACAAAAAATTTGGTTTTGACTTACTTTTTTTTTTCTTTCTTTAGCCACAAATGGCTAGTGAATTTTTAATTTTTATTTTGTCGAATTATTATTGGCCAAATCAGTAAATATTGAACTATATATATATATTATTATAATTCCATAATTGGGTGAAGGATAATTTAAAACCTTAAATGTCTCATTGATAATATCAAAATATGACAACTAATTGATATTACAATTTGTAACCATTAAAAATATATATATATATATATATATCAAAAATCAAAAATTTTGTTTCTTTATTTTCTTTTTCTTTTTTTAGCGAAATGGTAGAATATATGTATTGCAAAAAGGAATAAAGGTTACAGATACACAAAGCAAGATACCTTGCTGGCAGTCAGCTCAGTTTAAAACTATCTAGGCCGAGCATGGAGTGATACAACATCAAGCTCATACCACACCACAACAAGGTGAAAAAATTAAAAAAGCTTATATCCCTAAAGGTGTTGACACACTAACAGGTACTCATGGCTGTTCTACAAAATCTTTGGTACTCCTGTAGCAGAGTCGTCGCTCCCTGTAGAACATTATTGGTGTGCTTTGCTTCTTCTCAAAACGGTTTCTTGCATTCCAAATGGACCACGACACCATTGCCCATAACTCCAGGTCCTTTTTGGGCAGTTTTTCCTCCATTTGTCGCGCAATAATGTAGAAGTTTGGGGTTTTAGAGTTACACTTCTGCAGTTGACCCTTAACCATACCCCACACATTTCTAGCTAGTGGACATTCCCAAAGGACATGGGCCACCATTTCTTCTTGTTGCTGGCAGATTGTGCAAGTAGAGGCCACCAGTATCCTCCTACAGCATAAGTTTGTGGATGTTAGGAGTATATCAGAGCGTGCTCGCCACATGAAGTTTCTAACCTTTGGGTGGATAGGGAGCTTCCACATCTTATTCCAGAATTTCTTATCTTCTCTTGCAGTGGAGTGTTCAGCGTTTTCTGGCTGATTTAGGCGGAGTGCAACCCGATATGCTATCTTCATTGAGAAACACCCATTCTTCGTTTCCTTCCATCTAAGCTTGTCTTGGTCTTGCTCCTCACCAAGTTTGATATGTAAAATATCATCCACAGTGGACTGTTGGAACGTGGCATGTATTAACGGTCTGTTCCATTGCCGAGTTTGTTGGTCAATAAGGTCAGCCACCTTCAAGTTTGTGTCAGTCTCAGGTCTAAACTGAGGTGGGTGGTTTAGCCACCTATGGTCACTTACTTCAATACTCTGCCCGTCTCCTACATGCCATACCGTGACTGCCCGCCCTAATCAATTCCCTAGCCTTCAACAAACTTCTCCACACAAAAGAAGGGTTACACCCTAGTTCAGCCTCCATAAATGAGCAAATGGGGAAATAGCAAGCCTTATACACCTTAACAAAAAGAGAATGCCCTCCTTGGATCAGCCTCCATGCTTGCTTAGCTAATATGGCTATATTAAAGGCATGGATGTCCCTAAAGCCCATTCCCCCTTTATCTTTAGGTTTACATAGGTTACCCCAATTGATCCAATGGATTTTTCTTTCATTTCGAGTCTGCCCCCACCAATACTTTGCTAGGGCTGAGTTGATATCATCACAAATTTTCTTTGGGAACTTGAACATGCTCATAAAGTAAACTGGTATTGCTTGTACTACTGTTTTGATCAACACTTCTCTACCTACCTTTGAGATGTGCTTCTCCTTCCATCCCAATACCCTTTTGGTTACTCGCTCTTAGATCTCCCTAAAGGTGCTCACTTTTGATTTGCCTCCCACCATTGGCAATCCAAGGTATTTTTCACAATTGGTCATAATTTGTGCTCCCAACATGTTCTGAATTGCTTGCTTTACTCCATGATTGGTATTGAGGCTAAAGAAAAGTGTAGTTTTTTGCCTATTGATAGCTTGTCCCGAGACACCTTCATACAATGCTAGTATATCCAGTAGGTTTCAGCATTCCCTAATCGGTTCTTCACAAAATAGTAGGCTGTCATCTGCAAAGAGTAGGTGTGAGAGCTTGACCCCTCCCTGGCAAGATGCCACGCCCTTCAAGTGTTGATTATTTATGGCCTTTCAGATAAGGGAAGAGAGACCTTCCGCGCACATTAGGAAAAGATAGAGAGATAATGGCTCTCCTTGCTTAATGCCACGGGAAGGGGTGATGAAACCTGTGGGTTCACCATTGAGGAGAATGGAATAGGAAGCTGTGCACACCGTTTCCATGGCTAATTGGACCCATTGGTTTGGAAGGCCAATTTTGAGCATTATACGATGAAGGAACTCCCACTCCACTCTGTCATATGCCTTGCTAATGTTGAATTTTACTACCATGTGACCTGTTTTTCCTTTCCTCTTGTTCCTTATATGGTGCAGCATTTCAAAAGCAACTGTGGTATTATCTATTATATTTCTATCAAGCACAAAAGCACTTTGAGAGTCAGATATTACATTGGGTAAAATAACTTTTATACGGTTTGCAAGGACCTTAGATATGATCCTTGAAACAATATTACCCAAGCTAATAGGGCAGAACTCCGTAATATATTTTGGATCTTTTTTTTTTTGGGAATGAGTACAATATGTGTAAAATTCATTTTTCGTAAGTACCTTCCTGAGTGTAAGAAAGATAAAACAGCAGCAGTAACATCATTTTCAACAATGTGCCAGAATTTTTGAAAGAAGAAATGTGACATACCATCAGGTCCCGGTGATTTAGATGGGTACATCTAAAGGGAGCGGTCCTTACTTCTTCTTCTGTATAACGGCGAACTAGGGATTGTGTCATCTCCTCCATCACCACATGGTCCACTGACTCAATCATCCTTTCCATATCCAACCGATTGGAAGAAGTGAACAAATTTTGATAGTACTCCTCTGCAATGTTGGCTACTCTATCCACTCCCGTTTGCCATACTCCATCCCTATCATGCAACCCCTCTATATTATTCTTCCTTCTTCTTTGGCTTGCCCTATAATGGAAAAATTTTGTGTTTTTTTCCCCCGCCAATAGCCAAATAGACCTTGATCGTTGTCGCCAAAAAACTCCTTCATGGTGTAAGAGTTCCCTTATCTCCTTTCTCACCCCATTTATTCTTTCCACATTCTGTCCATATCCTTCTTGCACTAAGGCAGCCAACTCTCCTTGTTTGTTATCCAACCTAGTTCTAGTATTACCAAAAGTTTGCCTACTCCATGCTATTAGGTCCGACCGACTTTTTTTTATTTTCTCAAAAAGGCGATATATGGGGCTGCCTCGTGGTTGTGCTTGACTCCATGATTCTTAAATAACATTTTCGCACTTAGGATGTGTTACCTACTTCTCTTCAAAATGTTTGATACGGCTTGTCGGCGTAGAGGGTGGTTGGAAGGTGCCATGTCCAACAAAACTGGATCATGGTCAGAGTAGGGCATGGTAAGATAGTGCACCATAGCTCTCGGAAACCTGTCTCTCCATTCCATTGTTGCAACACACCTATCCAATCTCTCTTCCACAAATGCCGCTCCTAATCGGCCATTTCTCCATGTGAACTAATAGCCCCTGAAACCCAGATCAGCTAGCCCACATTGAAGAAGACTGTGTCTAAACGCAAGCATAGGTGTTACCTGTCTAAGAATACCTCCATTTTTCTCATCCAATGACAATATTTCATTAAAGTCACTTAGGCATACCCATGGAAGTGCCCTACGTGCATGAAGGTGCCGCATGAGTCTCCACGTTTCTACCTTCCTCTCCTCCTCTGAATGTCCGTATATCCCCCTTAATCTCTATGGAGATGAGTCTTGTGTGTGGATATTGGCATCTATATGGTTTGAGGAGTAAGTTTGTGTATCAACAACCACCTCAGCATTCCATAATAAGGCCAACCCTCCTTTTCTACCTTTACTTGATACAGCCAGCATGAAAGAGTAGCCCAACTCACTCTTGATAGGCTCCATCTCTCTTACAGACAACTTTGTTTCCATGAGAAACAAAATTGTGGGAACTTTCTGCCTCACCAACTCAGCGAGAACCTCAACTGCCCGGCGGTTTCCAAACCCCCGGCAGTTCCAGCTTATGACAATCATTGCGTTCGGCGGGGCTGAGCATCAGCCTCCACCATTGGTAATATGGTTTTTGAAGTGTCCTCCACGGTTTTGAACTGCTTGCTTTCTGCGTCATTCTGTTTCCAAGCTCTATGTTTATTACAATCATACTGTTGCTTGGCACCCACTGTTTTCTAACCCTTACAGGTAGCCATGCATGGTGTAAAGGGAAGGCGGACCAGTCTGGTCCATGTAGGTTTATATAGTGTGTCTTTTTTTGGTTGCATGGCTGTGGTGTTAAGGTTTTTGTGTGAGTCTTTGTTACGCCGTAACTGATAGGGACTAAAAATAAATGCTCTCCATGATTTTCGGTCTCACATAATTTTGGTATTGAGTGGACTTTTTTTGTAACCGAGTCATTAATCGTGTTGGTCACACTTAAATTTGGAAGTGAATGGTGTTTTTTTTTTGTTAACTGGGTCATTATTGTTGTCCAGCTCTGGTGCAATAAATGAGGATTGATTGCATGATTTGGAATGTATCTTTTGTTGTGCAAAACTCAGACTGGGCATTTCGGTTTGCTGAACCACATCGGACTGGGCTATTTTAGCTATATCGGACTCCTTTGTTTCGCCCGGTTCAACACTTGGTGAGACCGAATCCCAATTCTTGATTCTCAACAGCACACTTCCCTGTTCCCGTCATGATGGTGTCTGTCATGCGTTCATCACATCTCGTAGCACACGAGTTCCAGCTTTCAGCCACTCCCCATACGGATTTTCACCATCTTCAGTTGAATCAGTTGATGGGCACTCCTTATGGTCATGGCCGATCCTACCGCAGTTAAAACACCACCCAGCTAGCCTCTCATATCTAAACGCCACTCGAACCTTATCACCTTCGGGACTAATCACTGGGCCGCCTCGCCGAAGCGGCTTATCCAATGGTACTTCCACACGGATCCGAAGAAAGTGAGATTGTTCAGTTTAGAAAGCTTTGCAGTCCACCTCCACTAGCTTCCCAATGCCACTGCCTATATCCCTCCCTGCCTCTTCAGTTATTAAATCAAAGGGCAAGCCCCATACTTGAATCCAAAATGGTTGGTGCGTAAAAGTTACTGACCTCACAGTCATTCCTTTTTCCCACCAGCGGAAAGCCAACAGATGGTTGTCGAAACACTAGGGACTATTATTCCACACCCACGCCAATTGACTTTCCAATCAAAACTTGAACTAAAAAATCCCGTCACCCATCTCTACTATCCTCAAGTCATCCCCTAGCTTCCACATAGACCGTATTAGATTCTTTGCCACCTGAAAGTTGATGGACTTTGATGTGAGGAAATGTCCTATCAAGCTTAGGGAGAACTCCTCCAAAATCTTGTCTCTCCTCACTGGCTGAATTGCCATGACCTCATCTTCATCCGTAGTTAGTTTCATACTCTGGATGCGTTCAACTACCTCCAATTCCATAATTCTATCAATGTAGGTAGTCTTCACAATGGTAATGGAAAACACGTAACACTAGGAAAGAAACCTCTTGCCTTGTCCTAACTAGTTAGGAGAAGAGAAGAGAAGAAAAACTCACCACGTAGTGAGAAGAAAACACTCCTACTAGGAGGAGAAGAAAATTTTTTTATATATTTTTAACTATTAAATTCAAGAGTTTTCCTTGTTTCTTTAATTTTTAAATGATTAAACTTCTTGTCAACTTTTGCAAGCCTGTACCACAATTATTTGAATCACGATGTTAATTTGCATTCATGAGAAAGTTTAATAAATTATGATTTTTTTTTTTTTTTGGTATAAATCTTCATTTCATAATTATGGTAGGTATTAATAGACTTTTATTTTTTACTAAATATGAAATTTGATAATTATGGTACTTATTAATATTTTTATTTTTTGTTTAAATATGAAATTTGATAATTTTGAGAGCTGTTAATAAAAAATTATGGTAGTTATTAATAGTTTGTCTAGTGGCCAAAGTTGTCATTATAATGATCGATGCTGACAATTCAATCACTAGAGGCATCGCTCTGGTGGTGATGGTTGCCAGCAATTCGGATCTTCGGCACCAATGTCTTTAGTGGCTAAGCCACCAATTTTGATGATTTACTTGAAAATTTTTACTTGTCATACCAAAAACATGAAGACGTAAAATATTTTACTACCAGACAAAGAAAGCGACCAAGGAAGGGTTTGTGAATTCTTTAGTAAGATGGGAACGTGACCATTAATTGTTAAAGTACGTGGGCTATTGGGCTTTGGATTTGGGTTATGCCTCAAAGAAGCATGAGCCAGACTTTAAGCTTTTGGGCATAAGGGATTAGATGGGCTTGAGTTAAAATAAATGAGCTTGGGCTCACAATGAAGTAAACTTTGTACTTTGGGAAGTGAGTCCAAACACACTTTTAATACACACTTTACACTCCCTTTTCTTTATGCTCTCTCTCTCTCTCACTCATATCTCTTTGTCAAACACAATTGTCGTGGTCTTCTTCCATGTCGATGAGAAACTCTTGCATATATCCCTTCTAAAATTCTTTCATCATTGAAAGAGTAATTACTCTCGACCCGCAAAACTAGTCTCGAACCTCATAGAGACACCATCCAAGTAGTGAAACTTTTTTTTTTTTTTTTCCTTTTAAGAGATTCCGTGATCCCACCAAACACTAATTATAAGTGAAAATATTAATTTCTTCATTTTCTTTTTTTTCACCCTACCAAACAAAGGCTAAAGGGACTAGTAGGGGTAATTAGAGTTAGTGTGCAAAAACAAAATGGTGTCGGAGTATGTTAATACTGTAAGGGACAAAAATAATAAAACCACGGTTGTGCAAAAAGTCGAGAATTAACTTGTTTGGCTGGTTAAATTACCGATTCTTTCAAATGATTAAGTTATTGAGAAATTATAAAATTAATTATTTAATCACATATTTTTAATACTTTCTTTCATATATGAGCTTAAACTTCCTTTTCATAGTTAAGATTTTAAATAAAAGATTGAGCAAAAGAAACAGAGATTACCCTCATGCTCTGACCATGTTAAATGACTAAGAGAATTAGCATCCAGGGATGTAAAAAAGTGTCTCTTATACATCCTAAAAACCTACTTTATCTATTTTACCATCTCATTATACAACTCACAAAACATCTCAATTTTTATTTTTACATATAACTCATTAAAATAATATAAACTATACCAACAAATAATATATACAAATCAATTCTCTCTCTTCTCTGCCATCCTTTTCTTCCCTCTCTTCCTCTCTCACCCCATTAAAATATTATTTTTTATTTTTACAACCCACAAACAGTAGAGTTGTATATATACAACCTTAATTATTGTTCATAGATGCTAAAAATATTTACATACCCATACCCAAGTTAATGCTCTATTTTAGTGTCTTAATTGCTAAAATAGCAGTTGTGGAATTTTTACGCCCTAATGCTAATGCTTTTAGAGCATCCGCAACCCAAGTGGTATATGGTATATGTTGAGATATTTTACCATTACAGCCTTCAAATATTGCTCTAGCTGGACTTGTAAAATGTGCCAATTGTAAAAAATTTTACAATACTGCTATAGTACCATTTTATTTCTAAGATAATATTGTAGCAACATTGTATAATTAAAAATTATTATTATAATATCTTTGATTCTTCTCTCTCTTCCTTTTCTCTCTTTCTTTCTGCTCTCTCTTCTTCTTGCTTTTTGATTCTTCTCATTACCTTCACTCTACGGTAACTCTCTCTGGCTACTCTCTCTCTTTCTTTCATTTTGCCTTCTTTGTGTGGGTCAACAAAATCAACTTCCTTCAAGCTTCCTAGCGGTGAATTCGCTTCCTTAGAGCTTCAACAAAATCAAGCTACCCAGCGGCGAATTGACCAATCCAGTTTTCAGAAATTTTTGTTGTGCTTGTGGGTGAAGATTGTGTGGCTTTGCAGTGGTTAGCGATGGAGATTGCAGTGGGTTAGTGTTGGGTCGCGTGGGTTGTGTGGGTTAGGTGGGCTGTGATTTGTGTGGGAGTGGGTTTTGGGTCAATGTGTGGTGGTGGGTTGATTTCAATAGGTGTGATTTTGGTGGGCAACAGCTTGGTCAGTGGATGCAGCAGCGTGGGTCTGGTGGTGCAACAACTTAGGTAGTAGGTGCAATGGCGTGGGTTTGGTTTTTGACCGCAGGTTGCTCTGTGTGTGTGTGTGTGTGTGTTTTTTTTTTTTTTTTTTTTTTTTTTGTGGTGTTGATGGTCGGAGATGGTGGTGGTGGTGGTGATGGTTGGAGAGGGTGGTGGTGGTGGTGGTGTTGATGGTCGAAGAGGGCAGTAGGTGCAGCGGCGTGGGTCTCGTCTTTTCTCTGGGTTTTTTTTTTTTTTTTTTTTTTTGGTGTTGATAGTAGATTATGGGTTACCGATGGTGGTAGTGGTGGTGGTGGTGGTGTCAGTTGTGTGTAGTGCAGCAGTAGTGATGAAAGAATAAATAATGTGTTGTATTGTATAAAGGTGATTGTGGGATATATTATTTTATTGTATATAAATATTATTTTAATGAATATAATAGGGACATAAAAATTTGGATGTTGAAAATATTGTAAAATTGTATTGTATAATTGATAAAAATAACTTTTTAAAATTGTAAAATAGGATAAGATGAGATTTTCAGTTGTGGATGCTCTTAGGGGTGTTAATGTGTTATTCTCTCAACATCTAAGCTATTGAAAAATGGTAATATAACCATGCGCATGATTGCAATGGTAGAATGCAGCTGAAATAGCAACTGTTATAAGGAACGTAATTTGTCAGAGACAATAAGAGCTAAAGTTGGCGTATGCTGCAAGTGTGATTTAAACTAGTCGATCAGGCGTGTTTGGTTCAACATGTAAACTTGGCTGTCATGCCGGATTCCAAATCTTTTTTGTTTTGTACGAGTGACTACTGAAGTTGAACCTAGAATGTCCTTTTGTGTATATTGCAAACATTTGGCTCCAAATTAAAAAATTAGTATATTTTATTACTTAGTATATTTTCGTTATTATTTACAAGTTTTATTGTATTTTTTGATACTATTCATGAGTCTCATTATACTATTTCAACTAACTTTTACTTTTATCTATAGTGCGTTCAGTAAAAAAATTTCAATTTCAACAAAATAAGCAAATTTCAAACAGATCCATCATATACATTTTTACACAGCCTATTTTGTTTTGTAGATTTTGTAATTTTTGACTCGGGGGCATCAAAAATCATAAAGAAAAAAACAATAGCGGTTCTGTATAAGAGTACATTTTACTGTGTCATATTTGTTGTCACTTTATTGAACTCAAAATTTTGTTATTCTAAAAATTAAAAAAAAAAAAAAAAAAAAAAAAAAAAAAAAAACTCAAAATTTTGTCCACTACTAAAGTCTAAAACAACCGCAGCACCAGTGGGCCCAGAAGAAGAAAATATAACACAATGGGCCCATAAGCGAAAACGGGAAGCCCCTGTAAGCAACTACTCTCAGCTATTTTGAATCCATGTGGTGGGCTTCTTCATGTTCAGTCACTTGTCCAACTGCAACTAAAAAATTTTCAATTTTAGTAAAATAAGTAAATTTCAAACAGATCCATCGTATACATTTTTATACAAGCTATTTTGTTTTGTAGATTTTGTAATTTTTGACTCGGGGGCATCAAAAATCAAAAAGAAAAAAACAATAGCAGTTCTGTACAAGAGTACATTTTACTGTGTCATATTTGTTGTCACTTTATTGAACTCAAAATTTTGTCCACTCCTAAAGTGTAAAACAACCGCGGCACCACTGGGCCCCTAAGAAGAAAACGCAAAACAATGGGCCCATAAGCGAAAACGGGAAGCCCCTGTAAGCAAGTACTCTCAGCTATTTAGAATCCAAGTGGTGGTTTCTTTCTGTTCAGTCACTTGTCCAACTGCGACCCATCATTTGGCCCATTGGGCCCTTTTCATTAAGCTTCCACGTTTTACATTTTCTTTTTTTTTTTTTTCTCTAGCAACTATTATTAAAGTGTCAAAATTGGTAGACCCCATGGTCACACATCCTTTGTTTTTTCTTACGCCTTAAAAAGGAACACTTGTTTCATTATTTTTTTGCACAGCTCTCCTTGAGGTTCCTACTTCCTAGTTAAAGAGCCAAGACTCGTACACATAAGGAGCAAAATTGGAGCAAGACATGGCACAGTTTCATTTTTTGGAAAACCAGCATTTGGAGGAGCAAAAAAACTTTTGGAAGAGGTGTGTGGCCATGGCAAAGGAGCAAAAGGCAAGGTTTTACATACTGAGGAGGTGTGCGGTCATGTTACTATGCTGGCACAAGTATGGGAAGTATAATTAGATGGTTTAATTTTTTATTTTATTTTGTTAGGTACTTGTATTTTAAGCTATTTATTAAGCAGGAAGTTTAAGTGTAATACCAATTTTATATAATTACACCAATTAAAGTTATTATATGTTTAATTTTTAGGGGTATATATATTTTGAGCAAGTGTTCATGGTGATGTTATGAGGGCTTACGACAAGAAAAAAAAAATATATATATATATATATATTATATAGTATTTATGTTTTTATGCCTAGATAAACTAAGCATGTATCGTGAAACAAACCAAAACTTATTATCATGGATCCAGTCTCCATATCAGGTGCCATTATGTTTCAATGAAGATTATTTTTCCCCTTGTCTTGCAAGAATGGCGCTCTAGAATGTGACAGCCAACATCAATTTAAGGTGTAAAATCAAATGCAGGTTTTTGACAAAGCCAATTCATCTGGCATCAATCTTTCGGCATGTCATTTCCTTACTTTTGTGCGTATTAAATTGATTTTTGGGACCCTCGGATTCTCACCTTATCAATTCATATTTACATAGCACAAGGTTATCAAATATCAAATTTACCATAAAAACTATTTTAGTTTCACAAATAAATATTTAATTAGCGTAGAGCACTATATATAAAGCATCAAAGATTAGTGAACATGAACTTGAAAATTAATTACGTAAGTCCCCAGCCTAACTCAAATGCAGAACAACGACTCTATAGTGTGTTAGAAAGTTTGAAGGGAGAGGGAAGTAAAGGGTTAGGGGGAAAGGAGAGGAGAGGATATATAGGCAAGTGGTACCCCTTCCTCTTATTTGGAAATTTTAAAAATGATTTTTATATGTATACATTTTACTTGAAATGTAAATTTACATTGTAAAATGTAGATATACAAAAAGTGGCAAATGTTGTATATATTTGCAAAATTATACAATATACAACGTTAAGATATATATATATATATATATATATCTATCTATCCCCCTTTATTTAAATGTTTTAAAAATTAAGTAAAGAGATGACAATTTGTATCCAACCCGTGTACTCGATGGGGGTGGAGGAGCTGGGGAGGGTATTAAGATGTCCACCAGTAGTAGGTCCAAGATGGGGGACTAGGGATGCATCCTCCAACCAACACCATACTTGTGTATATTATATATAGATATGTATTAAATATTTATCTCTCTCTCTCCAACGACCATTGTGCTTCGTCTCATACCCATTGTCGATTTGAGAACCAAGTCTCCTTTCCAACAACTACCATGCCTTTGTCACAAATTCATCGTTAATCTCTCTCTCTCTCTCTCTCTCTCTCTCTCTCTCTCTCTCTCTCTCTCTCTAGGTTTCCATTGTGGCATCACAAGATGAGGTGGGGCCCAATGGGGTGGGATGGGGGCAACAAATTCCCCCTAATATAAGGGCGAGGGTGGAAAATATGATATCCATCACAATCCCGTTCTGTTACCATTCCTATTGAGTAAGGAAAGAAAATGGAAGGAAAATAGTCATATAAATTAACAATTATGACTATGTTTTACTAATTAAAAAAAAAGATATATATTATAGAAATAAATTAACAATTTATTTATTTTTAATATAAATGGAACTCATCTCTTTTTACATCTCCTCCCCCAAAGTGAGGGTTTTGGAGGGTAAGATTGTAAGATACCCCCAAACACACTCTTAAGTCTTAAGATATTCTATTCTAATAACTCCACTTTCCTCTTCTCTACCGTCATTTACTATTCCAACCTTACCATTTTAGACTCACATTATATCTCCCCCTCATTGGCAATGTGAGACTTTGTCCACATAGACTCATCAATTGTTTTTCTTTTTTTGTTAATTAATTTAAAGGAGAGGAGTAGACAAGGCGTTATAGTTATAGTTATAGCCTTATAGGTGATTCGGTGAAAATCTCACGCTTATTTTAAAGGATAATTCTAATTCTCGAATAGCTTATGTAGTTACAAGACTATCAATCGCCAACAATACTTGAAACTTGTAGTGCCGTCACCATGTAATTTGTTTCAAAGTTAACATGTGCAATCTTTATACTTCTCGATGTTCATGGAAGATTAATTAGATAATCAAAGTTCATCACTTTAAGTCTATGAATCAATTTAAGGTTGAATTAGCTTTTCTTGTTGATAGGGAAGATCAGCATTATTGAAAGTTCTAAAATGCTTACCACGATTGAATTACTTACCTTATCGCCTGCAAAATAATAATAATAATAATAATAATTCTCTACTGCATCCATTAATTAGATCTTGAGATGTTCCTATTCATCTTTTGTGATATCAAAATCTCTTTTATCAGTTGATGAGAATAAGATAATAATAATAGAGAAATGGTTCTGAAAAAGTAGCTAGGGGGAAAGTGATGAGACATGTCTCGCACGCCACAACGAGGAGCTTGAATGAAAAGGAACAACGATTACAATTAGAGCCATACAAATGTAAGCTGTAGACAATTAGACTAACAAAGTAATCCTATTTTTACAGTACTAGATAGTAACTAGTTTGCTTGAACAATTGGAAAGGTCGATAAACTTGAAGATTTGAAATCTTGGCATGGAAAATGACTTGCTACTATTATAGGTTCATTTGAATTCAATTTTCAGCTACTTAGCCTACTTTTATTGAAACATAATCTCGCTCTCATGCTTATAATAGATGACCATATACACACACAATTTAGCATATTGTAATACTTTCCAAAAAGATTGCAGGCAGACGATACAATAAGAAAGTTAAATACTATGCATTAGTTGCAAAAGTGATTGAACAACTGAACCTACGAAGTGCCTCATCGGAGGTTGAGTACCAAAAGCACCAAGCAAGTCCAAAAGCAAAAGTTCTTGCCGTTTGATACATAAATGCTGATTGAACAAAGCCAACATCCTTCTCCCCCCACTCCATCATCCATAAATGCTACATTAAAAGCTCCAGATTTGTGTCCGTGAGCTTTTTCACGATTCCTGTACCTTCTTAAATTAATATTCCAACTTCCTTTGTTGTTGGGTAGTTGGAAATTTAAATGCAACTTCTTCAATGCTACCATTACTACCCATCTATTTTTGTTGCATGTTGGGAACTACTTTAAGAGATAGAGAGTCTCTTCTCTCTTTAGTAGGAGTATATACATGATCTCCAACCCCCACACTGCCTTGTCCCTCACTCATTATCTCTTCCAGTTCCTTTCTTAATAAACTCTTTAGTCATTTAGTTTGAGGTGCTAGCTATGAATTGCATCACTCTCACTTCTACCAAATAATTGCATTTTCCTTCATATATATTATGTCTTCTTGTGAATATATGCTACTTCTTTCAATTTTTATTTATTTATTGGTGTTATGAATTGCTTTTGCTCTTTCGTAGGTTTTGTTTTATTTGCAGATTTGTTGCTAGCTAAGCTAAGATCAAACGTGGTGATGGGAGAGATGGATCAGTTTAACGGGATATTGGTCCGGTTCAATAAGAAATCAGTGTTCAAAATGTTATGGGCCCTGCTTTTTGATTGAGCCGTGCCAATATCACGTTCCACTGCTCCCAAATCCTCGTATCTGTTCCATCAAAGGATCAAAGATAGTTTCTTTCTAAAATAGCCTGAAACCCCAGGGCATGGAAGGTAAGTCCTAGTGCATTCTTTCTTTTCTTTTTCCGTTTTATCTTTTTAACTCAACAGTTAACTTTTCTTTCTTTTTTCTAATTTTTTGGCATTGATGTTCATGAATTGAGGTAATTAAAAGTCTCCTTGTGCAGTTTGTTCAACCCAAGCTCTTTGTCATGATGATATGGTTCTATGATAGACTCGTTCACAAGAAGAAGACTCATGGAGCAATGTTGAAAATAAACTTTGATAGTCTCTTTTATTTTCTTTGCTTTACTTGCTTTTTTTTGTGTAAGATGGTCTTTTTTATTTTCTTTGCTTTACTTGCTTTTTTTGTGTAAGAGAAAGGTTAGAGCATGTACCATTGCTGCTATTTTTTGCTTCATTAATGGGTCTTTCAAGCACAACTCGTTGCTAAAATTTGACACTTACTGCTCATTTCTCTTTGAATATTCACTGAGCAAATCGTTTTTGCTGCAAATTTAGCGCCAGCATATGGAAAGTAAAGAGAAATTTAAGAAGTATGAAGTTTGTTGTAATGAATCTGAGGCGGCAAGAATTCCTTCCGAATCTAAAAACAACAGCTTGCGTTTATAAAAATAAAATAAAAATACAACAACAGTTAGCATAAAGAAGTAGTACTATTATTAGTAGGTTAAAAACTCACGTTGAGAGTAGGAACTTTGGCCGACGGCTTAAAGTTTGGCCATAAGAGAACACCTCAGCAAACACATTCATATTTTGCTAAGATATGAACTAGGTATTCTGGTTTTTGAAACATAATGCTCCTTGTTGATTATTACAAGATTTTATAATAATATGATTATTCTTAGGGTCCATTTGGGAGGCAAAAAGAGCTTCTTAGACCCAAAAAGCTCTTTATATGCATTTGTCTGGATATCGGTAAACCTTTTCTGGGGACGGAAGATGAAAACTGCATTCTTAAAAGCCAAAGCTTCATGCATGACTCCTTCAAAATTTATATGTATGTGTGCGTTCAAAGATAATTTTTAGTATTTGTAATTCACAATATCTCAAATTATCACTTTAATAAACCTTCTTCTATAATGTTTGTAGCTCACAACTTGCTCTAACTTTTAACTTTCCAACTAATTAAATATTAAAATAAAATAAAGGGAAACGAAAATGGCATTATTCTCTCATGACTTAACCAAAACTTTGAATAAATCCACATTATTCTTTTATGCTATTCTTAGAAGATTAAGATAAACTAGTTCATTTTTTCTTTTACATTTTTGCTTTGGGTCGAAGACACGAAAAAAGTTTGATAATTTTGTTAATCTCAGAACATATTTATTATTTATTAAGTTTGATTTACACTTTTTTTTTTTTTTTGGGTACATCTTTAAAAAATACTTCATTTTCATGTTGAACGTGTTTATTATTTTTTAACCAACTTTTTTGTTCTGGCTAACATGAGTTTTCAAAGCTCTTTGAGCACTTAAATATTTCCTTGAGTGTATGTGATCTCATGTCTCTCACACACACTACATTAAGTATTAGGAGTTATAAATCTAACTATCCAAGGTTTCATAGATCACATGATACTTGAAAGCTACTAGACCAACCTCTAAAGTTTTATTTCTTTTATTTTTTTATACTATTGTATAAAAATAAATAAATCATCATCAAATTTTAATTTTGTCTCTAAAGATAAATTTTTGGCTCAATCCCCAGTGTACGCGTAGTCTTAGTAAGGATTTTCCATTGAAGAAATAGAACATGAAACCTTTTGGAAAAATTAACCATCTTCAGCAAAATCGTGGCCTGAAAATGATTTCCATTGCAAAGAAAGAATCTTCAGCTGACTTTTTATATGACGAAACTGCGCCGAAAGGAAATTTGATCCTCCTAGTCCTTGCTCTTCCTTTTTTTCAATTGTCATATCTATCAATTCTAAAATGTCAATTTCAAAGTAAGGTCCAATTTTTTCTACCGTAAGAGTAATGACTAATCACTTGAAAAGAAATGACCATATCTTGCCAAGCTGCAAAGAGCTTAGTGGGAGGAAACTTTCTATCATTGTTCTGATATCACTTATTAATCAAGTTACGTTAATAATTGTGTATATATATATATATATATATATAATTGATCAGTTTTTAACTTTGCGCATGACTTTCAATATCTTGGCAAAGTTTACCAAGAGAGCTTTGAGAAGTGAGAACTGGTCTTCACGTTAAAATGTATTGATAGTTTGATACTGCTTCTTGAGATATGTCTGGACGTCAATCTTTTCTTAAATCCATGTATGTTATGTTAAAAATATTGTGAATTTATGTAATGGTGACTAAATATATTGTATGCCCAACTAGGATTTTAACCTAGCTAGCTCCTCTATATACCCTTGTTTAAGTTTTATTGTATAAACAATTGAACACGGTAAAAATATAGCCACTTAAGCTTCCTCCTGTGTATGTCAAACCGAACCACGTTAACCCTTATTCTTCATCTCATGGCTTGGCTTCTCTCTATAATCTACATCAATATTCTGTATTATCTTTCATCTTTTCTAACATTATGAATCTGTAAATATTTAACCAATTGATTTAGCCAAATTAGTAATCCATCAAACATCTAGATTCCCTGGTAACCCTGTGTCAATTCTATTGAAATTCATTTATTATAATGCCAAAAAACTGCAGGGTCTTTAATACTATATGGTTCCCGAGGTCCATCCAAACTCTTATTTATATAATTATTGTATCCAGAAGAATGCAAATATGGAGATCTAAGACATGGAATTTACAACAACAAAAAAAAAATATGGAGTCACAAGACAGAATTTAGGAAAGAGATCATCAAGAGAGCATTTCTTCAAATTAATACTTGAAAACAGTAAGGAAGGGTGCCAAAAGCCACCAGATATTTATATTTTATTAAAAGCTTGATAGCCATGGAACTGTAACTTACAAATTGGCCTTCCAAGCATCAAAGAATGGGTGTTGACTATCTCTTGCTTCCTTTTCTGGCTGCTACAACGGGCAATCTCCTCTCTTAAAATAAAGAATGTCCTTGTAGCAAGGCCCCTCTTCTCTCTCTCTCTCTCTCTCTCTCTCTCTCTCTCTCAGTGTAAGATGATATACTCTATACTCACACAAAAATACAGGGCAAAAAAAAAAAGAAAAAAAAGCATGGTTACTTAACTACTCTTGCTTATCATCCTCCTGAGTTTGGAAGAAGTCCAAGCCACTGCGTCTCAGAAAGAAGCACTCCACAAAGCATTTTCACCTTCCCCACACCGCCGATGAACTTCCTTAATCCTATCAGCAGACCTGCAAATCCCACTGCAGGTCCAATCAAAAGAAGCTACACAGACATTGCCTGCCTGAGCCTTCCACTCACAATCTGCATCAATAAGTTATATCAGAAATTTAAAACTACATAGAATATAGCTACACAACCCCATCCTCAAAGTGTGTAAACAAACCAAACAAAAGCTAGTGTTCTCAGCATTTTGCTGCAACCCCATACCACAGACCAAAGATACATGAAAATGGTACTCCAGGTGAGGGGGAAGAAGTCAATAAGTCATGTGACCACCTTTATAATCACTATATACAATACATTTAATCCACTTTCAAACTCAAGATGCATAACATTCTAAGTTAGAGACTATTTGAACATAAGATAAGAGGACCCCCCCCCCCCCCCCCATTTTTTTTTCTCTTCTCTCTCTTGCAGACCATTTGTAAATAAGAAGACATTGTAGATATTATAGTCATTACAAGAAAAGGTAGAAATTAAGGAGTACGAAAGTCAATTAAATAAGATCAAGGTAAATCTCACTTAATGGTGAACATGGTAACCAGTATATTTGTAACCATCACAGAAAACAATGGATTTTTCTATATCTGCCATTCAATATTCAATACTCTCACCATCTGGGGTCCAGCACAAATTATCTTTATTGGTTGTACAGTATATACTTTCCCAGGACTGTACATGATAAGTTCTTCTTACCTTTCAGAAAGATAAAAAATAAAAATCACATTGTTGCTATCATTTAGTCAATTCAACTTCTGGTGTGAAGTATCTCTCTACTGGAAGAACAATTGGTATGATGGACTTTCCCCTCGCTTGAGAAAAACGTGTGAATTAATGCTCTACTGTCATTCAGGTAGAGAGTAATTTCAATTTAAATGACTGGATTTTTATTTTGATCTTTTCAGTTTATTTGACTGAATCTATTTGTATTATATTTTCTTTACAAATTATCTAAACATTTGTTGCTCAAACAGCCTTTTTATCCCTTTTTCCTAAAAAAAAAACCCATATTGTCATGACAATTTACAAGTTCTCAGGAAAGCAGGACTTTACCAGGTGGAGTGCCACAACATAGTCTCCGATCATCGATATGCTCCACATCAAGTCCAATAAACCAAGATCCCAGTGAGACATCTTCATTAGCATACTTGTGTAGAACATGCCTGAAATAATTATGCGACAACCATCATTAGTGCAAGAAACAAGCCAACAACTTGTAGATCCACACATTAGCATCCATAATTTATTTTGGGTAACAATAAATGCGCTTACTGGTTTATTGATATATAAGTTGCCAGATCTTTGGAAATAGCATAGAGCTGTCCTGTAGCATGACGGAAATACTTGTTCCCTGCCTCACCGAATTTCCAGTACTCAGGTTCATGGTATCTCACTCCCCTGTATGATGAAATGGGCAATTAAGAAACTAGAAGTTAATTACTTGGTCAAAATTCATCAGAAAAAGATAAAATCATTTTAAAAAGGAAGGAGAAAAAAATGCTTACTTTTGATTAAGGACAGGACCAGATTTCATGCATCCAATATATACCCGTGGTTTTGATCGATGTCTAACTAGAGTTTCTCCAAGTGTTGCTGTAGAAATTTGAAATTAGTTAGAATCAATGTAACAAGAATAACATATAAAAACAAACTGCAGAAATACTTGATGATATAAGAAACTAGAAGGTTAAACTTCTATGACAAATTTAGAGCTTCTGCTTGCATTAATGATTGTAAATGTCATATTGAGTTATTATTCTCAATAAGAAAGATACAAAATTACGAACTACATAACGTTTTATGGAGTATTCACCATAAAGAAAAAAAAAATTACTCACCTATATTTACATGTACGTCATCATCAACTTTAATATAGAAATCTGCATCCCACAAAGCAACAGCAGTAGCAAAATATATCTTTGTCTTGGCAGACAATTCCAGGTAACCTTCAACATGATCCTGCTCACATGTAACACAGATGTAAATTCAAATGGTATTTTCTATTTAATGAATCAGTACAGTGAAAACGTATTTTGAAGCAATAATACATACAGCAGGAAAGAGTAGGCAACAATGGAAGAACAAAATATGAAATTATTACCAGCCTTAGCAAATCTCCATGCTTTCTGTCCTCAGCTTCAACAGCTCTGTCTAGAATACCCCCTGATGTGGCACTAAATAATGACAAGAAATGTTGAATTAATCATCCATTATGTCTATATTCTCAGGAATTTAAAATGACCATCAGTTGTTGGAAAGACAAGGGAATATATAGGTTAAAGTTCCTGGGTGCAACCTCATATGGGATTTCAACAGTAACAAAGCCTTAGTCCCAAAATTTTGGGGTCGGCTATGGATTGTCAACAGATTAGTTAGGGTTGCCCACATGTATTCTAATATGGAATTTCAAAACTAACCCAAAATATAAAAAGAAATGCATACAGAAACAGTGTGCATGAAATAGAAGTGAGAAAAGATTGATTTGGGAGATCAAACTTTTGACTGCAAGAGATTGACTTATGTTTCTACCTCTAGGGAAAAACGAGGATGCCTCATGATTTTCTAGAGACCTTTCAGGACATACATGACTAAATAATCTGCTTGTCAAGAAATATGAGTATCCAGCAAAAGCCTAAGTGCACAGGAGCTATTATAGAATGAGGAAATGATGGATTCTTAATTAGAGACTTAAGGATTCCACTGATTTGCTACCTAGCATTCAAAAGTTGTTGCAACTAAATTGAGTTTAAGATAAAGTTATGCAAGAACAAAATCATGTCCACTTATCGAATATTAGCATCAAAAGAAAATTAAATGCCCACCTATGACCAATGACAAACCGAACAATAATGCCCTTCTCTTCCTCCAGCTTCTTTCTCTTTTCACCTATTTTCCATGTTTTCAAAAGCAAAGAACATTATAAACTAAATCCAAATAAAAAACCAAAATAGCTTAAGAATAATCCAGAAAAAATCTAAGAGGGAGAAAGCAAGAAATAAATATATGAACCTTGTGGCATCCATGTTGCACGAACTGAATCTCGTCTTTTCCGGCTGCTAAAAGCAGTATTTATTCCTATAACCATTAGATACTTTCTTTTCCCAGGTGATTCATTCTTCTCTATATCTTGTGACAAAGGAGAGCCACTTCGTATAGACTCCTGAGCTGCCCTGGCGGCAGATAATTCCATCTCTAAACTTGAAATAGTCTTGTCTAATGTCCTACATTCAACAATCTATGTTAAGTGTTGCATTCAGAATACTTCTGAACCAAGCTCAGAATAAGACATAAGGTAATCAAGATAAATAAATAAGCATAAGAATAAGCATAACTTACTGTATAGCATTATGAGTCTTAAAAACTTCCCCCAAAATTTCCTTGGATTCACGCTTTACTTCCTTCAGATGCAACTAAGGAAATCCAAACAGAATTTTTTATTTTATTTTATGAGGCACATAACAAAGATTACATATAATCAAACACAAACGTTTAACACTATTCTAAATAAGAATTAAATGAAATCAAGCACTTATAAGAAAGAGATGCTCACAACTTTTGGATCACAGCCCTCTGAAACCAGTTTTAATCTTTCAGCTTCCATTGCTGTTGTCCGTGTGATACCTTTAGGCTCAGGAACTGTCCACATCCTGTACCAGTTTACTTTTATCATTAAAATGTCACAAAATTTCAGAAACAAGTATTCTTGTCAAAAATTCAGATATATTTTATATGATTGTTGCTCGTGTTATAAAATATATCTGAATTTTTCTCATTTTATAAACAATCATATAAAATATATCTGAATTTTTGACAAGAATACTTGTTTCTGAAATTAAAACAGAAATTTGACAACATTAAAGAATATAAGCAAGGGAGATGACTGGAGTTTTTTGCAAATATGAAATCTTCTTTGTTAACAATTCAATGGTTCAATTATGATTTTACCAACCATAGTAACAGTGGGGGACCATATAAAATTAAAACATCAACTAATAAGCTGCAAATTGATCAATGAACTACAAGATAAACCAAAAAGACTTTTAAAAGTACTTTTGTAGTTTTGTGGACTTGTGGGAGGTTTTGGGTGGCTAGTAACAACAAAATCAAGAACTCCCAGTTACCTCAGCCAGAGGTAAAATTAAGACTATGGTATTGAATAGGAGACATCAAATGCCTTCTGTTCTTTAATGAGAAAATGGGAGAAAAGGAGAAATCGAAAGCATTCTTCAGGGACCACAAAACTGACATACAAGCAGAGCATCTACATCTCATCCCAAAAATAAATTTCTACATACAAACAGAAACAAAAACTGAACCATCTATAAATGACAATGGAATTAACACAAATTTGTGCAGAGTTGTTCAGTCTAGAATTGACAAGTCCTAAATAGTATTAAATACACAAATTTATACATACGGAGGAGTGGTTTCTTAAACAGAAAACTAATATAGCTTGCAACCATAATATAAACTCAATTTAGATCTATCCAACTTTTACAATCAAATGGGTCAAGTAAATATATTATTGGCACGAATTTCAAAGAAGACTCAGATGTTATATGCCATGAAACAACGAAATGAAAATGAAAAGTGCCTTTCAATGCCATCAAAATATTGAAAATCATAAAAACTCAGAACTACCCAGCCGAAGACAACACAGAAATCATTAATTTAAAAATTCTAAAGATGTTAACAAAACATGTAAAGTATAATTCAGATCTCATAAAAATAGTTTAGAGATTAATTGGTCTTCACGGTTACAAACCAATAAAAAGGGATTGAAGTTGAACCCACTTCAGGGGGGAAAAAAAGCATAATTGAACAATTATCTTTGAAAAAAGTTGCAGGAAATGAGAATTCCAAGAAAGCTTAATAGAATACAACATATCCATACCTATTGGTGAAGAGCATTCCAGCACAGAAACTGCTCAAACAAAGAAAGAGGGACCATTTTTGTGATATAACACTTCTAGAAGAATGCTCTCCTTTGCTTTTCCAAGACATTTTTATTCTTAGATTCTCCTATATTTCCAAAACCAATAACTTTCTTAAGCAAAACCCATATACAATACAGAGAGTGACAACAAAATCAATAAGACCCAGAAGCAGACCAAGCCCAAAGTAGCTTATAATCAAATTTGAAATTCAAAGTGAGCTCTGAAACAAGATTTGAGACAGAGCAAAAGTCTGGAGAGAGAGAGAGAGAAAGAGAAGGAAAGTATCAGAACAGAGAAGTTGCTCTGTTTTTTAACTTCTTGATTTGTTCTTTTCTTTATCCTTTGCTTTGTTCTCTCTCTCTCTCTCTCTCTCTCTCTCTCTAAACACTTCTTGGCAGGCAAGGGAAGTTGAAGTTGAAGTTGAACAGTAGTGAGAGGACTCACTAACTGCTAACTATGTTCTAATTACCAAACAGTCCATGTCAGAGCTTCCTTTCTTCATAATGACCTCGGACCCCAGAAACTCTTAGAGCAGTGACATTAATGCCCTTAGGCCTGGTTTTTCTTTTCATTATTATATTACTAAGTATTATTATTTTTGAATAAATTTTACAGGAACATGTTCTTGTTACTGGATACTGGTCAGGGATAATATATACAGCATGGGCTTTAATCATGATTCGTGCAGTGCACATGATTTTCTTTATTTTATGTCATTTATTGGGTTGATGGTCGTTTATTTACTCAATTTTTCATTCTACCCAACTCAATGCTTAATCATGAGCCACCCAAACTTTAAGTTCTATTAACTATTTTGGTTCGGACATTAAAAGCTAGTGTAAAATAATAAACTTGCCCTTGAGGCTTGGGCTAATATAAGCCATTGCAATGTACTATCAAATTTTTCAAAGTATCAAATTTGCTTCCTAAGTTGAAATGTCATTTAATATTGTTGAAAATTTCCCTACTCCTCTAGCTTCCCTCTCTATCTCTAACTACTATATATCTACCATTGACTACCCAAATACCCCCTCTCTTATATAATTAGGGGTGATCGTGAATCGATCCAAGTTAAAATATTGAACTAGTTTTGCACCAATTGAACCGCTAAAGAGTTAAAATATTGAACTAGTTTTGCACCAATTGAACCGCTAAAGAGGGATTTTGATAGTAACTAGGGTGACTATTAGAAGAATTGCTGATTTTCTGATGTTAGTTGGCACAATTGTTAGTCATGAAACTAGGTTTTTGATGATACCGAACTAGTAAACAGACACTCACACACACATATAGAGTATATAAAATTAGTTAAAAATTATATTAAAATAAAATGATTTTTTTTAGTTATTTAAGAAAATATATAATAATTATATAAACAAAGCAACGCTGTTTTGTCCCTAACCTTAATAAAATGTGAACTCTCTCTCTCATATTCACCCCAAAGTCACTCCCCAACCCTACCATTGTCAATTCATTGAGTTCCACCACTTCTTTTAAGGTCTACTATTCATTGTTTTTTCTTTGTTTCAAACTAAGAGAACTACCTAACTGAGCCCATATAAGAACCAACCAATTTAGACCGAAATTTAAACCTTCAACGATGCAAATTGGTACTGGTTCTAGGCAAACCGACCTCCACTGTTTGGCTAAAAGCCTGAAACCCCCTCCCCCCCCCCCCCCCCCCCCCCCCCTCCAAAGCAGACCGATGTACATTCCTACATGTAGTTGTCATAATATAGTCACTATGAGACCTGTACAATCAAGATAAGCTGCCAAAAGAAAGTAGAGGACTTGGAGCTATAAGGAACTTTTAAACGGTGTTAAGTGTTATTTGTGCTTAAAGAGCAAATATGATATTTTTAGAGAGCAAATATGATAATTTAAAAATCTTGATAGCAAATAATATTAACCTGGTTTTTGTATTTTACCCTAAAAACTAAACAAGAATAATTGTACATGCATGATTGCAACACTACCTAGCAAATATTTTTATTTTCTTTCTTGGCTAGGTAGTGTTTTAATTATTTCAATTTAATCATCAATATTCGATTATTCTTCAGTTATAATAGAGTTTCTTCACAAAAACAGCCATTTACCTTCTTATGATCATAAAAAACGAGCATCAATTCCTCCACACAAAAACCAAATGGCAAAACAAGAACAAGCATTCGTGTTTACATAATTAGCACTTCATTATAAAGTGGGACAAAAACAGGGAAGCAGTGGACTGTGGAAGAAAGATGACAAGGAAGTGAGCAAGCATATAATATAACACGCCTCTTGAAAAGGATAAGTTTTGTTTTTCCATATTAGCGCGACTTTAACATGACCTGGCTCCTGAGTCCTGAGAGTAAAGCATTTCTATATAGACTCATGAGTTATGAGTTGACTTAATTTTTCCACAGGGATGACTTTAATATTCGTTTATAGGTTGATGGGGATTGGGAATGGGGCCTAATAATGTGCATAATTATGCTCTTAGTAAATCTCAAACCTTTTGCTAAGAAATAACGCAAACATGATTAGCTTTGATATCGCCTTCCTTCCCATTTCTATGATGTTGACCCTTTGCGTGTTTTTAAGATACAATTCCTTAGAAGTCATAATTTAAGTTTTCCCATTGATTTTTAACCACACGGTTCAATCATCAACAGAAAAAAATTAAAATTAAAAAAAAAAAAAAAAAGTGTTTTCTCTCTCAAAAACAATTAAATTTAATAATGTGGTTTATTAGTCAATGCAACCAAAATAATTCTTCAGTATTTTGAAAGAATAGCAAAGTAATACTTCATCTTCTCACATAATAGTAAGTCTTACACAATAAATTATGATAGCATGCATTATTCATATGAGATGATAGAATAGAGCACCATGTTGTTGTACTCTTGGAATAATAAACAATTTTCCATATAACCAGATAGTTGAATTTGATTGAAGAACTTGCGATATAACACTTAGTGAATGTTACATAAGTTTTACCCTTTTTGGAGGTGCTTATTTCACACAATGTTACACACATTGTGTATTTTTATAAAATAAAAACATGACTTTAAATTACATTTTCAGTTATAAAAACTCAAGTGAGTGTAACCAAAAAAGAAAAAACCTTAAGGCATATGGTTTAGTTTAATCCAACTCCCATTAGTTATCATAAATCTTTAATTAAGTCAAAAATAATAACAGTGACAACTGACAACTCTTCACTGCACAGCTTAGGTCTGTATAAGTTGTGAAGAATTATAGAAACGTAAATACATACACAAACAACAAAACTTACCTATCATCACCTACTTATAATTTATAAACAAGTCCATTTCTTAATGACTTTAAGATTAATACTAGTACCAATAGTTTTGTGTGTGTGTGTGTGTGTGTGTGTGTTGAGGGAATGGTGTTTTTTCCCTTGATTAATAGGAGCTTTTGTATTCAAATATGGACTGTAGTTCTTATCTCTTCCAGTCTTCGCTTCCACCCCACCTATAAAAGAGGCTGTAACTAATTTTCAGTTTATTCTAAAATTTTGAACTTTTAGAGTGGAGAAAGGGCTTGGATTCTAAACCACTTGCATTAAATAATGATACTATAATAAATTACTAATTATTCAAAAACTTGAGGACTTAGGAAACGATTAATTTAAGAATCCTATTAATGATGGTCATAAGGGCACAAGTTAAAAATTAATTTTTTTTTTTTTTTTTTTGAGAATGCTAATAAATACTCAATTATGAATTGTAATGCATACTTTTCAGGATATACTTACAATTTTGACTTTATTTTTTCAATGTGTAAAAACAAGATTGAATATTAATTACTGTCCTTAGAGCATTCATTAATTATTTAAGATTTAGCTAATACTTCAATAGGAAAAATTAACAAATGCTCTAAAGAGAAAATAAACAGGAAAAAAAAAAGTTTTTTTGAAAATATTTTATATATATTGTGGGGCCCTATTACATTAACCATGCTGGCCCACAACGAGCGGCCCAAGGCCCGCGCCGAGGATAGTGCTGAGGCCGAGGACAACGGGAAAGAGCCCACAACATCCAAGGCCTAAACCGAGGATGACCTGTCCTCGGCACACCGACATCACTAAAGGGAAATATCCTCCATCCATCGAAAATATCCCACCAACATTCTGACCGCTTTAATGATGATGCGACCAACGAACCCAGTCACCTCGATTACTCCGACTAATAGAAAAGCCTGCAAAGACGGCTGAGAACTAACGTAAAGTCTACAAAAACAGATGATGGGACAAACTCTCATCTAGAGTAACCGAATAACCGACAGATGGACGACTGAGATTAACTAGAGCAATACTATATAACCAAGAGGACTCCCACCAAAAAGGGAGAGAAAAACTCGAAGAAAAACTGATCCTCGGCCTAGTCCGAGGACCAGCAGGCCCTTTAGTTACATAGCCAAAGTAATGATCATTCCCTACAAAAACACTTAACCAAATTCATTTGATGAGATTCTTATTAATTTCTTGTCATCTATTACTTATCGTAAATACCAAACTAACCATTGTTCACTTCGGTGATGCCAAGTCCGTATACCCACTTCTCTACAAGTTTTATTGTTAAGGATTCTTTACAAATTGAGACCTTACATATATCATGAAAATGGTATTAGAATTTTCTTAAAATAGTATATTAGCAAATGCTTAAGAGCATCTGTTATTACTAAAAATTGATCCCAACACAATTAATACTTAATACCACCGTACTCTTTTTAAAAATTTAAAAAAAAAAATTAACCAAAACTGGCGTACGTTTTAAATTAGTATAACAAATGCAGTTTCTTTAATTTCACAAACTAGCATAGAAATTAAAAACTATTTGGTTTGGAGAGAAAGTACTGCTTCTGCTTTGGCTTTGGCTTTGGCTTTGGCTTTGAGAATGCACTGGGTGTTAGAATCTGTGAAGCAAATATTGATAGGAAAGCATACTTATACTGCGAACCCAAGGCACCAAGTTAACGAGCACAGCTGGGGAGTAGAAAGAAAAGTGGCTAGCTGAAAGTGCACGTGAATAGTGATAAGATGTGGTAGAAGCTTGTAAAACGTGGCACATCCATGTTGGATGGGGACAATTTGGGTCCCATATTTTTAAAAGCTTTCCTACCAATACCATATGTCACCACTCATCGTGTGGATATTGGCATCCTTAATCACGTGGATGCTGCCAAACTCTGCATGGGAGGTGACCCACATCACGAGGTACTGATACGTGTCATTATGTAGTGAGCCCACTCTGAATTTGATGCTTTTTTTATTTTTTATTTTTATTATTGAGAATTTGAATTTGATGCTTCTTTAGCCAATGAAAAAAAATCAAAAGGGACATCCCCCTCTTGTTTGATGTTTCTCTGGAGGGAGGGGCAATTTCGTCACTTTTTAACAACTTAATTTCATTTTCCGGTAGTATTTTCTTATCTTGGGATAAATGTTCTTGGAAACATGGGTCTTGAATTTACCACTAAGTTGTTTTTGTTAGTAAATAATTAATAATGTAATGTAAAATTAATATACTATGAGGATTTTGTAGAGAGCTAAAATGGAACCCACCATGATCCATGAAAAAAAGAAATGCTAAAAATTATAATCTAATTTTGTTTAAAGATTTGGATTTCTCTTCTTTCAGTAAGTTCACGCTATTGTTGGCTTGGACTAATCCGCACCATCAGATCTTGGGAGAATAAATTTGATATTATAATTGTATCATTTCCAAATATAAAAAATAAAATAAAATAAAAATTTTAAATTGGACCAATCTTGATGAACATGCAATAGAGTTTGGATAAACTCGAACTTCGAAAAGTTTTTTATATTTTTTTGACCCAAGTACCCTTTTGGTACTATGCTTAAATGTTATGGCCAAAAGTAGTTCAAGTGGTACGGTGACATGTAAACCAACCTTGTTAAATTAATTAGTGTTGATCTAAGCCCTAATAATAAAAAGAAAAGAAAAGAAACATTCTTGTGCTTTTATGTTCACCTATAGTCATTCTTATTTTCGTAAAGAAAATATGTCTTCGAAAATTTGAGAAAAGAGAGTAACGATGATGATGATAATACTTCATAAAATTCTTTTAAATTTATTATTTCTTTAATATTTGTTCGTCTAAGTCTGTTGAATTATCTTCTTTCATTTCTTGTTTACCATTTTTGATTTTGTCATTAAATCTTGTAGAGTTACTGGTTTTATATTTACGCTATCTCGATTCTTTTTTGTATTTTCTTTCTTATCTTTTCCTTTCTTAGCTTTTTCTCCTTTTTCACATTCCGTAGCATGGTGTCTATATTTCCTACACTTAATACAAGCAATAGGTATGTCTATATATTATTTCAATTTTAATAAATAGTCTTTTTTATATTTTAGGTGGTTGGGTAGATTATCTATCAATTTCATTATTATGTCTTTTTGTTTTCTTTTTCTTTTATTGACCTTAAGTGAGTTGGTTGATTTTAGTTCTTCCTTTTTCTTTACTTGGTCTATCTCTTTTTGCTTAAAATCAAACATTTCCATTAATTCATTTATTACATCTTTTCCAAATTCTAATTTACTGATTTGTTTAACAATTTTATTATGACTATCACATTATTTCTTAGTATATTCATATTCTTTACATTTATGACAAATAGTATTTCTAATACGTCTGTCAGTTTTCTCATTATTTGATAACTTAGTATTATTTAAAACTGTTATGTCTCTTTTTCTGTCTATATTTAAAGATGAATTTAAAATTTCTATCTTTTTATTTAATTCTGCCAAACTATTATTTTGGGTATATATCATTGTTCTTTCAATTGATTTTAGTCTTTCATTAATTTTTTCCTTTAAACTATCATTTTTCTTGGAACTATCCTTTTTCCATCCCTTGTTGACTAGACTATTATTCTCTTTCTCTTTCCTTATCATGTTTCTTTCTTTTTCTATGTCTTTTTCTATGTCGAACATCTTAGGTAGGGTTATTTTTTGAGTTGGTTAGAGTACTATTGCCTTGTTGTCTTTCTATTCCTTTTTCTTTGTCTTCATTAATTATATCTACCTTCTTCTTTTGTATTATTTCTATAGAATTTCTTTCTTTCTCTACTTCTATTATTTTTTGCACTACATGACTATAGTCTTTTCTTTCATCAAAGTCTTTCTTGTTGTCTTTATAGGCTATAGTTATAGGTCTATTATTTGCCTTTAATTCCCTATCATCTTTTCTACTACTATTTATATGCCAGTTTTCTATTACACTATTCCTTTCATTATGCCAATTATCTGTCATGGTCTTTGTTAACGGTGATCTATGAAGAGGTTCAAATTCTCTTTCTGAATTTAAAGCTTTCAATTTTTCTAGGAGGTCCAAAAAACTATCACTTTTCTTTTCTACTCTACCGTCCATTATGGATCTTTCCTCAATTTCTAAAAATTCTAATTTTTTTATTAATTCTATTTGAGAAATTATTATTGTAACTATCAATTTGTCAGTTGATTTTATCTCCTGTTAATGTACTCCAATTATTTGTGTTACTATTATAGTTATAATTATCAATATCACTGTCAGAATCAGAATCTGTTTCCTCATAATTCATATTTCCATTTAACCAATTATTATCTATATCTCTTATGCTATAACCTTCATCATAATCTATATCATCATAGTCCATGTTTTTTATTAGTGTGTGCCAGCCTAAGTGTGAACAAGCAAACAGAAGATAAGCTGATAAACGTATTTCTCTATTTCCAAGCATTTGGTTTAGTTTATAATTTTTTTTCCCTCATATTCCATTTTAAAAAAAAATCACTTTTTCCTAAACAAAACTATATTTTTATGTACTTCCAATAAATAAGCCATTCTAATTTCTAAATTTATATTGGTCTTATGGTAAAGAATAATTATTAAATACAGAATATGAGCTATAAATTTAAATCTTATTGTATTTATAAAATAATAATAATAATAATAATAATAATAATAGAGGTTAATATTCTAATAAATTTGATGTATAATTATATTATCAATGAAAAATAAAAATAATAATTTATTCAGAATTTTATTGCAAAAAATATATAAGTCTATAATATGTATAAAAAAATCAATTAATTTTTTTTAATTAACATATAAATTTTTGAAGTCTCACAATTTTACATGCTATTATTTTAGTATGTATTCACTATTCATACAATTTTAAATTATAATCTTGATATATCATATTTTCTTTAAACAATAGAATAGAAATTTTCATACACAAACGCAATCATAATATATATGCCAAATGATAAAATATATTTTTTCATATATTAGCTAATAAATGTCTATTGATGACAATAATAATTATCAAATTTGAAAGAGAGATAGAGAGAGAGAGAGAGAGGAAAATCATATTAGGTTAAACTCTAATAATTATCAAAGCAAACACATGCTTAGTGTTATATAAAAATTAAAAACCATATATCATTGGTCACTTTGGTTAAGACTTAAGTGGTACCTCTTCCTTTCAGATTTTTATAAATTATAATACAGGAAGAATAATAATGATGATAAGTGCGGAAAAAAAAAAAAAAAAAAAAAAAAAAAAAAAAAGACTGCTAAGCATGTGTTGCAAAGCACAATCGACAAGGAAGAAACAGATTCCACATGTGTTGACATGTTCTTTTGCAAAAGCTTGTGACAATTTTAAGCAAAAAAAAAAAACTTCACATGACTTTGATTTTAGAAGTATTTGAACTTGCATATAAGAAGCTTTAGTTAATCATTTGAATTATAACTTTGGAAGACTTCGAAGTTCAAATTAAGTTAACTTGCTAGAAGAACCAATTATGAAGACCTTAAAACCTTCGTTTGTGTGGGCCAGAATCGCCCGATTGTAATCAAGTTGACATATTACATCTTTCAGGCAAGACCAGAAATTCCACATGCTCTCATAAGAAATACTTTTCTCTTAGAATAAATAATTTATTAGTAAATTTTGTAGAACGAATTTTCAAGTTTAATATGCATTAACTATCTATAAATTAACTCACAAAGCTTTCTATCCAAAAAATAAAAAAATCAATAAATAAAACTTGTATGTCAAAATTAAATACTGTGTAGTTAAGAATCTTGTATCTTAATCACATAGTATATTCTTCTTTATCTTTATTAAGAGAATTAGAATTCAAATCTCCTTCTTATTGTAACTACTATCAAATTATTAAAAAAAGTAACATGTTTATAAGAGGCGTGTTCCATTGGATGGGCGCATAAAATACCATCTCATGGAGGTCTTAGGGACCAAAGAGAATCCAAGTTGAATTATAATTCATCATTCAAAATTTGAAAAGTATATAATCCAACCCAATGGGCAACTGGGCAGGCAGACTGAATTCAGAATTGCATGATTCACTTGTCCCTCTGCCAACTTTTAGGTATTATGACTCAACGTTACAAACCTGCCAAAGCATTTTGCTGTGGAGCACAACTGACTGGTGGATTCCTCGTCTACCCCAATTTTACATATGTATGTATATATCTTTCAATCCCAAAGCCATTCCAGCCTAGGGGCAAATTTCATTTCTCTGTCTTGTTTTCAATGTTTTTTCACATATGGAAAAGGTGAAAAGAGTGCATTTTTGTGGTGTAGAATTAGTTGGATATGCGTTGCTTGCAGTAGAGAGTCCCTGTCGCTTTACAACACCACTTCTTACTCTGTCTAAGCAACCCCCAAAGCTGCCATTGCACGAGACCATCTGTCAGTTGGTGCAGTTTCTTTGTCAAAAAACAATAAAAATGGACATAGTTCATTCACCTTTTGGGGTTCTTGAGTCTTTCTCAACAAGTTAAAAGGCAATCTAGTTCAAAAGCTAAATCCAATATCGAAAGAATGAGCTTTAGGAATGGGCCAATTTACCCCTTTGGTGCTACCAATCTTCCACTATAAGTCTATAATGACTCCTTTTTAAGTCTTGGTCAAGATATTTTAGCAAATAGGCTTATGATAAGGGCATGATTGCCCATTACTTTATATCAAATTGCTCACTTTTTAAAGTTTTTTATATGAATAAAGAGAATGAGATTGTGTTTAATTACCTTACCAACCGAAGGAAGGGAGACAAAAGTAAGATTCTTCTCGTCGGTTGAGTCTATTCTAGGTGCACATCAAAATGGACTAGGATTGAAGAGCAAGACTTCTAGGATCTCCTAAAAACTGTAATAGGCCGACTTCTTTCCTACATTTTTAGTTCCAAGGGAATTACATGATTAGCTGAAAGTTAAAATTTTCATCTTAATCTTAATAAAAATCTTGTGAGGAATTCATTATTTTGATTGAAGATATTTTTTATTGGCTAGATGACATGTCTAGTCTTTCGTAAAAAATTTTATTAAAAAAATGTCATTTTTTTGTATTTTCACTTAATTGTGAGTATTAATAAAAAGTCTCATTCTCCTAATAAAAATAATAAGAAAAATGTCTTATTAGAAAAAAAAAAAATGTTAACCTTTAATAAGACGCAAAAAGAAAAACAGACATATAGTTCTAAATTAATTATCAAATACCATCACATCATATCATTCACATTCTAACATGTTACCATTCATCACATCTCATGATACTCATAATCACATCCATCCTATCATAGCATAGCATGTTAGTATATATTCATTACATGTTATCACATCATCATCATCACACGATCACATGTTACATGTTACATGTTCACCATACATTATGACATCACATGTTCATCAAACCCCACCACCATGCATGGTAGGTTGTCATGTTATCACTTACCTTACAACATTATCTCAACACCATGACAATTAGAATGCATGTTCATGTTAAAATTCATGTTCTACTCTTCTTCATATCTAAATCCTAAATATGTTTCTATTCAATCAACTTTTCCTAGACATGCATGTTCCTATATAACCAAAAATAAATAAATAAATAAATCTAACGCCATCTCAAATATATTTCAGGCCACATTGTTTCTTCCTCAGTCATCACTATAAGAAATTTAATAGAATATGACAAAAAGACCGAATAAGCTCGTTTTTAAAATCAATCACTTTAAACATTAGTAACAAAAAAATTAAAAATGTTTAGAAACAAGATATTTTGACCATTTAAAATAGATAGATGTTAGCTAATTTGTCAATTAATATTATAAATAGAAAATTACAAATTAATCTCAAATTAAGTTATGAATTTTAGAATTTTATAAGAAAAAAGTTTGCCTCTAAACTGATTTTCTACTATCTTGCTTTAACTTATTATTATATGACAATTAAATCACTTATATATAGTTTTAGTCACATGACTTTTTATATAAGTTATATAACTCGTTTAAATAATAGTCATGGATAATCTTATAATTTGCCACGTAATAAGTTGAAAAACATAGTTCCAAATTGATTTGAAGCCAAACTTTGTTTTTTTTATAATTATATATAACAATGTAATATCTCACACCAGGTAAATTCTTAACCATTCCCTCTCTTATTAAGACTACATAATATTTTTGTAAACTATGGCCAATACCAGATATGTGTGACCAAAAGCCTTGTAGCTGTAGTAGCTCACAATCATCAAAAAAAAAATTTTTTTTTTTCCTGCGATCTCAAGGTATGCAGATTTATGTTTGTGCAATATTTATGGTCTGTTTGGATTGAGGAGGCGAGAGGGGGAATAAAGTAGAGTAAAGTAGATTTAAGAGTAGAGTGGAGTAAATTTAGTCCAAAATTAACATATTTTCAGCAAATTCTACTCTACTCCCTTCCATTCCTCCTCCTTCCCCCCTCCATCCAAACGGACCCTTAAATAATGTTTTAACTAAAGAAGTTATAAGGCATATATGAAGATTCCTGATCTCACAATGCTAAGAAATGCTAACCCCTTTCTTATGCATATATATTACAAGGGAAAAAAAAAATTATAAAACAAGTCATAATAATCGTCTAACAAAGACAACTTCAAGGATAAATTATCTATAGTATACTAATATTTGCGAGGATTCCCCACTTTAGCCTATGCATGAATATTAGTTTATACAAGATAAAAGAATGAAAAAGAAATATACATAAAACGTGTTTGATTTACAAGATACTTCAACATGTTGAATATATATATGAAATCACTCCGAGACATTTGGGAACTTTGAGCTTTTATTATTATCATCATCATCATGCACTTCATGAAAATCTCACCTCAGACAACGCTTGCAGCTGTTGAAGACCATCCAGGCGTAACTTCAGCACGAAAATCAACTCTAGAAGGTGGCAGTGGCACAAACAAAAACTCCTTAATATTATTTAGAATTCCTTTATCAAATGGATTTTTAGAACCCACATAACTTTGCCGAAAATTCTCATAAGCTGTCTGTAAAAAAAAAATGAGAGAGAAAAAATCAATTAAAAGCAAAATTGTGCAAGTAATGCAAATCCAGTAATTTGAATTGCTAAACAATATTAGGTACAAACATAAAGCTAATGCCTTAAGAAGTTGACCATAAATTAGGTTATACATAAAGAACCTGGTTTTTAGTAGTAAGGTACACATGAAATAGAACAAGGCCTCCTAAGAATCCGATGGAAATGGCACCAAACAATACCAATGCCACTGTTTCAGGACAGTCCTTTAGCAAACCAAACAATCCAGTTCCATTTCTCAATATTCTTTGGTGAATTCTCCAGCAGGAAAAGGCAAAGATGTAGACAAAGAAAACCAAGGCCGATACAACAAATGCTAGGAAAAAGCGATAGTTCCTCTGCACATAAAAACATCAAAATTAAATTGGCTGCTATCATAATAAAACATTACAGAGCAATTGGTGTATGTACCAATGTGCAATTTTGGTTGTAACCTTACCAGTGCAATACATTGACCAACCAATGGGCTATGGTGATCATATTTCTCAACACAATTGTCGCATATAGCACAGTGGCAACTCCTGGGTGGCCGATAAATCTTACAAATTCGACAATATTTTAGTTTCAAATCCACCCCATTAACAATTATCTTCCTACTCTTTGTGCCATCACTAGTACCAGCATCTTCAATGGATAATTGATCATTTCTCGTAATAATTCCCGGTTCAATTACAGTAAGCATAATCAAGTTGACGAGAACCTACGTGCATTCGAATACAATAAATATATAGTAATCATGCTATATTAATTTCAAATTTTTATTACGTATGTTCCAAAAGATTAATCATGAGTCTTTTATGTCAATTACACATAAAATAATTTTTTTTTTTTTAATAGAGAGTTTGATATAGAGTTAGAAACTAACAATTATTGTCAAAATCACAGAGATGGCGATTATGAGTCTAGAATGACTTGGTAGATCACCCCCAACATAGACGGCAAATATCCAACTTGAGAGAATAATAGAAAATGTTGTCAAAACCAACCCTCTTGGATCTGGACCACAAATGAGTCTCCCATGGAAGAAAAATACCTGTAAATGAAGTAATAAGTAAACAACTTTAGTACAAAACCAAGAAAAAAAAAATGTGCAACTAATTTAAAAACAAGATTTAAGTGTCACATGGTAAAAAGAGAGAGACATTTTTCCCAGGCCAAACTTGGTAGACTCTAGTTCTTTCCGAATTGCTGCCACGAAAATATTGGACCAATTGTACCAATTGATCCCTTACAACCCTTTTGAAAGTAAACAACTTCTCCCACATAGTGACCATGATATTCGTATTCCCACCCTTCTCGCTAACTTCAGGATTTTCTCTGCCGATTTCTTGTTCTGATGAGTCAGAAAGAAAAATATTAGGCACCATCAATTCCATTGTGGGTTGACGACACTTCAAGCATTTGAATTTATTTGCTGCAGTAAACCACAATACAATTATAACTAACATTTGAAAACTGATTTTTTTTAAAAATCTTTTGAAAATTGAAAAACGATTACCATTGGTGCTAAATTGAAGGCCTAGGCCTAGCCCCCTTAGGCCCAATCATGAAACACTACCGTTGGGCCTCTAAATTGAGACCTTCGGCTCGTTTCTAAGCCCACACTAGTGTTGCCACGAAGCCAGAAACCCACTATATATGCAATGCAATACATAGTGGAGAAGATTGAAGAACAAGGGGAAAATTGCAATGACCCATTTTAGATTTCACACAGAACTCCCCTACTTCATAGCTTTTGCTTTAAAGATTTAGGATTTACTAGCCTCTTAGCACGCGCTCACGCGCATATTAAGTGGCTCTTCTATTTTTTCTGTAAAAATTAATAATTTACATCAATTATAATTTAGAATTACTACATTTTCCAATCATAAAAATATATAAAAGTGTGATGAAAAAAATTATTTCACCCACAAAAGCATAAGTCATAGCATTCATCACACCCCTAGGTACTTTTTGTGATTGAAAAATGTAGTAATTTCAAATTATAATGGATATAAATTATTAACTTTAAAAAAAAATAAATAAATAAAAAGCCTCTAACTCGCATGCTTAGAGGCTAGTATTCTGTAATTATCATGCACTTCATAGATGCTCTTCTATTTTTTGGAAAAGGTTAATAGTTTTGATTCATTATAATTTGAAATTACTATATTTTTCAATCATAAAAAAACTTAGGAGTGTGATGACTCCTATAATGTAGTCACTAATTAAGTACACATTCGTAACAAAAATTTCAATGCCTAAAAAACCAAAAAAAATAAAAATAAATAGGAAAATCTCTCACGTTATTTTGTTTTGTTATCGATTTTTTTTTAATTTTTATTCAAATGAGAGTTATCAAGTTTTTTATTTATTTATTTATTTATTTATCCTAAAAGATTGCCACTTAGTTCTATAATGTAGCCACTATGTACACATCCATAACAAAAAAATTCAAATACCTAAATACCAAAATAAATAAATTAAATAGGAAAGGCTATCACAGTCTCAACTCTCACATTGTTTTTTTCTTTTCTTTTTTTCTTTTTTTTTTTTTAAATGGGAGTTATGAAGTTATATTTAATCCTTAAAAGAAAAAATTATAAGAAAGGCTGTCAACATTAGCAGGTATTATTAATCACCAATAATATCATTTAATTTTAAAAAAAAATGTATTTTCTTGAAAAAGAAATTGTAGTAAAAAGGCAATAGTTGTTAGGGATAATTTCATATGGAAGAGATGGGATTGAGAAAATGGAACAATTATCACTAATAACAAAAATATTATTAGGTTAAGAGTATACATATGACAAAGTCAATAATGTAGTCCTATAATGATCCAATCAGAGGCTTTTTTTTCTTTCTTTTTTTCTTTCTACAAATTGCACAATTTGTGTTTCTTTCACACAATTTGATAATTATCCAAATTGCAAAGTTTGTGATCTAATTGCATAATTTGTGTTCTATTGTAATATTGCAGTCAAAGAAAATCATTGTAATATTGTAATCAAAGGACAAAAAAGCCATGAATAAGCTTTAACCCACAAACGTTAAGTACAATTTAAAAAAAAATATATGATGATATAAGAAAAATAAGAAATTAAAGAAGACCCAGAGTCCAAATAATTAGAAAGCCGTCGATTTCTTTATAAAAACAATATAAAAAAGAGCAATGTACATTGACATTCATGTTGAATTGGAACAATTAGAATTGCACTTTTATTTTTGGTAGTAAAGTTTTTTTCTTTGTAGGATTTTGAATTTAGAAAAAATAATGATGATGGTGTAGAGAAAAAGAATATAGAATTGATTGGAATTGAGGAATAAATAAATTGAAGAAGTTGAGATTTAAAACTAATGTGACTATTGTCCTATTTTGTAGGTAGTGTTTTACATGGGAATTAGAGATTAGTTTTAGCATGTTATCCTCAAGTTTTATCTCTACCTTTTAGTAGGGATTTTTTTTTTTTTTCAAATTCAAAAAAAATATATTTGAGGAAAAAAAATAAACGTGAGATGAGATTAAGGAGCAAGGGAAACCAGTTACTCAAAAAAAAAAAAAATAGTAAGCATTTGCTAGGCCAATTGAAAGAGTGCATCATTCTTGAAAAGAAAGTTGATAAAGTTCAGGCCTGAGTTTTGTATCTATAGGACTATTTCATCTACACTACACATTAGGATTACCACGTAAATTTTTCTCTCATGTTGTTGCTTCTATTTAAACACACAAAAGCATTTAAGATACCTAAAAAAAAATGTAACACAGATTAGCTTCATCTCTAAATTATGCAATTATATTTCAATGCGCAATATCAATTATCAAAAGAAAAACAAAATAAGAAAGAGAGATGAGAAATCCCCAAAACACTTGCCATGAGTAAAGGTAGACATGGCAAAACGGCTAGGTCCGGTCGAGTCAAGTTCTGGTCGAGTCAATCGAGTTTGCGGATCAAACAGGTCACGGGTCACGGGTCAATCGGGTTGCGGGTTGGGTTGACCCGTATTTTTCAAACAAGTTTTTTTTTTTTTTTTTCAATTACAAAAACAAATAAATGACAACCTGTTTAGAGAGAATGAATAAAATTAGTTAAGCAAATGAATTGCACTTAATGCCACTTGTTAATATCCTTCCAATTCTGACAGTTTTGACTTTTAAGTATGACAAAAATTATTTATAGTCATAAATTCATGATGGAAAAAGTCTTCAATATTAATAGGTCATTGCCAAAATGCATATAATTACAAGTTTACAACTTCAATAAAGAGACAGATCTTAAAACAAAGAAAACAAGTAAGCCAACAAATAAAATCAGTTAAGCAAATGAATTGCACTTAATGCCACTTGTTAATATCTTTCCAATTCTGATAGTTTTGACTTTTGAGCATGACAAAAATTATTTATAGTCATAAATTCATGATGGAAAAGATCTTCAATGTTAATAGTTCATTTTCAAAATACATATAATTACAAGTTTTCAACTTCAATAAAGAGATAGATCTTAAAACAAACAAAACAAGTAAGCCAACAAAGTAACAAGTTTGTGACGGCCTTGGCCCTTGTGTAGTGTTGTGATGTCTTGTCTACTATCAAGCATAGTAGCACTAAAGCTCTTCTTATTGGTTTGTGATAAACATTGAATATATTATTACTAGTTTTGGTACTTTGTGCTTTATGCACATAGTATCAGGACGTAATTAAAAAAAAAAAAATAGTGAATTTTTTTTTAACGAGTCGAGTCACGGGTTATTCGGGTATGGTCGGGTCGAGTTGATTTGCAAAAAAAAAACAGGTCAGGTCACGAGTCAACTCGTTTTTGCTTTGGGTCAAAAAAATCGAGTTCGAGTTAGGTCGGGTCAGGTCAGAAAATTCTGACCCGTATTGCCATGTCTAAGTAAAGGACAGAACTTTTGAATACCTTTCAGAAAATTATTTAATAAAATTTGGAAAACTTGATAAGAAACAAAGAAATTGTGATGTTTGTGAGATCAACAAAACAATTAACCATTGATATGATCCAAAGAGAAAATGAAAACAAAAATAAAGTACCCAATATGCAAAATCAACGAAAGAATAAGAAGAAGAAAAAATTGCTAGTGGAAGAAACAAAAAACTTACCAACGAATTTGTTGGGTTTAGAGGCAGACTTGGCTTGATGAAGAGAGAGAGAGAGAGAGAGAGAGTGTGTGTGTTTGTTTTAATTTTTTAATCTATAAGTGGATAAAACAGTTTGAAAATAAGTGGATAAAACAGTTTGAAAACCAACTGGAAAGTGGTGCTACTTTGTAGGTAATGTTTTAGTTTGAAAACCAACTGGAGAGTGGTTCTATTTTGTAGGCAATGTTTTAGTAGGAGTTATTTTTACTATATTTTGCCCCTACTTAAACATAGGCAGTAGGGATATTTTGGAACAAAAAAAAATCCAGTCCAAACAGGAGTAGCCCCTTAAATAGTAGTATAGACTAGCCTCTGAACACGCGCTCACGCGCGTACTCAGAGGCTCTTCTATTTTTTAGGTAAAGATTAATAATTTGCATTTATTATAATTTGAGATTTCTACTTTTTCTAATCACAAAAAAAAAAAAAAAAAAAAAAAAAAAAAAAAAAAGTGGAGTTGAGTTTTGTAAATTAGAGGAGTTTTAAAACTAACAAAAGAGTAATCCTATTTTGTAGGGAGTTAGAGAGTAGAAATAAAAATTTAAATTAACGTAAAAATAGGAGTTTATTAGAAGTAGAAATGCATTTCAACGTAAAAGTAAGAATTTATTATTTTTTGTCAATTTACTATTTTAACCCCATTTTTAAGTTGTTGGTTAATTAATTTAGAGATATTTTTGATAGGAAAAAAAGTAATAACTAACTTTTTGAATCCTCTTAATATATACAGATAATATGTAGTTGTATTCATTCTTAATTGAAACGTGAGGTGAGTTTTGTAGATTGGAAGAGTTTTAAAACTAACAAAAGAGTGATCTTATTTTGTAGGGAATTAGTGAGTAGAAGTAAGAATTTAAATCAACGTAAAAGTAGAAATTTATTAGAAACATGAAGGCATTTTAATGTAGAAGTAAGAATTTATTATTTTTGTCAATTTACTATTTTAACCTCATTTTTAAATTTTAGTTAGGGGTATTTTTTACCGTAAAAAAAAAACAATAACTAACTTTCTTTTGCCAATTTACTATTTTAACCCCATGTTTAAGTTGTTGGTTAATTAATTTAGGGGTATTTTTGACAGAGAAAAAAACAATAACTAACTTTCTGAATCCTCTTAATATATACATACAGATAATAATCTGTAATGTAAAAATTATTTTAATTAATATGATTAGCATAACATAATTAGCGGTAAAACATACAACCAAGAGAAATTTAACGTGATAAAGAAGCCACCAAAACTGATGGAGTTCATATGAACAAAAAGAAAAAGAAAAGAAGTTTACGTAAACATCAAATAGGAGACACAAATTGTAAGAAGTAAGGTGAAGCACAGTTTTTAGAAAAGAATTATACAAGAAATTCCTTATGGTAATCAAGGTCAATAGACTTTGTAAAAGAACTGCAAATCTGGATACCTACTGCTTTTTAAGGGAATTCACATTCTTACAAAATGAGGGTTGAGGAGAATCTAAATGTATCTGATTCTCTTGATGTGATTTGCAATCAAACGTAAAAATCTTTTAACATTTTTAAAAATCTTAAAACATTTCCCCGTATCAAACGCTGTTGAAAACTGAATAACGGTAACAATGGGTGCTAATTACAAGCTCACATCTTCTTAGGTTCAAACATGCACTTTCATTGGGCCTCTAACTTGAGACGATTGGCCCGTTTGGAAGCCCATTAAGGTGTTCTGCCACGTAAAGGCATGTTTTTTCCCTGCTGAACTGCCACGTAAATGTTGAAGCCTTAAAACCTAAACCCTGTCCCTGAGCTTTGAAGAACCAGTGCGAAAAGAGAACACACACATTTTAGTGAAAACAAAAAACAAGAAAAAAAAAAAAAAAAAAACAGATTTCTTTTATTTTTTGAATTCATAGAAAATGGAAAACAGGTACAAGATGAGAGTGATGGCTGTAACAATTGGTACCTTGGCGGCACTCTCGATCTTCATAACCGTACGGTACCGGCGACGAAGGCGGAGCCAAAAGTGCCCTTCCAGTTCGTGTTATTTACAAGGAGACCACTGCCAGAACCAGAAGAAGCCACAGCACGCATTTAAGCGAGTCTTGGCCGATAATTCATACTCTCCTTTCAAGCACTTGAAGAAGCTTCACGACTCTCCCATCGGTACATTTTCCTATAACCCTGTTTGGTTGCTGAGAAAATAATATAGGAAATGAAAAATAAAAAATTTTAATCGGAGTCGGAGGAAACTTTGTAACTGATATTCTTAAACTGAAATATGCGGTGACATGAGGTGAAGTTCTGTTTGGCTGCGGAGAAAATTGGACGACAAGTTTTTGAATTTCTGCAATTTGTACTGTGAAAATATTTTATAGAAATTAATTTTCTTCGAATTAAAGATTTTTCTTAGTTACTAGAGAACTTAGCTGGAGTTATTTTCTGTTGAAACAAATGGAACCAACGAAGCGAAAATCTCAGCTCAAGTGCTCAACTCAGCGAAAAGCTTGGATTTCTCTTTCTTTTTGTTGTTGTTGTTGAAGTTTTTGTTTGCTTTCCGATTAATCAAAACGGAGCTTAAAGCATAAGAATCTAAATGATTATTTTCCTTATATTTTTGTTACGGTGGTATAATAATGGTGGTAATTAAAATTGGAGGGTGCTCTTTTTTGGTAACAGAGAATGATTTGAATTCGCATCCATATGAAGCGGAGATTACAGCCTTGTTGGACAATCCGGGACTTGAATTCAGCTTCATGAATGAATATACCGATTTAAAAATGAGCGAGACGTATACTTGGGTTGAGACTGAGATGCAGTTGAAGGAGCTCGTGGATGTTCTGAGCAAAGAGAGGGTTTTTTCTGTGGATACTGAGCAGCATAGTTTACGGTCTTTTCTAGGTTTTACAGCTTTGATACAGGTACATTGTTTAGTTTTTACTGCAATTTGCAGGTTTTGTAAAGCAATATGATGGATTTATGTGTTTTCGTTGTAATTTGAACAGATTTCTACTCAGAAGGAAGATTATTTGGTGGACACAATTGCTCTTCATGATGCAATGAGCATTATTCGCCCAGTTTTTGCAGATCCTAGTATTTGTAAGGTGTTTAAATTGTGAATTTGTTTTACATTTTGAACACGATTATGTTGGGTAGATGAGAATTATTTCACACAGACAATGCAACTTTTTAATAACTCTGTTCAAAAAGATAGGATGAGTGTGGGAGAGAGAAAACTTCTAGGGTATACATATATATATATATATATATATATATTTAGTTGTTATTATGGTATTAGTGCCATTGATATCGGGAAGTTTTGTTGTGTAGGTGTTCCATGGGTCTGATAATGACATTCTCTGGCTACAAAGAGACTTCCATATATACGTTGTAAATTTATTTGATACAGCAAAGGTTAGTTTTTATGAGGTCCTTCATTAGATGTGTTTACCATATGTATTGATTTTGGTTGAATGACCGTTTACTGGAAATATGGTGGGCTGAGAGAGAGAGGAAGATGATGCATACAGAAACTAACTGCCCACTACTCTTTTGACACTTTGTATTCCTGTTGCTACATTGCAGGCATGTGAGGTGTTGTCAAAACCACAGAAATCACTGGCATACTTACTTGAAACTTATTGTGGAGTGACGACAAACAAATTGTTACAGGTTTGGCTTTCAGGCTAACTGACATACATGTTGCATCATTTCAAAATTTACTGGTCATTTTTGTAAGAGAACTAACTAGATTTTTATGAGAATAGCATCCCAATCTATTGTACTCTATACTAATAAACTCCACATATTTTCCCGGATTAAAATTCTTCACACAGAGCAGTCTAATATGTCCATGAAAAGGCCTAGGTTACATACCAATGATTTTAACTTGTGGTGTTGAGAAGCTGTGGACTGGATGATGGATGTTAGTTTTTAGAGTTTCAATTGTATTTCTACTAAGAAAACAAAACTTTTCTACTTATTTGATTTTATTTCACATTAAATTGTAGCGTGAAGACTGGAGACAACGACCCCTATCAAATGAAATGGTGCAATATGCTCGAATAGATGCACACTATCTGTTGTACATTGCGAATTTCTTAATTGCTGAACTCAAACAACAGGAAAATGGTATTCCTTCTATCTTCTGTTCATGCTTAAATCCAACATTTGGCATTTAATTTGTTTGTGTTGGAATGGAGGGAAAAAAAAATAGGTGAAAAGATATCCAATAAAAATTGTGTACATTCGGCATTTGGTTGACTGCTAAAATGCAAATTCACTAAATGCTAGTTGTGATTTTTTTTTTTTTGGTGGGTGGGGGGGGGGGGGGGGGGGTGTGGGGGTGGAAGAAGAATTTGGAGCATTCCAAAAACTTGGGGACCCGACTACATTGAAGGATGGGGGAGGGGGTACCTGCAAGGGAGTTCATATCCTTGAGAGGATAATTAATTGGAATGGTTTGTCATGTGACAATTGCCAGATATTGGGAGACATAAAATTGAAAGTTTCTAACTTGTTCTTAAATGTAGTATAGGCTAAGCTTGAAACAAATGTATGTCTTCCACTCTTTCGTAGGTATTACTCCATGCTTACCCATGGCTTGCTGCTGGTAACTTTAGAAACCTGCATTTATAACTGCACATAACAACAGAATTTTTAATATAGCAATAATATCTCAGAAATCTCCTGTCCCGATGACAAATTCCATTTTGTTCTCGAGGCTAGTCGGCGTTCCAATATGACTTGTTTGCAACTCTACACAAAAGACGTTGAAGGTTTTCCTGGAGAGTCTGCTGCATCATCATTATCTTCCTGTCATTTGAATGGTCAAGGAGGTGTTTCATCAAATTTTGAAACCAAGGTTTGCTGCATTTTCATTTGAATATCACTTAAGGTCGGTAGAAAGTTGCAGTTCTACATTTTATAAAATTCTGATTTTTTTTTTTTCAAATTTTATTTTTTCCAGTTTCCAGATCTTGTGAGGCGATTGTGTGCTTGGAGAGATTTAATGGTTAGTAACTTTTCCAAAAATTTAGCTGCCACCTTGAGACTTTATTGCTATAAGAGCAATGCAGCAAAAATATCAGGTTTACTTGCTTAGGGGAAAGTTGTTTAATATTTGTGAAATATATTTAAACAATCAGCCAAGGATGCCTGTTCATTTGACGTCCCACCTCATGTTACCTTCTTCATCATTAGTTTACCTTATTTCTACGCTCACAGCTCACCGACAAATATATATATATATATATATATGTATATATCAGTTTGACCTTAATGATAACAATGTTCATAATCAAAACAATGATATGCCTAATATCTTAAATATATATACACCTTTTATTTTCTTTCCACAATATGACATTAGGTGTGCTACTATTATATGGGCAGATTATTTTAGCTAGGCCATCGAATTATGATCCCCAAATTTCCAGATTCCTCATTTATCCATAGTGCTGCTCATCTTGTCTAAGTCATAGTGAACAAAGCAGGAAAGTACTTTGTAGTTAGTTAAGCTTATTGTGTTGCATTTATCTCCTTTCAGGCTCGTTTGCATGATGAGAGCTTAAGATACGTGTTATCAGATCAGGCTATCGTTGCTCTTGCAGACAGAGCTCCAATGACAACAACAGAAGTATGTAACACCATAAATCAAGCTGATCTGAATGTGGATTTGAGTTTCCATTCTTTCCTCCCATCTCCATCCCCTGTTGTTTGCAGTCATTTGGATGATGTCTGTTCTCTGCTCCAGGACAAGATAGGCAACCTTAATGATATTTTCCCAATGATTATCCAAAAGTGCCTGGGTCCAAGTGGGAGTTGTCCCATTTCTATTTATAATTATGCTTTATTGATTAACTGTAATCTGAAATTGGAATTTGTATCCAAACAAAATGGGGTAAAAAGTTCAAAGCAAGTTGCTAAAAAGGCTTCTCGAGATCTATTTGTTCAAAAATTCTCCTGCAAATCTCCAGTTTATCATAATTGCAGAATTTATGCAAATGATGGGCGACTGCTTTGTTACTGTGATCAAAGGAAGCTTGAATGGTTGGTGAGCCTTTCTGTTGCCATTATTTGTGCCACAAAGAAATGCATTCAATGTGATCAATGTCATATTCTAACAGGTATCTTCGTAGAGATTTGGCAAAAATTGTGGATGACAATCCGCCTGCCATTATGCTTCTCTTTGAACCGAAAGGCCGTCCAGAAGATGAAGACAATGATTTTTATATCCAGAGTAAGAAAAATATATGTGTTGGCTGTGGTGAAGGAAGTCACTACTTACGCTACCGAATAATTCCCTCATGCTACAGAATGCACTTTCCTGAGCACATGAAAAGCCACCGTTCTCATGATATTGTCTTAGTTTGTGTGGACTGTCATGAAGTTGCCCATGCTTCTGCTGAGAAGTACAAAAAGCAAATCGCTGCAGAATTTGGAATTCCCCTTTTTGTTCGTAAAGTGGTTGATTTAAAACAAGCGCAAGTTATGTCTGGGTCATCTGAGTCAGAAACAAACCTTGAGGAGGGAGGAGTATCTCCTTTACAATTGCGAACAGCTGCTATGGCACTTCTGCGCCATGGCCCAAGAATGCCATCCAAGCGCCGTGATGAACTGACACAGGTTTAGAGCACTTTCTCTACTTCAATTTTTTTTTCCCTATTCTGAAGCAGAGCAGACATATACAAACAATAATGCTAGAGACACAACAAATTTCGTGAAATTTTTTCACAATATGCTGAGGTGGCAGATTGTGATTAGTTCAACATCTCTTTCATATGGAGCCACCTCTAACATCACCTTTATTGTACATCAATTATAACCTGCCACTTCACCAATTATGGAAAAAGTTGTGAAATTTGTTATGTTTCTAGACTTATTGATATAAGAATTTGTATTGAATGTAACTACTGTTTATAGTTGAATAATCAGCACAAATAGCCATCCTAGAGTACAAGATGTAGGTCTCTAGTTCAACAGTATGATTTGAATTGTAGAGAGCTGAAATTGGTGGTATAAATTTATCTTAGGGTGTGTTCAAGATAGCTCACCGGTTAAACATAATAAGTTGAATTACATATTACAGAGAGCTGAAATTGGTGGTTATTAATTTAATTATTTTCGGGTGTGTACAAGATGTAGGTATCTGCTTAAACATAATCAGTTGAATTACACAGCTGGAATTGGTGGTTATTAACCCAATTATCTCACAGCATGTGTTGGGAATCTCATTAGAATTTGAATGGCTTCATTGTGAAAATTTCAAGATGAAAATTTATGATTTCTGAATAAGACCATTGTCACAACTCACGTGTCCTCTTTATCAGTTTCATTGCAGCTTGGTACTCATTAGCTTCACTGGGGGAATAAAAGAGGGAACCTTTTTAACATTATGGAGTTTTTTTTCTTCTTTCCTGTCCTGCTGTTTGCAGATTGTCATGAGTTATTATGGAGGGAGGGAGATAACTGAGGTAGATTTGGAAAAGGCTTTGCTAGTTGGCATGAGTCCTCATGAGAGAAGACGACTTGAGAAGAAGAAAGGATTGTCTTTCAAGCCTTCTGCTGTGAGCATACTTCCAAATGTGGAGCAAGAGAATAATAATGGTAGCACAGAGACATCTGGCATTGTGGAGACATCACAAGTTAGTACCCTAGATGATTCTCAAAGCACTAAAGCAGAAGTATGTTGTAGAAAAGAAGATAGAGAAACAGGTGCTGATGTAGGTGACTCCTCTGTTTGTGCTGATTCAGGGATTAATGAAGAAGTCAGTTCTAATTTTAAAGAGAATGTAAAGCCTGATAAAAATGGAGTTGCTGATATAAATGGTGTCCTTTCGATAAATTCTAATGATAATCGTGAGAGTAGAAGTCCATCGAACAGAATAGTTGACTTATATCATACAGAATATGATGGAACTGCCCAACCTAAGCATCACCCAAAATTATCGCTATTAGGACATGGTCCACATGGGAAACAAGTTGTAGATCATCTCCTAAAGGAATATGGTGAGGATGGTATTCGGCAATTCAGTCAAAGGTGGAGACAAGTATTTGTCGAGGCTGTTCATCCTCGTTTCTTACCTACTGGCTGGGATGTAATGCACAGGTACACTAATAAGTAATCATGCTTGTTTTCAGTCTTGTAGCACATAATCACACGGTTGCCTTCCGTCCTTTAACTCCTCTCATGGATGATATGTATTGCATTCACCACCACTACAGCTGCTGTAACTGCCTGCTGCCTCACCATCACACATACTAACACCACCTCTGCCTCCAATACCATAATTTCATATTAACATCAGTCTAACCATCACTGCTGTCATTACCATCATGTCATCATCACCTATTCCTATGCAATGTCATAACCAGACCACTCTTTCATTACACTAGATAGTCATTCCATGCAGAAGTATAATAGATGGTGGTTTTAATTTCTTAATATGTAGAACAAATAACCCGCAAATCAAACTTTAAATCTATGTGTAAGTGTAAGCAAGTGCTTATAATAAAGTTTAATCTATAGCAGTGACATTTAAATCAAATAGAGAAATGCTATGTCTACAACATTTTCATAACACTTTCACAACAAATCGTAAGTGGTAGATTGTTACTGGCTTACCGGTAGGCAAAAAAGTAATTTCAGTAATGGATTGTGAAAGTGTTGTGTAAATGTTATGGATAACACTTCTCAATCAAATATATATCTCATCCAATCTTAGTGGCACACACACACAGACACTCCAAAAGAATTTAATAAGTTCTTGATAGCAAGATGTTTTGGAATACCATATCTATTCACTGACGAGAAGGGACAATAGAATTCTACTAGTGTTTTAGTCAGAAAGGGACTAAAAAGCCCCATAAATTTAATTTTAATCTATGTAAAACTCATGCAGTAACAGCACTATGAATTTAATTCTAATGCATAATTGCAGTCCATATACAAGTAATGGGGGGAGTGGTTATGTAGCGATCTGCTAGCCTGCTTCTAATTGTAGGTGATGATCTAAATATTGCTTAGAGTACTAATTTGATGTGAATAACATTAGAAGTTGGTGTGTGACTGCACGGTTACTAAAACATGGATAATTTTAATGAATTGTTTTTCCTATTTTGTGTGAAAGCGAGACTTCAAATTATATTGAGGAATTGAATTTGTCATTTTGTCTTAAGGATTTGATTGTGGGCAATGTTTTTGCCAGTGGTAGAAGGGACTTCGGTGAATATAGTGTATACAATCCTGCCAAGAAAACTTCTGCTCCTGTTCAGAGTTAGTTCCAACATCTAGGATGCTGCAACATCATGCATGGACTTAATAAGGTTGGATGGCGTTGAATGTGGTGCAATGGTACATCAAGATCCAATTGGTCGTAAACCCCCTGGTTGGCATATACACTTCTGTTTTGTGTCTTATTTATTTATTTATTCCAGTTCTTTTCTTATGTCCATGTTCAAACTTTTGACATTTTCAATTTGTTAATCTCAATTATTTTTTTCATAACCTGTTGAAATGAATCTCTCCTTTTCCTCGTCATAAGATCTACATTATAAAACCTGGGACTTGCAATCTACCGGGTAAACATGGAATCAATCTCAAGCAGGCATATGCCATAACAATGTATAGTTGCTGGGTTGGGTACATTTTATATGGGCATAAAAACTGTGCCTTATTTTAAGAATTAAGCTGAGAGCACCCAAGACCAACAAGAAGATTTATTATACTCTATAATATAAGAAATTCAGAATATATATTTATATAGAGTTGGGATCAAGTTACACCTAGTGTAATTCTAAGTAATGTTGCACCACTCAATATTTTTTAATTGAATGCGAATATTGACAAATATACCATTAGATTACATTATCTTTGAATATTCTATACTTGCAAAATTTCAAGGTGATCAAAAATAAATATCTATGTCATCAATTAATTGTTATAATTTAAATTTTTATATTTTAAAATAATGCATAAAATATGAGTTTATAGATCAAATGGTAAATAGCATCCGATTGATATGAAAATTGGCATGTATGTTAAGAACATATAAAACATGTAATTCAACGGTTTGATTTTCAAAATATTAATTAAATAACAAGTTATTGAGTGGTGTAACATTACTTAAAATTACACCAGATGTAACTTGAACCTAACTAATATATATATATATATATAAATATATAATTGAGAATATGGATCCATTCCAGCACACCAAATTTTACATTTTACTGGAAAATAGTCAAATGCACCGCAGATCTCCTGGGCTTAAATTTTGCAAACATGGCCTCGGTCTTCACTCTCCGGGCTATCTTCTATTAGGAAATAGAATTGAAGGGCCGAAATCCTAACCTTTTCTAGAGAGAATAAAAAGGAAAGAGCTCCTAAAGATTCATTTACCATTTGACAAAAAAATTAAAAAAAAAAGATCCCTGAAGGGACAGTTATAATTCAGTAGCATACAGGTACATTTCGCGAAATAAGCTTTTCTTTTTGTAGGGGCAATGACTTTCACGGGCCAAAATAGGTGAACTTCATTTTAAACTAATACTCTCTCTTTCTCTTTCCCCAACCCCTCCCCCCCCTTTTCAAAATATTAATTTAATAACAAGTTATTTAATGGTGTAACATTACTTAAAATTACACCAGATGTAACTTGAACCTAACTAATATATATATATATATATAATTGAGAATATGGATCCATTCCAGCACACCAAATTTTACATTTTACTGGAAAATAGTCAAATGCACCGCAGATCTCCTGGGCTTAAATTTTGCAAACATGGCCTCGGTCTTCACTCTCCGGGCTATCTTCTATTAGGAAATAGAATTGAAGGGCCGAAATCCTAACCTTTTCTAGAGAGAATAAAAAGGAAAGAGCTCCTAAAGATTCATTTACCATTTGACAAAAAAATTAAAAAAAAAAGATCCCTGAAGGGACAGTTATAATTCAGTAGCATACAGGTACATTTCGCGAAATAAGCTTTTCTTTTTGTAGGGGCAATGACTTTCACGGACCAAAATAGGTGAACTTCATTTTAAACTAATACTCTCTCTTTCTCTTTTCCCAACCCCTCCCCCCCCTTTTCAAAATATTAATTTAATAACAAGTTATTTAATGGTGTAACATTACTTAAAATTACACCAGATGTAACTTGAACCTAACTAATATATATATATATATATATAATTGAGAATATGGATCCATTCCAGCACACCAAATTTTACATTTTACTGGAAAATAGTCAAATGCACCGCAGATCTCCTGGGCTTAAATTTTGCAAACATGGCCTCGGTCTTCACTCTCCAGGCTATCTTCTATTAGGAAATAGAATTGAAGGGCTGAAATCCTAACCTTTTCTAGAGAGAATAAAAGGAAAGAGCTCCTAAAGATTCATTTACCATTTGACAAAAAAAATAAAAAAAAAAATAAAAAAGATCCCTGAAGGGACAGTTATAATTCAGTAGCATACAGGTACATTTCGCGAAATAAGCTTTTCTTTTTGTAGGGGCAATGACTTTCACGGACCAAAATAGGTGAACTTCATTTTAAACTAATACTCTCTCTCTCTCTCTTTCCCCAACAACACCCCCCCCCCCCCCCCCCCCCCCCCCCCCTCTTCAATTGTCATGTTGATTTAAGTTACAAAACTTATCTCTCACGGAACTTACACCAAACTACCAGAATGCTTCATATATAACATGTTTAGCAAAGCTGTCCACACAAATTTCTGCGCCATCTACTGGAGGGATCTGCCAACAAAAACCACATAGCTGTCAAGGAACTTACAAATGAGATTATGAATAGAACATATATACAGCAACAGAAGAAGGGAACACACCAGTCATTTCAAAGCAGATTTACAGTGACAATATTTGTGACTTGTGATCAATGCCATTGAAGATGAAAGTCCCAGGCATGGGTACAAACTGCCTTGTTATGAGCTGCAGTGGAAATTGACAATTGTCATCACGGGTTTTGGGGGTCACATAAAATGGAAAAGAACTTTTAATAGCTTTTTTAATATATAAACAATTGTGCTTTCTGATGATTGTGCTCGTCAAACATGGTTGAATACTCATCATTCAACCACCTTTTAGTCCTTAATATAAACAGATAGATCTAAATTAGATACGCCAAGAGATAGAACCTTGATCACTTCTTGTGATGCAATTCCTCCAATGAAGGCAGAAACTGCATGGAGCTCTGAAGCACCAAATCGACAGATCTCATTGATAAGGTCCTCTGTCAAGGTTGAGCCATTGCAACCCAAGTCACTGAGGAGGCCAACAGCTGTAGTCTTCAATCGAGAAATGTCTTCATCCATCCCACTATAAGAATCAATAGGTGAGGTTAAAAGTGCAGTATGATCTTTTAGAAAGATATGATGATTGTTAACAGTATCTCAGGTCTTACCCATCAAATTGCCCAGGAAAACTATTGTAATTTGCAGCAAACCGATCAACAGCTCGAAGCAAAATATAGAACCCCACAGCTGTACTGCTACACATATAAGAGAATTGTAGCATGTAAGAGAATCTCTTTCAGTACGCAACTTTTTCTTTTTTGTTTGGGGTGTAGTGGTGATTCATGCATATGTATATTTTCATTTTGTTTTACCCCTAGCAAAAAATAATTCCCCAAAAGGAAAGATAGTAGTTAATTTGGAGGGTCAAAAACAAAAATATTTGCAGAAGATAAAGAATTACACAAGCTAAAGTTGTTAACCAAACACGATCAATGGTGGTAGGATCAAGAAATTAGACAGTAGGCAATCCAATCCTGACCAAATGTTTTACATAAACAGAATGCATCACTTGGTCTGCAGAATTAACAGTATACCATATGCAAAAGGATTCTGAAACCCCAATGACTCCAATCTGCAAAACTTATGCATAGTTTCCTAATTTTTTTATGATTGCACATCCTTTGCTTGAATTTCAACATTATTAACAATATATAAAAAAAATTCTAATTTGGCCAATGGTAATGCAATGAAATGTTCTTAATCCACAAGCATTCTTGACACAAATTTTAGATTTTGAATCAGAAAATCCAATTCTCTCAAAGAAACAAGTTCATACTATGCATGAGGTCCAGAAATGATTAAAGTACAGTATAAATACTTTTTAATAATTGGACACTAAATTTTTTGATAAGTAGAAATTGGACACTAAATAGAGCATAAAAATAAAATTCAACGAAACCTGTAATCTTCATCTGTAAGATACTTCTGTAACTCTGGTAAGATCGGAGAATTAATCTCATTCTCAATGGAGCGATACCTGCAAACCTACAAAGTAAAAATCAATACCTTATTGTACCCAGGCAAAAATAATAGCGAACATGAGTCATGCTTGATCTATAAGAAAATATATAACATCAAGGCCTTAGCAGCTATAAGCCCATAGGTGCATGATTAGCTGAGAGCAATTTTTGGGAAATAAGTATTCATTACTAAAAGGTAAGATGTACTTAGGTCAGTAACAAAATTAATTATGAACATATAGCTGTAATTTACGGACTACTAACATAGAAGAACGATGTGATCAAAGCTGATTACAACAACATATTGGACAGGACTTGTTTAGAATCAACCACAAACTTCAGGTCATGGTACGTCAAGGTTCTATCTAATATTACTCAGAAGTTAGGACCTTATGAGATTTACTACAGTGTCACCACATTCATAATTGAAAGTAATTTGTCATCCCAATGAGGGATACCTATAAAAGAACACCCCCACTCCCCCCCCAAAAAAAAAAAAAGACTGTAACTCCAGACTTACTTTGAGTTTTCTTGCATTTCTACAGAAGCTTTTTATGGTTGTCTTTGAGATGCTAAGTGGATCTTTACCAATTTTTTTCAGAATATTCCTCACTCGTTGCTCAATAACAAGAAAATCGGCCTCAGCCTTTGCTTGGTAAATGTTCTGCAGATTAACATAAAGCCTACAAGAGAATTGATACAACTCTTGCCTCAACAAATTTCTTTTTTAGTTCTAAATTTTACTGCCAAAAACGAGATACTTAGATACTAACTCAGTTGTAGATGTCATATCAGGTATTGATCCCTCAAGGGGTGCCTCACCACCACCTTCATTTGATATAAAGTCCTGCAAAATCAGGAAAGAAGTGCAGAATTATACAACTTCAACAAATGCACATCAACATGTCCATATTTAGAACATTCTGAATCGTTGATGTCCAAATAACATAGAGATTGACTGTGATAAACATTAATGATATTTCTTGCTGGCCCATCCAAAGGGAATGATCTTAGCATAAGAAAACAATCTCCACATTTTCCTGGCATTTGAAATAGTTGAACCAGCATGCACAGAGTATTTTTGGACCATTTTGGAAAGCATGAAAAAAAGTATGCATTCAGTCCATTACCAATGAGCATAGGTACTTTAAATCATAATTTCAAAGTACATTTGTAAGGGAAAAGGGAGTACAAAGGCAGCACCATAAGCCAAGGAAGCATGTGTGTGCATAGAGAGAGGGAGGGACTGAAAAGAATTAAATGAAAGGAGATCAAAGCTTTATATTAAATGAGATAAAAAAACCCTCCAATTTAATTCCTTCCAAAGGGATCACAAGACAACTAGACACTTTCCACACAATCTGTTCCGTAAGAGTACAAATGATCAACAAAGCTGCACAAGAGTTGGTAATGTCTGTGAAGCAGACTTTCTAAGGAATGTAAACACAAGAATTGGTTAGATGAATCCGCTAGAACATCGGTAGGGCTATAAATGAACTAGCCTGTTTATGAACAACTAGGCTTGGCTCAAGAAAACACTTGTTTACATTCATTTATTTATTAAACAAGCCAAGCTCAAACATAATAATATGTTTGTAAAGAAGCTCGTGAATATAAGGCTTGATTAAGTAAATATAATATTATATGTTTATATGTATACATGCATAAAAAAAAATAGAATAAAAAAAACACTCATATAGATATCAAATTATTTTTTTTACTTTATTGTTAGTATAAATAGTCCATCTTGTAGTAAAATTATATACATTTTTCAACAATGCAAGGTTGGTATCTAATTCTTATAAGTTCATAATGAAAATCATTCTATCTAATTAACTCAAGTAATATAATTTAGTCATTAATTATTAGCATAGATTTATGGGAGTAAAAAATTTTAATTGTGAACAAGCTTGAATATAATATGTTTACTATATATATGAGAAAAGATTAAGTTAATCAAGTAGCTTATGAAAAAGCTCAAACTTGTTTCAATAAAAAAATGAACCAAGCATGAACATGTAGCCTAGTTTGTTGATGAGCTCAAGTTCAGCTCATGTTTGAAATAAAAACAAATGAGTAAACCTAAACTTTTAACACTCAGCCTAGCTCCTTGTTTACAGCCCTAAACATCAGTATTTTCCACCCCCAATTTTGACTCTGCGCGGTGTACAAAGAGCTTGTCAGTCAACTTAGGATCTAAGCTAAAAGTACCTCTTTGCAGAAACATATCAGTATATATTATCACTTGACTTCGGTGAATTGGATGTCAGTATCAGATTCAACTAAAGAATAACAAATGTCAACAATGCCATTCTGGAATTACCTTCAAAGCAGCCACCATCACCCAAAAATCTGATGAATTAGAATCAACTTCAGCACAGCTGTCATTAAGGATCTGCTGCAAATCTGGGCCTGAAATGCAAAAAATAACAAAGCTTCAGCTCTTAGTTACATGCAACCAATTACAGAATTCTTAATTTTCAGGCAGAAATCACACATTTCTTGATGACAAAATTAGAAGCATATTGCAATCCCACATTAGAACTTCATTAGAACTGCAGTAAGTTTACAACCACATAAGTATTCCGTCTCCATCATTCAAATTGTTTACCAATTGTGATTTGTTTTAAATATAGATATGTTTTAAGAATTTTACTTTCTTTTTTCTTATAAGTATTTTAAGAACCTTACTTTCTTGTTGGATTAATTTAATGAGGCCTATTGCAGGAAGGTGACTCAAATCCATTTCCATCACAATCCAATGCAGGTAAAAGTGCCAAAGCTAACTCAATCCCAATATGGTTGGAATTGAAATAGCGGATTCCTAGCATCCAGAGACCACCTTCCAACCGTGCATTTGGAAAAGAAGGGGGAAGCCCAAAGCATTTGGACCTAGTCTCTCTGCATTTTTTCCTTATATAAAGAGAGAGAGATGGGTTCAAGTTACACATAGTGTAACTCCATAAGTGTTACACCTTTTTTAAGCCATAGATTTCTAAGAAATCTAATGGTTGAAAAAATATCATTAAATGTTAATACTAGCATTTTTTTTCTCTTTCCATATTTATTGTGTACCCTTCATTTTCAATAACCAGCCAAACATACTAATTTACTAAGGAGCACCTCACCATAGCCAAATCTCCCCTTTCGACACAGAAGCAATAAAGCAATTAAACACTATGTTAATTGAATAATTCCTATATCACCTAAACGTGGGTCATATATCTCCAACACCTCCAAGTTGAAGCTCCTTAAGAGCTAGTCAAAATGTTGTTCCAAGATATTGCAAATCAATAGTCAATATAGCAATTTGCTCCTATTCCAAATGGGTATGAAATGCTTTTTTTCCCAAAGTATGTTTGACGTGAAGTCTTTTCTAAACTTGCTGGTTGTATAAATGTAGTAATTGGGTAATTTATCCAATAACGAAATTGTCTACAACACTATTTGCACCACGACCAACTCTTTATTAATGGGAATGTAAAGCAGAAAGTCCAACCAAAAATTTATAGTGTACCGTTCAATAGCTTCTTTGCGGAGATTTCTCTCAAGAAAAAAAAAAAAAAAAAAAAAAAAAAAAAAAAAAAAAAAAACTTCTTTGCAGAGATGTGGGAGGTTGGCTATGGTGGGCTGCTAGTATATGTAAGGTTTGCAGGTTATTGAAAATGGTAGTGCCCTCTAATCATGTGGAAAGCAATAAATAAGGTGAGAGAAAACAAACCCTAGTATTAATTAGGTAATAAGGTGGAAAGTATTAACATTTAATGATGTTTTTTCAACCGTTAGATCTCATAGAAATCTATGGCTTAAAAAATGTGTAACTCTTATGGAGTTACACCATGTGTAACTTAAACCCATCTCATATATATATATATATATATTTATATGAATCCTCAAGTATTTACCCAACATAAAAACACCTGAACAAGCAAAACATTAATGATAATTATTTAATCCATCTTATTTAACTTTGACATGTTCATCACAATTTATCATGAAAAATCAGAATCTATGCTTAAGAAATTATACAGTTTGTTGCCAACTAGCTCAACGGGCACCTCCTCCCCTTATAATTTCGACGGGGGGATTTTTTTTATGAAATCAACACCCACTAGACGCGTGTGTAACTTACCGATAAAAAAAATTACATAGTTTGTTACTTACTAATTCCTCGAGGAGCAAAGACCTTAAAGGAGGCCTCAATAGCTTCTTTGTAGTTATCTCCATCCAATGCAACCATCCTGGCTTTAAGAAGCTCCTAAAATGTTCAAGACTCAACTGTGTCACTTTACTTTCAGTTTTTTTTTATCAGCAACTGTGTCACTTTATTTTCAAAAAAAATCAATTAGACAAGGAAGCCAACAGAAGAGCTACGAAACAAACAAGTTAACCTTGAATTCTTTCTTCTCTTCCCTGGTTGATGGAAGACTACCACCATGGCTTTTGACCCACTGCTCTGCCATCTTGATAAGAAGAACTACGTATGGTGTGTGCTTGAGGGCCACAGGATCTTGTGCATCTAAATCAATGCTTTCTGCAAAACTATTGTGTGAAAATAGACAATCAGAAGCATTTATATGGAATACAAGGTGTGTGTTTTTAGGGTCAAAGGTATAAGCTGAGAATTGTCCCAGACACTAACATACATTAGACAATGTGCACATGCAAAATCAACCAAAGAAACTAAATATAAAAGCAAAATCTGCACCTCTTAAGCTCGGGCCATGGGTTATTTAACCGGAGGTCATCCAGAAAATGATCAGGCTTTGACTCGACCACAGTATGTTCCTGCAACAAATAAGAAAAGGTGGGTATAAAATTGATTTGGTATAGAGAAAATTTTCTATATTTGATCTTGATAAAAGTTTTTTACTAGATTTTGACAGAACAATTATTTTTTTTGATAAGTAAACAGTAAGTAGTAAAGAACAGTTGCTACCTTACAGAAATTCTGTACAAAGTTCAAGAGATTGTCCGTTTTGATAAAAAAAATATTTTAAAAGGAATGTTAGTGATGATTCAAACCAACAGATGTTATACTAGGACAGAGCTTTATAATAAAACAACTGATCACCCTTCCAGTATCCAAGTTTTTACTTTGGAGGAACCCAATGAAGTAAAACCACATTACCTTTAAACTGATTCGAACAAGCCCAGTAAGCCCATAGGAGCGAGCAAAGATCAATATTACATTTGCCTCCCTACAGATCCTATCAAGCTTTACCATTGAATCTTCCATCAGCTGAAAGTGAAAGTAGAAAAACTCATCATATTTATTGCACTTCTTTTTTTTTTTTTTTTTTTAAGTAACAAAAGATTATTAATAAAAGCAGAACTAAGTACACTGGGGGTGTACTCAGGAAGAAAAACAATCACACTCTCAAACTACAATGATTGATATCTTATTTATTGCACTTGATAAGAAGAAACAGAAAAAATCGTTAAAATCTAGGAAAGTAGGTTACAAATCCAAAAGTCCATTGAATTCATTTATGTAATCAGACCATGCAAATCTTATGAAAAAAAATCAAACCGCAGTGAAATTGTGAGTACAGGCTACAAGCCACCTTGACATTCAAATTTATCTACATCTTTGTGATAATAACAAAGAAAATGTTTGGCAATACACACATTGCAGAGCACACAAAACAATGCTTTTTAATTAACTATTTTCATGGTCAAAAAGCAAGGTAAACATTAGCTTCATACCTGAGTGGCAACTACCAAGGTAAACTGAGAAAAAAATGAGGGGTTTGTCTCAATTAACGTCACTGGATACTCTTCTATAAACTTGGCCTTAACAGCATCATTCAGCTCTTGAAGAAATGCACATACACACTTCGCCTTAGATTGCCCAACACATGATTCATCAACTATTAAAATCAGAAAGTAAAGATAAGCACCCAGAATTTAAAAGTTACTCCTTCCCTCCCATTTTATATATCTTAATTTTCATTTTGAGTCACCTCAAAATACATATCAGCATTCCAAAGTAGGAATTTTTACTTTTCAACTCCAAATATCCATATCATATCCTTTTAAAACAAACAAGACTCTTATTACATGTCATGATATCTTTGACATACAGTGACCATAAGCCTAGGGACACAACTTTTTTCACAATTGCTGACATGACCTATTGTGGTTGATATATAATAAAAGTCGTGTCAATTATGAACCCAAGTGAAAGTGATGTTGTTCCAATCACAACAAACCATATCAGAAGTTGCGAAAAAGTTGAGAAATATGTTGTATCCCTAGAATTAGTCATCATAAAGTAAATGGCATTTTGAAAACATCGCTATATTTTACCTAGACATCTAAAATGTGTTAGAGAAAGTAAGTAAAATTCAAATAACAAAAGAAGCATAACATTAACATACCCATAAAATTATTTCCAAGGTCCCCAAGTTCAACCTTGGAACCATCAATTACAGTTATGCTTCCAACCCCACCAAGAACAAGATTCTTTAATGTCTCAGAACCAGTAGGACCACAATTGAGTAAGCATATACTAGCTTTCTCAAGAGCTGCTTGCCCTTGATCACCCCAGATCCTGCAATTTCAGTTTCACATCAAGTTTCAGAATAGAATTCTCAAAGGAAAACAACAACAACCAAGCCTTAGTCCTGAAATTTTTGATGTCGATTATGGATTTTCAACAGACTAGTTAGGGTTGGCTACATGTAAATTTTTTTTTTTTTTTTTTTTCATCATTCTATTATATTCAAGTCATACACTCTGTTACTTCCCTAATTGACAAGTCCTATATGACTACTTCCATTAATATTATTTTCAATCTTTCTATACTTTTCTTTTTTCGTTAATCTCTCTTATCTGAACATGACCAAACCATCTCAAGCGACTCTGCCTCAAGTTTTCAGCAATAAGGATCACCCATATCTTTAAGAGAATTTCACCATTTTGAACACCATATCTTCCACGGAAATGCAACTTTGTCTATGTATTTCCAAGCTATTCTTGTTCATTAACATAAGACAGGTATTAAGAAAACATTAAACAAGTTCTAAAATAAATTTAAAACAAACAATGCCAACAAAAAAGAATTAGGGACAATCAGTAGCTTCTTTATAATAAATCAATATGCTTTTTATTGTCAGAGCGTTGCAGTAAATTTACAAACTTCCCCCCTAAAAAAATAATAATCTATTGAGCCTCACTCAATCTCACTGCTTAACCTTTACATAATTTTTATTTTTTTTCCTCGGGAAAAAATTTTTCAGGGAAAATAATTTACGTGGAAAGAAAAGGAACTGAGAGAGAGAGAGAGAGAGAAGTGTGTCCAGGGTTGATAAAGCAATAGGGCAAAAGTAAAGGAAGAAGAAGAGTAGAATGTTGGGAGTGGCAAAACGGTGATTTAATTTGTACCTGAGCTGGCGATCGTATTTGGTTTTGGGTTCAGCCATTGCTCTTCTGCTGATTTCCTCTTTTCTTTTTTCTGTGAAAAGCGTTCGGAGCTCGCTCTCTCTCTCTCTCTCTCTCTCTCGCTCACAGTGGCTCGCTTGATAGTTACGCTACGCAGTGCGTGCGATTGGATTTGGTGGACCTTTGGTCCTTTGCTTTGGGCCTTTTTTCCTTCTGAAATACCCGCACTATGTTTTGGGGTTGAGCTCATTAAAAGAGAGAGAAATGAAATGGAAATGTGTACAAATGAGACAAAATCAAGATTTCAACTAAATTTTACTATGTTTTTCTTATTTTTTAGAAAAATATTTTTTAAATGAAAACTTTGATCACCAAATTTGATATATATTTTTAATAAAATAATTTTTGATAATTGGGATTGAGGAATTTGAATCCCTACTTCAACCAATATTTAAAGTAGCATTTTTTATAATATTTACTAATCTTTTTAATTTTGTAAGATCCGACCATTATTAATCTCATATATATATATATATATATATCTTCACTTGTAAATTATTTGAAACACATAGGTATTAATATTTATGAAAAAAATAAATACGTATAACTTAATTTTTTTAATTGTTTTTTTTATATTCTTTGTTGTCTTTTTCTTTTCTTTTCTTTTTTACAGAATTTGTTGTCTATTTCAAGTTCAACTAAAAATCATCTTCCGATTTTTAATTACATTTTCATGCGAGCCTTTAATTAAAAATCAAATTAAATCATTTGAATGTGAACACTAATATTAATATCTACTAAGCACTCCTACTTCCATGGCTAATTGGTTACTTTACATCAAAGCCCACTTGTGGATTGCTACCTATTATACTCTCATGAACATTTCTAATCCAATTCAGCCACAATCTTTCGTCCTTGGAAACAGTTGGTTCGTTCAGTCCAACCTAAATTAATTATCACTCGATATAGTAAAATCTCTTAAGCCCAAGTGATGGACTAAGTCGGGTTCTCCTTCTAATGTGTCTCTATCTAATTCAAAACATAAGCTGACATCCCATATTAATATTGAAGATGATCTTCAAAGAAGTCATGCTTGAGCTATGGGATAACATCTTTCTACCACTAGTGCATTATCACCCGTGGAGGATATGATCTAACCTCATCGATCACAGTGAAAACATCAATTTTGTGCTTGCAACCCCAATAAAAGAAGCATTTGTATCGTTTGGAAGTCGCAAGGATACTTGAAGATATTATTCTAATTTATGAAAGTTTTTCATTCATATTTTCTCTCCCCAATCGCACAACATAATTATGAAACAAATAAAGTCTCCTACCAATTTTCCTTCAAACAAAAAAAAAAAAAAAAATCCATAAAATATATACAAAATATCAAAGTAAATATTAGGGGTATGCAAAAAACCGAGAAACCGAAAAAACCGTTTCAAACCGACTGAACCGTTGCCAAAATTTCGGTTCAATTTCAGTTCAATTAGGTTTCGGTTTTATTATATTAAAAATCGAAATTTTCAGTTCGGTTTTCGGTGGCAAACTTTCATGCATCGAACCGACCGAAACCGAACTGAATATATTATTATATTATATTTTATATTAAATATATAATATAATGTTTGTAAATATATGGAACTTTGGCCCTCTATTAGTTTATATATTCTTTGCTTTGGGCATCCGTTAGTTTATATGTGCTTTGGGCCTCCATCATTTTTATTTTAAAACATTTGGGCCTTGGCTTTTCATTTTATCTGATCAAAATCATCAAACCATCCGGCCTTAGCTTTTCATTGTAATGATAACTTTTTAAACTAATACTTATCAAAAAATTAATAACCTTCTCAAAAAATAAAAAAAATAAAAAAAAATAAAAAAATAAAAAACCTAATAAAACCTGATCAAACCATCATGCCTCCATCTCTTTCACACTCACGCCTCTCTCTCTCTCTCTCTCTCTCTCTCTCTCAGCCTTTATCACTCCATCTCACACACACCGGCCTCTACACTCCGGCCTCCACGACTACTCTTCACGCCGGCCTCTACATCTCTCATGGTATGATTCTTCTCTTTTATTTCTGATAATGCATAGAAAATCAGTAGGCTGAATGCTTCGGATTTTCATGGTCTAGTGGTTGCTTGGAAGGCCTAAAATGAAAAAGACAAAAGATTAAAGGCGACGGGGGTGGACCAGCCAAGAGCCCTCGATGCTTAAGTTAGTTTTTGTTCTTTGGAAACTCAGAAACTCCTAACTTTTTTAGAATAGTGAAAACTTACCTTTATTTTGTCTAGATGAGTCCTTATATAGTTGGCCTTACGGCAGTTACTTGTTTAGTAACTGCTTCAATATTTGTGGAGGTTTCAAAGGTTCAGACTTTAACTTCCATAACTGCTATAGAAGTTAGAATAATAAACCTTATCCTCCACAACTATCATAGTGATGAATAAAGGTTTTACTCATGCTTTAAAATAGTAACACGTGGTCCGAATTACAAGCTATCGTAGACAAATCCACCTCTGGAAATTTCCCAAGTGTTGGGGGGTCATCCGTGTTCTCCCCAGACGGACGACCGTTACTTCTATGGGCGACTTTCTTGTTATAAATGATCTTTTTATGTTGGGTTGATCTTTAGCTCTGGACGACTTCTATGGACAAATTGGAGATAGGTTCGATTTTTAGTTCCCCATCAGTTGCCCCATTGTCCAAGGGTCGTCTAGAGCACTGTAGACTTTACTATTAACTTTGACACGTGCCACTATTTTAGTGGTTGAATACTGTGCCGTGTGTCAATTCTCTTCCTCGTCAAAATGGATTGTTCCAGTGTGCCACGCGTTAAAATCACAATGGTGGCCTGTCGCATCGATACCATTTTTCAAAGAAAACGCCACGGGTCATTTTCTGACTGGTCTGTGTCGTTTCGCTGACCTCACCTCTGGGCCCTATAAATGTGTGCATTCTTTCTCTTACCCCTCACCTTTCTCATAATTTCTTCTCTACCTTCTCATCCAAGAGCCTTGTCTAGTCCTCATCTTCTAGTCTCGTCAGGTATTTCCTCTTCTCTTCCTTAGGTTTTCGCCTTTATCCTTTTTCCAAAAAATCATTTCTGAGTCTAGTAGTAGCCTAGAGAGAGCGATAAATGAGTATCATGACGTTTCTTCTGGAAGTGAAGGTAGTTGTGAGAGCGGTGAGGGTAGTTCAAGTGGTAGTAGTAGTAGCTCCTCAGATGAGCATTATTCGTTTGGGGTTCCTAGTTTTCTTTAGAGGAGTTCCAGGAGATGTAACGTAGGACGGCTTCTGGGATGGGGGCAAGTTCGTCCAGAAGACCACCTAACCCTCTTCAAGACGAGGAGGAAGAGAGGGAAGAAGAGGAGGAAAAGGAGAACGTAATTTATAGTTGTGCCCCTAAGGTAGCGTCCACTTTAGACAGGCTTAAGTTAAAAACCCTTGTAGATAGGTACAAAATTCCTAGGGAATTTAAGCCTCGTCTACCCGATAAAGGGGAATGGTGCTGTTCTCCTTCTTTTGGCTTAGGTGTATATACGTCTTACCTTTTAGCAGGTCGTAGGTTCCTTTTAAATTCTTTTTGTAGAGGCCTTCTCCATAGGTTAGGTATTGGACCTAACCAGCTTAACCCCAATGGTTGGAGGATTATAGTTGCCATGCAAGTGTTATGGCGTGAGGCATTGGAAGGGAATTGTCCAATTATAGTGGACGAGTTCCTTTATTGTTATAAGCCCTCAGAGATAAAAAAAATCTGCTGGTTTCTACCAGTTCTAGTCTAGGGACCCTCATTTTAGTTTAATAAAAGGCTGTAGCTCTTCTGACTGGTTTTGGAAGACTGAGTTTTTTATTATTTCTGGAAATTGGGCCGGGGACCCAATTGATGTGAGTAGTGCCCCTTTCCTTCCTTTTACCAGCCCCTAGGTCGTCTTCGTCTTGAGGAAATGTCTTTCTTCCATTTTTCTTACCTACTTTTTCTAACCTCTTTTTTATTTACTCGTCTAACCCTTTCTTCTCTTTTTCGTATTGATGTAGCTGTCGTCTTCCTCATTTGGAAAAATTTTATTTGGATCGTATCGATCAAGTCCATGCCTTCCCTGACAGATCCTTCCACGGCCTAGTGACCTTTAGTCATTTAGCTGCTTGGGGACTTGGCCCAGTACCTTCTCCAAAAAACCTTGGGCACGAAGAAACTACTCGTCGAAGTAAGTGTCGTCCATCTTCTTCTCTCTTTTCTTTTCTTTTCTTTTTTTTAATCGTTTTCTCCATTATATGAATGGCCATTTTGAAGGAAAACAAGGAAAAGGCTCTAACCAGTGGTGATGAGGATGTCCTAGTTCAGGACGACACTACTGCCCCAGTCATCCAAAAATCTACCATCCAGACAGGGAAGAGGAAGACTATATCCAACTCGGTGGATTTCGGTGACCTTCCAAGTCATCGAGGTCTTAAGAAGCAAAAGCAAAAGTCTAGCAAGACTCCTCTTCCTAAGGTCTTAAAATTTACTCCTCTGACGGTAAATTTGGACGACACCAGGGTTAACATGGTGCCCATCCAAATCGTTCCACCTGTTCAGACTGATCCTCCCCCTCCAGTTAAAACTTCTCGTAAGACTCATCCCTCAGAGCCGTCTAAGCAGCCTCCTAACTTGGTGTTAGACGAGGATTATGCATGGAAGACATTCAAAGGAATTATCATTGACAATGAAGTAAATTCATGTTACAAAATGTCAATGAGGGACTTTGAACGTTCTGCCATTCATGACCCTTTTAAGGTATATAAATTTTATTCACCTTTGTTTTACTCCTTTCAATTTTGAATAAAATTCCTAACTTTCCTTCGTCCATTTGTAGGCCATGTCAAAGTTTTACACGGCGTCCAGCCAGGCTAAGGAGTTATGTGAGGAGGCCAAGATTGCTAAGGAGAAGAATAAAGAGTTGAATAAGGAAGTTCTTTTGAAAAAGGGGGAAGTGATCAGGTTGACTGAGGACCTCAATCGTTTGCAAGGAATAGAGACAAAGCTGAAAAACGAGGTTGAGGAACTTAGAGCAGATTTTGTTGAAAAGGAAACCCACATTGCTTATTTAGAGGGACAAATTTCAGCGTTTAACTCATCCTTGGAGAAAGCTCGTGAAGAAGCCGTTGCAGCTTTCAAGAAGTCAGACGAGTACAAGAATCATCTAGACAGTCATTATGCAGCTAGCTACGAGGACTTCCGTGCTAATACCAAGGAGGCTTATCCTAACCTGGACTTTGATTCCTTCAAAATTCCTCTTGCCACAGAAAGTTCCTTGCTTCCGACAAGTTTTGAGGACGTCAATGTGGTGGATGATGCTGATAATGAAGTCACCCAGGATGCCACTGTTACCAACAGGGATGAGCCAAAGTAGGGTAGTTTATCTCAGTAAAAATCCTTATTACTTTAGTTTATTGGAAATGCCTGTTGTTTTGGGCTTTACCCCTCCTTTTTTTTTTTTATTGAAGTAGAATTTTTTCGTCCAAGTTTATGGACGAGTTACATATACAATTTCCTTTATTGGCTTTACATAACTCAAGGGTTTTTGGACGGTGATCGTCTACCTTTCTTTAATTTTTATGAACAAATATCTGTTTTCATTCTCATTTTTCAGTGTTTGAACATGTTATAAGTTTTATGAACAAGATTTGCTCATATTCGTCCATATTATTTTTGTGGTGGTGTGGTCCGTCCACTTGTGAGGACATTTTACCCCATCTTGAGTACATGAACAAATTTTTATTTACATTGTCCATGTTAAAGTAAACTTCATGTTCAGAATCTACCATTTAGCACAGCTTATCTATAGATGGCATTTATTTTTCTAGCTTGATCCGTCTATATGTTTGACTTTAGCTTTTACAATTATTCGTCCAAGCGTGGACAATCATCTATTCGTCTTTAGTAAAAGATATTTCTAGCACTTGCTGGTCCATGGATTGGATTTTTTGGCTGGTTAAATTCGTCAATGGACTTGGACACTTTTACATGCAAGTTTTTCCTCGTCCATTGGTTAGACGAAAGTACCTCAGGTTTTACCTCGTCAAGCACTTAGACGGATATACCTTGGGTTTTATTTTTCTTTGCTTTATCCTTATTCTAAGGAAAGCTTATAGACGTTATATCCCTGCGTCTAGAGATTTTATTCGTCTTTGGCCTTTGCCCTTCTTGCAGATTAGTTTGAACAAAATCACACAAAATAGGAGATTCTCACAACATTAGGTACTTTGAAAATCCAAACTAGATATACATACGTAAACATTGTCCACAAGCATGGCATATGCTTAAAAGCTAATGCCTTAGGAAATTAAAAATACTTAGACTAAGTACATAACTTCGTCCATCATAACGTCATCCATAAACAGCGCAAAAGTTAGAAACTAATGTGCTTTCTTAAGGACTTTATTTTTTAAGGACTTAAAATATTTAAAACACATAGTAGTAGTAATAAATATAAGCAAACATGGGAAAGACATCACGTAACTTCCACTTCGTCCATAATGCTCGTCCTTGGTGATGCTTGTCCAGGTTGACCCTTTATTGGTAATACCTCATTAGGTGCTCCATATTCCAAGGGTGCTCTAGCTTCTGTCCATCGAGGGCTTTTAAGTAGTATGACCCCTACCTTTTGTAGTTGATAATCCTATAAAGCCCTTCCCAATTAGGCCCTAGCTTTCCATGAGCCGAGTTTCTGGTTGCCAAGGAAACCCTTTTAAGGACGAGGTCTCCAATGTTGAAGTGCTTGGGTTTCACCATTACATTATATTGCCTAGCCATAAGATTTTTGTACCTTGCTGTTCTTTGCTCCGCGTCCAACCTCACCTCATCTATAAGTTCGAGGTTAAGACAAAGTTGCTCTTTGTTTTCTTCATCTTGATACTTTATCACCCTGTGGCTGGCCATGTGCACTTCTGCGGTATGACTGCCTCACTTCCATAGGCTAGTTTAAAAGGAGTTTCCCCTGTGGGGGTCCTAACTGTTGTTCTGTAAGCCCACAAAACACCAGGTAATTCATCTAGCCATACTCCTTTTGCCCCTTCAAGCCGAGTCTTGATGATTTTCAACAAGGATCGGTTTGCTACTTCTGCTTGTCCGTTGACTTGTGGGTGGGAGGGTGAGGAATAGTGATTCTTGATTCCCAGTTGCTCACAAAAATTCCTAAAAGGTGTGTTGTCAAACTGTCGTCCATTGTCAAACACTAGTACCCTAGGCACCCCAAACCTGCATACAATGCTTTTCCAGACAAAGTTCTTGACATTATGTTGTGTAATTTTTGCAAAGGGTTCAGCTTCCACCCACTTAGTGAAATAATCTATTCCTACCACCAAAAACTTCATTTGTCTAGTTCTAGTTGGAAAGGGGCCTAAAATATCCAATCCTCATTGTGCAAAAGGCTATGGAGCAATCATTGAGGTAAGGTACTCTGACGGCTATTTGGGGACGTTGCTGAATCGTTGGCATTGACTACAGACCTTGACATATGCTTTAGCATCAGCTTAGATAGTTGGCCAGTAATATCCTACAGGACGACCTTGTGGGCGAATGATTTAGCTCCTGAATGGTTACCACATGCTCCTTCATGAACTTCCCTCAACACATAATTCGCCTCGTCTGGATCTAAAAATCTTAGATAAAGCTGAGAAAAATCTCTTTTATATAGCACCTCATCCATAAGGACGTATCTAGCTTATTTGACCCTAAGCTTTCTGGCCTTGTCTTTCCCTTCTGGAAGTGTTCTGTCTTTCAGGTATGATGCTGTTGGGGTCATCCAATTTTCCTCACTTCCTATCTGTAGTACTTCTAGAAGATCTATGCTAGGCATATATTGAATTTTGTTAAACTCGTCCATTACTTCATTCGCTGAGGCTTCCTTCGCCCAGGTGTCTGCTTTCATGTTCTCTTCCCTTGGGATTTGAATGAAACTAGTTTCCTTAAACTTCTTCACAAGGCGTACTACCTTATTCAAGTATTTCTTCATTCGTTCTTCCTTGGCTTCATATGTTTCATTTACTTGGCCTATGATCAACTGAGAGTCCCCCAGGACGAGTATTGATTCTGCCTTCACGGACCTAGCCAATACTAGCCCTTTAAAAAGGGTTTCATACTTAACTTCATTATTAGTTGTCTGATATTGCAAACGAACCTTGTGCTTCAATTTATCTCCTTCCAAGGATTGTAAAACAACTCCTATTCCTCCTGTTTGCTGTGTAGACGATCCGTCAACATGGACAATCCATTTTTTACTACCTCCCATTTCGTCTAAGTTTTCATAACTTGGAGTGGATTCCGCAATGAAATCTACTAGAGCTTGAGCCTTTATCACATTCCTTGGTTGGTACCTGACGTCAAACTCACTAAGCTCGACTACCCATTGGATCAGTCGTTCTGCGGCTTCCAACTTGTTCATTGCTTTCTTGAGTGGATGGTCCGTCATGACATTGATGACATGGGCTTGGAAGTAATGCCTCAACTTTCTGGAAGCTGTTACTAATGCAAAAACCAATTTTTCCATCAGCGAATATCGTCCTTCCGCTCCCCTAAGTGCTCAACTTGTGTGATACATAGACTTTTGTATCTTTCCTTCTTCTCTGATCAATGCTAAACTTACAACATGTGGGGACATTGCCAAGTATAAATACAATTCTTCTGCTAGCATAGATGGGCTTAGTAATAGAGCTGTGGTGAGATAAATTTTAAGATCTTGGAAGGCCTTTTGACACTCGTCTGTCCATTCGAACACTTTTCAGAGAACTTTGAAGAAGGGTAAACACTTATCTATGGCTTTCGAAACAAACCTGTTCAGAGCTGCAACTCGTCCAGTGAGGGATTGGACTTCCTTAATGTTCTTCGATGGTTCTATGTTCAATATGGCTTGGATCTTATCTGGATTCGCTTCAATCCCCCTTTGTGAAACCATGAATCCTAGAAACTTTCCCGACGACACCCCAAACGCACACTTACTTAGATTCAGCTTCATTTTGTATCATTTAAGCATCTCAAAGGTCTCTTGGAGGTCTTCTAGATGTCTTTCTTTGTCCAAGTTCTTTACAAGCATATCATCCACATACACTTCCACATTCTGTCCTATCTGTGGATGGAACATGTAATTAACCAACCTTTGATAAGTTGCCGCAGCGTTCTTCAGACCAAAAGGCATTACCTTATAGCAAAATAAACCTTGACTGGTAATGAAGGACATTTTTTCTTGATCTACCTCGTCCATCTTTATCTGATTATATCCCGAAAAAGCGTCCATGAAGCTTAGCAACTAATGGCCGGCTATGGAATCCACCAACTGATCAATGAGTGGCAAAGGGTAACTATTCTTAGGGCAAGCTTTGTTCAAGTTAGTAAAATCCACGCACATCCTCCACTTACCATTCGCCTTCTTGACCATCACCACATTAGCTAACCAATTCGGGCAATAAACTTCCCAAATAAATTGTGTTGTGGTTAACTTTTAGACCTTTTCCTTGATAGCGTTGTCTCGCTCAGGAGCAAACACCCTCTTATTCTGACGAACAGGCTTGGAAGAGGGGTATACATTCAGTTGATGAGTAATTACACTTGGATCAATTCTTGGCATGTCTTCATGACTCCATGCAAAAACATCAATACTCTTCCTCAAAAATCGGACGAGGTCTCACTTCGTCTTCTCCTTCATGCCTATTCCAATTCTGATGAATTTTTCAGAATCATCTTCTTGGAAAAAAACATCTTCCAGTACCTCAGTTGGCTCTGCAACAACCCTTCTCTCCTCAATACTCATTGTCTACACATGCTCGTCCAAATCCAACATGGCTAAATAACATTCTCTAGCTGCCAACTTATCTCCCTATGCTTGTCTTACTAGTACTCCGTAGGGAATTTGATTGATAGATGATAGGTAGATGTTACTGCCTTCCAACTGTTTAAGGTTGGCCTTCCAATGATGGCATTGTATGAGGACGAGCAATCCACTACAAGGAAATTCACTTCCTTGGTTATCTGCTATGGGTATGATCCCACTACCACAGGCAATGTAATAGTGCCTATAGGCTGCACTTTCATCCCTCCAAATCCTATCAATGGTGAACATACTGGACGAAGTTGATCTCGTCCCAACCTTATCTGCTGGAAGGCAGGATAATACAATATATCTGCTGAACTTCCATTATCCACCAACACTCTTCTAGTTATGTAATCCGCGATGAGTAAGGTAATGACAATTGCATCGTTATGGGGATGATGGATTCTTTCAACTTCCTCATCTGTGAATGAAATGGTTGGCTCATTCGTCCCCCTCGTCCTTGGTGATTGTCCAGAGAGTTGGACATTCTGTACTACTTTGAGATACGTCTTCTTTGATTTGGAAGATTGCCCCATTGAAGTCTCTCCTATGATTACTCTTATCTCTCCAAGTGGGGTTCGTAATGATTCTTCCATCTTTCCCTTCAACTTTTCATCTTTATGATCCCTTCCTACGAATGCTTCAACTTTCCTTATCTAATAAGGTATCTACTGCTTCAAGTCATAACACTCGTCCGTGTCGTGCCCATGATCTCTATGAAAGTGACAATATTTATTCTTATTGCGCTTGTTAGGATCTCCCTTCATTTTCTCCAGCCACTTTAAGGAAAGGTCATCTTTGATTTGCATAAGTACTTGATCAAATGGAGCGTTTAGGGGCGTGTAGTTCTAACTTCTTCCTAAGGATGAACCTGTCTTTCTATTATCTCGATCCTTCTTCTCTTCTATCTGAGCTTTCTTTGAACAAGGACCCTGTTCAATATGACAAGGGGGATCCAATTCCATACGTTCTGCTTTCATCCGCTTCTTGGCTATGATTGCATCTTCCGCATTCATGAAATTCTGGGCTGAATGGACGAGTTCAGCCATGGTTTGAGGCTCCTTTTCATATAGCTTATGGATGAACAAATCTGAATTGACTCCGTTATGGAAGGTAGCCAATAACAATTTGTCGTCCATCTCGTCTACTGTGAGGGCTTTTCTGTTGAAGCAAGTAATGAAGGACCTCAAGCTTTCATTTTCTCCTTGTTCAATAGTTAACAGGCTGGACGAGGAGCACTTGTGCCTTTGTCCTTCGATGAAGTTATTGACAAACAACTTACTCAACTCTTCAAAAGAACTCACTGTGCTTAGAGGTATCTCGCTGAACCACACCCGCGCTGGTCCTTTAAGGGTGATAGGGAAGGCCCTACACATAATCTTGTCTGGAACCCCTTAGAGATGCATTGTAGTCTTGAAAGTAGCAATATAATCGAAAGGGTCACGCGTTCTATCATATGAATCCAAGAAAGGCATTTTGAACTTCGGGGGCAAGGGATGACCATTGATAGAAGCCGTGAAAGGGGAATTTGTTCGATGAACCAAATCCTCTACGAGATTTGCCCTTCTCATGTTCTCCCTCATCTCATCCATGACCTTCATCATCTAATCCATCTCCTTCTCCAAGTGTGGCACCCTTCACGAAGTGGTGCCCTTTGATGAACTCTCAGGCTCAGCATTTCCTCCTCTATCTTCTTGACTCTGGGCTTGTCCTTTAACATATCCTTCATGACGTTGCCTCCTTAGATTAATCTCCCTAGTTAACTCTTGGTTCTGACGAGTTAATTCCGCCATGGCGGCTGCCATAGACTGTATGTGTTGAATGGAAGACGATTGAATGATAGGCGCTGACTGGTGATCTCAGTGGGGATTGCTAAAAGCATCCCTACTCTCCTGGTGGCTTGGGCTAGTGGCCCTTGATCTTGTCCGAACCATACAACCTTTTGTCGGAGAAAGATAAACTGCAAAACTCGAAATTAATCATTTTCCACAGACAGCGTCAACTGATAATGCATAGAAAATTAGTAGGCTAAATGCTTCAGATTTCGATGGTCTAGTGGTTGCTTGGAAGGCCTGAAATGAAAAAGACAAAAGATTAAAGGCGACCAAGGTGGACCGACCAAGAACCCTCTGATACTTAAGTTAGTTTTTTTTCTCTAGAAACTTAGAAACTCCCAACTTTTTTAGAATAGAGAAAACTTTCCTTTATTTTGTCTGGATGAGTCCTTATATAGTCGGCCTTATAGCGGTTACTTGTTTAGTAACTGCTCCAATATTTGTGGAGGTTTCGAAGGTTCAAACTTTAACTTCCACAACTGCTATAGAAGTTAGAATAATAAACCTTATCCTCCATAACTATCACAGCGATGAATAAGAGTTTTACTCATGCTTTAAAATAGTAACACGTGGTCCGAATTACAAGCTGTCGTAGACAAATCCATCTCTGGAAATTTCCCAAGTGTTGAGGGGTCGTCCGTGTTGTCCCCAGACGGACAACCTTTACTTTTATGGACAACTTTCTTGTTATAGACAATCTTTTTATGTTGGGTTGATCTTTAGCTCTAGATGACTCCTATGGATGAATTGGAGATAAGTTCGATTTTTAGTTCCCTATCAATTTTTATCCCTTCTTTTTCTTTATCTGTCTCTGAATATTATGAGAGTACCATCTAGCCTGCAGGGGCTTCTTTCTTCTGCAATATTTTGCTTAAATTTCTTTGTTCCACATTGCATATTCCAACACCTTAAATAGGTACAATTCACTTTTCTAAGTTTTCTTGCTTCCTTTTCAAACCGACCAAAACTACAATAAAACCGAAACTAATTGATTCCCAACTATTTTGGTTGGTTGCGGTTGAGAATTTCACAAACCGAAATTTTCGGTTTTGGTTGGCCAAACTCAAAAAAACCGACCGAACCGAACCGATTACACCCTTCTTAATATAATCTTGTACGATGACCAATATTTTTTTAGGTGCGCTGTGCACTTGAGAATTTTAGTAGGCTATGTGAGACATTAAGCCCAATTAAAAATAGGGGGTGAAGTTATGTTAAGCATGAGCAGCACGTGAGACATTTGAGCCCAATAGAAATGTCTCCACTGTCCCACAAAGAGGAGATAGGAAACCAAGAAGGAGGAAGAAGACAGAGACAAAGAGATTCAGAAATCAAATCGCATTTGCGAATTTTAGTATAGAGCAGCAGATCAAATCGGATCGAATCAAATCAATCAAATCGGATCGGAATGTCAAGCACAGGAGCATATCTAGCACGTAGGCCCACGCCCTTGTAAAGGTGTCCCCCTACATGTTAGGAGTGTCTAGTTGTATGTGTGCGCATGGTGCTGATGGGAAGTGCGTATGGTGATTATGAGGCCTGTGTGGTGCTGCATGGGCTAGTGCTGTAGGGTGTGCTTAGGCTGCTAATGTAGGGGGGGGCGTATGTTGCTGATGGGGCATACGTGCACAACTGATGAGGGGTGTGTGTTCCAGTGCAGCCTGGGTGTGTATATGACTATTCTTCAGATAATGATTGTATTGATTAGCTGGCATTGTATACTTGTATTGTAGGTTAGTTACACATGTATTACTTGTAGTGGTGATGTGTTTACCTCATGCTTATGTGGCATATGTGTGTTAGTTGATGTAGTGAGCTAGTTAGAGTGAATAGCTGTCAAGGTAGTTACACAACTAGCATTCAGTTAGTGACTGAGGGTATTAGACTAGGGAAATGTGGAGGGAAGTGTATGAACTGTTTTGTTGTTAATTCCATAATTCCTTTCTCTGTTTTCTCTATTCCTTCTAATTCTCTCTTTGTTCCTCCCTGTCCCTGTTCTTGGAGGTTGGTTGTCCTCAAATTCAACTGTCATATTCCCAATTCCTTGCACTACACCTTCTCCGCCATCAGTTTCGCCATCGCCATTGGCGTCTCTGTCCTCGATGCCGCTTAGTCTCTCTCAATTCTCTACTCTCTAATATCTTTCTATCATTATCTTTCATTTTTATGAAAATTTCATTCTCTAAAATTTGTCAAAATCCTAATGTTGTAATTATGTGGTTGCTGATAGGGGTATTTACATAACCGAAAGCAGTTTGATCGGCACTGCAATCAAAGCTCCTCGTATTACTTCCAAAAATCTCATTAAGTAGTCTATCATTTCTTCATATTTTTGTCTAAACAAAATTTGTCTTATTTGTTGATATGAATTTTAAATCTAATTAGCCATTGATTGATTCAACTTCATTGTTTGTTGGTTTACAAAGTGGTTTTCTGGGGTTGTGGAATTGTTAAGTATCTACTTCTACATGTTAATTTTATCTTTTGAGTTTTGGTTAAATTTGAATTGAACTTGATAACAAAACTCACACTTGCTTGGTGTTTTCTATAATTGAAATGCAATAAGCCCTATGAATTCATAGAGAAGAGGTGTTGGCTTGGTAGGTTTTAGAATATAATAGTATAATTCATATCTATGTAGTTGACAAACTATGCAGAAGTCACTGAAGAAGTTGTGATTCTCGCATAGAAAATATGATATGATTTTCCTCAAGTCTTTGAAAGTTTAGGATACAATATGACATGAATACTTCAATAAATTTATATATAAATCAATATCTTTAAGTGCATTTTATGTAAATTTTATTTTTAATAGATAACTAAGAAATGTTAGGAAGCCTAAAATGTGTGTGTGTTTAAGAGAGAGTGAGAGAAAAATAAAATTAAAGAAGTATGCTACAGTATCCATGAGTATCTAGATTGGATACAGATACAACTTCTACTGTGTAGTTTACATGCTTCCTAGACTTTAATGGTAGAATTGGAATCTGTTAGTAAATGTGCATTGCATTTGTGTATTATGCAGAACATGAACTCACTCCTTAGCCTAGTATTCAGTGGTTTGGTGATGTAGGATAAATTGTGGAAACCTATCTAGCGTGCTTGTGGTGGGTTTAGAGTTTTGAAAAATTGTGGACTTGGGATTCAGAGTTTAAGAAGAAGGGGTTAGGGCGATAAGATGGGAAAAAATGACAATATACTATTTCTTGAAACAAACAAGTTGTCATAAAATAATGGTTATGGTTTTGTTTAGGAATCAAAGGTTGGTTTGATGATTATTTGATAGAAATAGTATGTGGGGTCATAGAGTTCTAATAGCTAAGAGGAAGGACTTGATTGGAAGTTCTAATGAAGAGGGAAAACAGAGAAATTAATGGTGTCAGGTGCTGTTTGAGCTAGATCTCATTGTTGTATTTAGGGGAATCATATTTTGTGGAGATAGGTGTTTGTTTCACTAAATTCCTTATTTTGTGAATTTACTTTCCCAATTCAACATCCTTATTAATAGGATTAACTTAAAAATTGGCAAAACTTCAGGGGAAACAGGAGGAAAGGTTAAAGATGATATAGAAGATCAATTAAGAAAGAGGAACATATGTGTTGTTAACAGATGCAGCATGTGTAAGAATAGTTAGGAGTCAGTGGATCACCTGCTCCTGCACTGTTCTTATGCATATAATTTATGGAAATTTGTGTTTAGCCTGTTTGGCATTTCATGGGTGATGCCTAAGCTAGTGGTGAACTTGCCAGTTTGTTGGAATAAGGTTGTTGGTCGGTGTCAAATAGCAGTTGTTTAGGGGGTGATTCTGGTGTGTCTTATGTGGACTATTTGGAGAGAACAGAACCATCCTTGAGTTGAAACAATTCTTTTTGCTTTCTTTGTTTGATTGGATTATTCCTTCACTTTTGGATTTTTTTTAGATTTGTGTACTTTTGCTTAGTTTTCTGTATTCCCTCAATACATGGCTTGGGTACCCATGGGAGCATTTTGTACTTTTTCTATTTTCTTTTAATAAAGTTCTCTTTACCTATAAACAACAAACAAAGCCTTAGTCCCAAAATTTTGGGGTCGGCTACGGATTCTCAATAGAATAGTTTCCTCCATTCTACTCTATCTATAGTCATACTCTCTGTTACTCCCTTAATTGTTATATCATTTTTTATTACTTCTACTAATGTGGTTTTTGGTCTTCCTATACTTTTTTTCATTCCTTCAACTTAGATCAACTTGTTCTTTCTCACTAGTGCCTAAGTTGCTCTCCTCTGAATATGACCAAACCATTTTAATGACTCTCCCTCGTTTTTTTTATCAATAGGGGCTACCCTTATCTTTAAGCAAATTTCTTCATTTCAAACCCTATCTTTCTATGTATTTCCACTTATCCATTTTAACATTCTCATTTCAGCCATACTCATTTTATGAATATGCTACTTCTTAAAAACCCAACATTCGATATCATAGAGCATAGCTGGTCATATAGTAGTCTTATAAAAATTTTCCTTTAACTTAATAGGTATTCTAGTATTCTATGATTGCACAAGACTCTTGATGCGCTTCTCCACATCATCCACCCTACCTTTATCCTATGATTCACGTCCTTTTCAATCTCTCCATCTTTATGAATTATTGATCTAAGATATCAAAAGTTGTCACGTTAGTATCCCTTTACCATCAAGTCTTACCACCTTTCATTTCTGTTTCTTTTTTTACTAAATTTACATTCCATTGTACTCTGTTCTAGTCCTACTTAATTGAAAGCCTTTAGATTCTAGAGCATCCAGTCAAATTTTTCTAACTTGGCATTAAACAGATCAATCAAGATGATTTGGTAAATATTATGATGAAAATGATGTTATCTCTCTCTTGTCCATGGGTGGCTTGAGGTGTATGTGATTATAATTTTAGGTTTTGGGGGCAGGGTGTAGACACTTGATTTTGCACCCATGATTTAATCAAGGAGAATGACTAGAGTGACCATCCATGTACCCCAAAAATCATGATTGCATTACATTAATTAATTCATTCATTGCATATCATAAAAATGATTTTGAGATTCTAACGGTCGTGACGGTATGTCTGGTTTCCAAATCAGACCATCAGATCGAAATATATCGCATGATCAAGTTTGCATGGTCAGCATGCATTGTGTTTAGGTAGAGTCGACTACGCATGATTAATTTAAATTAATTTTGATTGGTTAAATAATTAAAATTAATTAAATAATTTTGTGATTGGTTGATAATTAGTATCTAAAATAGGATTGCTTGCACAGGATTAAAGGGGATAATTGGATAACAATAAAATCATGGATAATCTGAACTTTATCAAGATTTATTTTAGAGTATTTATCTACAAGATAATTGTTCCTAAAAGAACCTAAATTATCCAGCAAATAAATAAAAATCTTAGAATACGGATTGGAAATACGTCTAAGTGCAAGGACTGGCTCAAGGAAACCTAAAAAAGGAGTCCAAAATGCACCTAAACACGAAAGTGCGATCAACACCCAAGGGCACTTTGGAGTGCCGAATTGCACCCTTAGGGCCTAAGGCCTAATTCTCTTCGAGTGCCAATAAGACACACCCATTTCGAATTTAGGTACATACAAACAGTCTTCTAATATTAAAACTCTAGCTTCAAAACATAAATTATAAACACCAACAGCTACAACTGGAATCTTGCTCCCATCAGCCAAAGTAAGAAATAACTCCCCTTCTTTAAGCTTTCTGGTCTCCTGGAACCCCTGCAAGGAATTGCAGATATGATTAGTACAACCGGAATCCACACACCAGGAATCCATGGGATTCTGTACCAAACATATTTCAAGAAGGAATGTATTATTCATACCTTTATTCTTGGTAGCCTTGAATATTGGACAATTCCTCTTCCAATGTTCTTTCTCACCACAATGGAAACACTTTCCTTTGATCTTCTTTCCTTTTTCAACAACCCCTAAGGCAATTTGTTTACCCTCTTGTTTGGTGAAGTCCTTCTTCTTCTTCTTCTTACCCTTGCCTTTCGACTTAGGTTGAGAAGTAGAAGCTTCACCAACATTGGCTTCAACATTGGAAGTACCAAGAATGCCTTATGCCGCTACCAATTTATTCATTAATTCAGACAAGGTATAAATCTTTTTGTTCATATTATAGTTAAGTTTGAATTCCTTGAATGATTCTGGTAGCGACTGGAGTATCATATCCACTTGGGATTCTCCATCAATATCGGCACCTAAAACTTCCAATGTATTCAGATTAGAGATCATTGTATGACAATGCTCTCTCACTGAACTTCCTTCAGCCATTTTGGTATTATAAATTTGCCTCATGGTCTCTTGCCTTGCAGAACGGCCTTGCTCACCAAACATCTCCTTCAGACTTAGCATGATGTCTGAAGCTTAGAACATTTGAGATAGATGCTAGGATGTAGCACTTGGCCATTTCATTAGATTTCTGCCAACGATCATATCGTTGTTTTTCCTCAAGAGGAGCATCTAATGAAGGAAAGTTAGAACATGGTTTAGTAAGCACATATTTGTGCTCTTCAGTAATGAGAACTATGTCCAAATTTCTTTTCCAGTCAACATAGTTGGATCCAATCAGTTTGTTTTGATTAAGAATAGTTACAAGTGGGCTAAATGATGCCATGTTCAAATCTGAAAACAATAAACATGAATATAATAAGTAAACTGGACATTATCAATTTAGCATATAAACATATAGTATGGATCCTTAGTAAAACCATAATATAATATATGCAACGACAACCCAATCCCATATTCAATATCCCTCAGCATAGAGTGAATATAAAATACTATGATTGATTGAGAAATATTCTCATCATTAGCTCTATCATAATAACTCTTATCAAACACTAATAATATGCCGTTATACATTTGGCCTCAAAATAATGATAGTAAGAACTCAGCATAGAGGATACTATAATATTTAGTCTAGTGTATACCATTATCTAGAATCATGTGTAGCCACATTTCATCCCCTTAATAGGCTTATTTTGTAGTACCATGATACAAAACACCCTCCGCATGGAATGCAAAGCTCGAGGCTAAGACAAGGTGTTTGATCAAACTACTATAAACCAAGAAATTCAATCTTGTAAGACCATGAAATAAATACTCTCCGCATGGAATGCTAAGCTCAAGGCAAAGACAAAGTATATATTCCACACTACTATGAACCGACAATGGAGGCCGTGAGATCCAACCCTTGTATCTCTCTCCCACTAGATGTTTTAAAGGAAAATTTTTTAGTTTTAAAACATGCATAATCTAATTACACATAGTCTTACTCCTTTTACATGTGAAAACACTTAGAAAAAATTCTGATTTTCTTTCTTTCGATCGATCGAAAATGCCCCTCGATCAATAAAAAAAATTAAGAAATTCGAACTTGATCATCTGACTCTTTCGATTGATACTCGATTGCCTCTCAATCGATCGAAAAACAAATTCGATCGATCGACTAGCAATCGAAAATCAATTGATTTAAAAAATCTAATCACTGTCTCATTCGATCGATTGAAAGTGATTTTTGATCGATCGAAAATCGTGAAATTTGAATTTCCAGAATTTTCTTAAGGCAGTTTTCTTCGTTTTTCATGAACAAACATTCAACATATGAACATTACAGACAGAGATTGATGTCAAAACTAAAATTCATTGATGCTATTGCCTTAAGATTCAATTTAACGTACTTAAATTTAAATTTAAACAACATCATAACACCGATTTCAGTTTTCATCAAATCATAGTTTCAACAACATGCAGAAAATTAAAAAAATAAATAATCTTCTAAAAATATGAAACTATCATCTCTAATTCTAAAACTCACAAAACATGTTATACAATTCGAAATTGAAGACCACTCTGATACCATTTGATGGAATTAAAGATGAACGCAGCGGAAAAATAAGTTTAAAACGGATCTACTTCATTCAATATTGATAACATGCACTAAGTAAATTTCAGAATTTGAAAACAAAAGAGCGTACCTTGAAGCGGTGAATTTCAAAACAAAGATCGAAGCACTTGGGAATACTTTTAATCTTCACTCCAATTCCACTAACGCTCTAGATGTGTGGTCTCTCAATCGGTTACAAAGAGATAATTAGAGAGTGACATTCACTCACTTCCACTTTCAGAATGATGTTACTTACATTTCATATTCTGTACGTTTTTCCCTTTGTATCTAACCAATTATCTAATTGGGCTAACCTTTTGGACCTTTCCAATTGGGCTTAAGTGTGTGGCTTGGAGTGGGACCAAAAGGGACCAATAAGACACTAGCTCCAATGGGTCTTGGGCTTTTCTGTCAACTCTTGACAAGTCCAAAGTTACCATTAACTACATTTAATAGCACTATATAAATATAGTTGCACTCTAGGCCTTATCTATAAATTATATCCCAAGACTTTATTATACACGCAACCCCTTCATAAAATATTCGTAGTAATACAAAGTCATTAATGCAGACTGTTACTTTGTAAATTACTACATCTTGATCATTGAGTACCTGATTTAATCCTTTAAGTTATTCATAATATATTTATGAAATCTAATTTCATAAATATATACTTTAGTAACTACTTACTAAAGTGGTTAGGCCTAACTCTCTGAATAACAAATCCATTAAACTTATCTCAAGGGAATATTTTATATCTCCGTTAAGAGACTATGAATTCCATCTTGAGAATATATGTTTCATCAACACTAAATATGGCTGCCCAACATACTGAGGTTTTGACCGTTACTTTAGATCTCACTCCTGATATATCAAAGCAACCTACATCTTATGATCAGGTCCATTATTCTCTCAGGATTAAGAGTTCATGCAAATGCAAATCGTGAGATTTATTATTCATTTGACAGTCTTTAGGGGAATAATAAATCTCACAGCGGTCCAGTTCAATATGTCTTAACTCTTGAAACATATTAACACATCAACTAGAAGTCTCCACTTCTATGATCAAGACAAATCATCGTAGTTGATATGTTATAGTCTTCGCAGATGAAATGCCCAATTTCATCACCAACTACGAACTATAATTCTGAGTTTACAAAGAACTTGTGATTTATATCTTCTGTGACTTTTTACATAAATCACATACTATGCATCTTATAGACTATATGATAATGTCCGAATATTCATGTTACCATTATTTCAGATAATAATAAAACAAATTTATTAAATATAATATTAAGTCATACATAATGTCATACACAATATCACACTTAATATCATACATTGCATCATACAATAGGATTTAAGGGCACTAATCCTAACACATCTTCATTAGATGTAAATCTAAATTTTTTTTCTTAAAATAAAAACAGATTTGCATCTTCATTAGATGCAGATTTGAATTTTACTTAAACCAAAAACTGATTTGTATATTCCTTAGATTCAGATCTGGTTTTTTTTAACATAGCAGATTTTGAAATAAAGAAAAAGATCATGAATGGTTGCATTTGTTGTGTTTGTTTTATTCAATATATGTAGCATAAATTTATTCCATGAATGAAATACTCTTCTCAAGCAATCTTTTTCATATTTTCTTCAAACATACAAAAACAGATCTGATCTTTTGTAAACCAAAATCATTTTTCTTAAGTTCTTAAAAAGAAATCTGAATTTTCTCCCTAAAAACCACCTTTTTCTTACACAACAAAAGCAGGTCTGATTTGTTTTATAAACCAAAATTTAATTTTTTACTCACAACAACAGATCTGAATTTTTTAAAAACAAAGAAGAGGATGCATTCATAAATAAATTTATGTGATTTAGTTTTATTCACATGTACAACATATCATTAATTGCCGTGATGATTTTTAAGCCTAGGAGGTAGATTGTCTCATATCCTTCAAAATAATCTTTATACATCTAGTTGTAGCAGTAGATCTGTTATTTGGATGGAGGAATTGGTTAGCACTCGTCTGATATTTGGAATTTGGCACCGTTGTGTTTGATGGGAGCATTTTAAGAGAGCGTTATAATCACACATTTGAGGATGAGAAGGGTTTGGGGAATCAGCTTCTTGCCTCATTTATGGACTCCTTGTTTGATTGGTCTCAGGCTTGGGGACTCACATCTAGTAACTCCCTTCCGATAACATTTTTTTAGTTGTTTTGTTCTTCTTTGTACTTCTTGGCTGCCTTGTGATCTTTTCTCATGAAGTAGTCTTTTTTAATAAATCTTTTCTTACTTATTAAAAAAAAAAATTATTACCCAAAAAAGAAGAAATAACATTGGTTCGACATCAAACTTGAAATTATGAAAAAGTAGTTGGAGCACTAATAGTTCTAGCGTTTTGCTTTAGTTTAGAGATATAGCATTCTTTCAAACTATGATACAAAACAATTCTCACTTACAGTGTCTTCAAGCATATACAATGTACAAGCTACTACATAGTATATAGACTTCTCTAGCTCATCATGAGTTGGATTTGATGAACACCTTAAATATGTTTTTGTACAAGCAAGCTTGGATATATATATATATATATATATTTTCAATGGATGAAGTTGCTCAACCTAGTTTGTGGTTTATTTTATGGGTAACTGGGTTTCTATTTTCAAGTATCATATATTATGCTCCAATCATCCCCACAATGTTAAAATTCAAGGCAAGTTCAAGCTTTAGAGAATTTAATTTAGAAGCACACAATACCATATGGTTGCAAATTATATAATGTCTGGATATGGAAATTGCAATTTTTTACCTTCAAAGATACCTTGAATTGAATCTATTTTTAGCCCATTCAATGGACTAGCAAAGCACTTCTTCTAGTTGAACTTCTCATGCACAACTACTTATTATTTTGTGGTATAAACCTGTGATACCTCTTTATGTGATGATGGCTCTGGTTCTTTTGTTATTTCAGTGTTATCTTTTGTGAAGCTGTTGCTATTTATGGTGTCATTGTGGCAATTATTCTACAAACAAAGCTAGAGAGCGTTCCACAATCACAGATTTATGAACCCGAGTCTCTTAGAGCAGGATATGCAATCTTCGCGTCTGGGATTATCGTGGGCTTTGCAAACCTTGTTTGCAGGTACAAATCTCCTCTCTTTTACTCTTACATACTCCATTGGAATTCTCCTAATCAAAACTCAGAATTATTTTCTTTCCTTGCTCTTACAATCCGTCTGATTCTTCTTTTGACAACAGGTTGTGTGTTGGAATCATTGGAAGTAGTTGTGCCTTATCTGATGCGAAAAACTCCACTCTTTTTGTGAAGATTCTTGTGATCGAAATCTTTGGTAGTGCACTTGGGTTGTTCGGAGTGATTGTGGGAATTATCATGTCAGCTTAAGCCACATGGCCTGCAAAAGCGTAATTTTCTGTTCTCATTGGAACACTATGGAGCGGTTATGACCGAGTTCAGTGTATTATGTATCGTAAATGGACTTTGCATCTTGTTCTTTCAGCCATTATTAATAGGCATCATAAAAGTTGTTTCGGAGATAGAGATTATTCAATCTTAGGTTGCATTTCTGTTGATGGAAATGAATTTGTTAGTATGTTAAGGTTGGTATGGAGATTCATTTGCGTCATTGTAATGTTGGGCTGCATTCCAGTGGAAACAAAAGAAATTTTAGGAATATGTATCATTCTGTTGACTTTCTTTTCCCCTCTTTTTTATACAAAGTGGTGCCCAACTTTACTATTTCACTCTGTACCCATGAAACACGAACTCCATGGACCAATAATGTGTTGAGTGGAACTTAAAACACTCTGAGTTTACAGGTCCTTCAAATATATTGAGACCATCACCTGGATGTACCCAACAGAACTTCGTAATCTTGACTTATTGGGGGTATTGTGTTGAACCCCTCTCCATGCTGACCCTTTTTTCCCTTTATAAATTAGTTTACTTGTTAAACATGTTATTTCTCATAAGATGGGTATGAATACAGATTAGGGTATTTATCAGTCGATGGATCTCTAACACCACGTTGACCCTTGCTTTTCGAAAGAATGCTTTCTGACTACACATCACAATTGTTAGTGATCAACGGCCAAAATGACCAAATACCAACGTTGGCAAAAATATGTAGTGTTTTACCACTGTTTGAGAAATATTTAATAATCTATCACATTTTTTAAATTTGAGTTTGTGAAACTCGAGTTAGACATGAAACTCGAGTTTCAAAAACTCAAGTTTTATAAAAAAAAAATGCCCCTAACGTGGATTATTTTAATAAAAAATGTCACACGGAACTCCAAAATGGGGGTTCCTGTAATATGAAACTCCTCTTCCAGCTTGAGTTCTTCAAAATTTGTCATAAACGTTTTAATAGTCTCTTACTGTGCTTTAACTGTTGACTAGAACATGCGAACAAAGACACTTTTATTGACAAAAAATTAATTCACCAAAGGTATACCACCCTTGCTTATGGAAATCTAACTGCTCCTACACTACTGAGACAAGTAGGTAGACTTTTACACTCACATGGCAAAGTTAGACTTTTAGACTCACTCCCCTACAGCACTAGGTCCTCACTTTTCCCTATGCTTGATGTCCAAGCTTTGTTGACATTAAAGCTTTGTTCAAATTTTTTAAGAACTCGAGCTTGAAGAGCTCGGATTTTGTTTATAAGGAATTCAAGCTCCCTATGGATTTTTTTAATTAAAAAAATTCCACCTCAGCGAGTGCTACGGTGGTTATTTTTATGGAGCTCGAGTTCCAAAAGAATAGTAGATTCTTAAATATTTTCAAAACAGTGGTAGATCACTACAAATTTTGGCCAACAGCTATACTTGGCTATTTTGGCCCGTGGTCAACACAACCAAACAACCAATGTCTCATTCTTGATAACAGAGAGAGAGAGAGAGAGAGAGAGAGAGAGAGAGAGAGAGAGAGAGAGAGAGAGAGAGAGAGAGAGAGAGAGAGAGAGAGAGAGAGAGAGAGCCTGGCACTGCAACACCTCTATCATGGCTAATGTTGTAAATGTATCATAAAACAACTCAAATTAAGATCAAGAAAAAACTTATTTATGTTCATTTATTTAGTAAACAAGCTAAGTTTAAGTTTAGGTTTATGCTTGACTATGAACGAGACAAACTCAACGTAATAGTATGTTTGCGAACAAGTTCATGAGTATAAGAGTTGACTTGAGTGTGTGTATATATATATATATATTAGAATCTTATATATTTAAATATAGATATGTAAAAAAATATAGTTAAACATAAATGAGACCGGATTGTATAAGTGAAAAAATTATATACTTATTTATTATATTACTTTTATTTATCATTTGTAATTTATTGATAATATAAATATATATTATAAATTGTAAATTATTTTTTATGATATGATGGTAGGAAATCTCATTTTCATAAATGAAAATCATTCTACTAATTAACTCAAATAATAAAACTGCAATTATAATTTAGCTATTTATTATTAGCATAGATTTGTGAAGTGGAAAAAAAATAGTTGTGGTTTTTACTATATATAGGAGAAAAATAAGTTAATCAGGCAACTCGTGAACAAACTAAAACTTGTTTGACAAGAAAATGAACTAAGTTTGAATGTAAAATCTAGTTTGGCGATGAGTTCAAGCTCCACTCATGTTTAAAATAGAATTAAATGAATCAATTTGAACTTTTATACTCAACTTGACTCATTTACAACACTAACCATGACATGAATTGAAATTCAATAATTTGGCTTCTTAGCTAGAGCTAAGTGAGTTGAAGGTAGCTTGAACCAAGTTATTCGTCTTGATGAGCATTCTAGAACTCATGAACTTCTTCAAATGGAAGAGAAAAATCTTGTGAAAATTTGAAGACAATTGCAAAAATTCAAAGGCTTTTAAGCTTCTTAAAATAAGGGATCTAATTTTTTTAGGAATGGACAATCTGCTTTTTAGTTTGGGGATAGGTGATTTGAAGGGAAAATGAGGGTTCAGGCAATCGGTTTCCAAGTGGTTTTTTCAAAGCCTTCTAGCAAAGATTATCTTTTAGTGTTGAGGATTTCATTACCTAAACTTGTCAAAAGTTGTCATTGCCTGTCAATATGGTGTGGTAAGGTCTGTTCTGGTGGTTGGTGGCTGGTGTTTGAATAAACCTTGGTACAAATTGTGGTTTTTATGCTACTTTGCATTGAATTTTGTTATTTGTCAAAGGATCTAAAAACTTGTCAATCAAACATTTTAAATTATCGTCATTGACAAAGGTGTGGTCACACAAGGAAACAATGTTTAACATTGAATAATGCAAAACTTTCACGACAAAATTGAGCTTTGCCTTATTTTTCACAATAGAAATCCGAAAGAGATCCATCTTTATGCGTACATCGTGCACCGATAGTATTCCATTACCATAGGGCACCATAATGTCCCAAATAGGCACACATAGTAAGTGGGTGCATTTGGACCTTGATCAACCCTCGATATAAAACTTTGCAAAGTTAGTCACCTCCTAATCAATTCTAGTCAAATTTTCTCAAAATCTAGGTTTAACAATAAATCAATGGAGTTTACTATTCTTATATCAGATTGAGGTGAATTGGTTTGTTTGCTTTCAACCTTAGTGGTTCCAGCACAAATTTGGTGAAGTCTAGTACTTAAGTCACATGAAAACCATTTGAAAAGTTTGGGATGTCAAAATGGGGTAGTGATCAATTTAACAAAAATTTATTTCACATTAAATCTTATCCATTGGCCCAAATACTAGGTGGATAACTATTTATCAAACTTTTAGTTATGTTCAACCATTCTGTCATTTCATTTATGGAAAAAGATGTAAATGCTCCAACATCTACATGTAACCAATAGTTTCTATCTACCATATTCCACAATTTTATAATGTCACTTCAATTCAAAGGACTCAATAGACAATAATCCTTAAAACTCAACACTATTATATCACAATTGTATTATTTTTAAAATTTGATAGGTCACAACTGTATAAAAGAAATGTATACTCATTCTCATTAACTCAACACCATTACATTGTAATTGTATGATAGAAATGTCTGTCCGTTCTCTTCTTGGCATAGGTTATGGGTGCCCACTATTTTGGCATAGACAATAATAACTATTTTAAACAAAAGGTATCATTATATCTTTACTATATAATAGGAATACCCATTGGATATGACTTTATTATTTTTACTTAGCAAAATAGGAAATGTCTTTTTCACCATTATAAGATATATTTCTTACATTTGAACGAAAAAAAAATATTTTTCCTTTTCATTTAAATTCTCAAAAGAATTATCATGATTGAAATTTACCAACTTCATTTGTGTGAGTCCCATAAAATATTTCTCAATCAATAAAATTTTCCAACACATATTTCTCTTTTTTACAAAATACCTCACTAGTAAGAAAATTTGAAAAGAAAATGTGCCTAATGAATTTTCAATTTTCCTTTTTCATATACTTAGAAAATTCTCAAAATATCAAAAACTAAAGAAATTACATTATAGCCATTATATCATGGCAATATAAAGTTTTCTTTTTTATAAGAAACTTTTTATTACAAGATCTCATAAAATTGCAACAAATCTTTCAAATAGTAAATTTTTTGTGTGTGTGTATGTTGGCTTCTCAAATATATATTTTGTTGATACCCATTTTTGCAAATTTGCATCCGAAAGCTCATGAGGAGAAAAGCCCAAGAAAGCCCTAAGAGATGGGTAAAGTATAAGCAAAGAGATAGTAATCAGGTCGTATTCTAAAAGCCCAAAGAGAAGAGAATACATGAATAAGGTCCAAGTGATAACTTGAAAAGGAAGAGTATTTTAAGAATGAAATGGAGCCCAATAAGTGAGGCCCAACAAAATTAAAGGAAGAGAAAAGAAAGTAAAATGGCCAACAAGCCCAACCCAATGAAGTGAATAAATGAAGAGAAAAGAAAGTAAAAAGATCAACAGGCCCAACCCAATGTAGTGAATAAATGAAGAGAAAAGAAAGTAAAATAGGTTAACAAGCTCAACCCAATATATGGCAAAAAGCCCATAATGCCCTTGTATAAGGGGATAAGGATGAATTCTAATTCTTTGGAAGTAAAGCAAGGTGAAATTGTCAGAGTCACAACGGCAAGAAACGCATGAAGAAGAAATAAGACAAAGCCATAGTGGCAGGAAATGCGTGAAGGAGAAACAAGACAAAATCAAAAGCAGAAGAAACGCATGAAAAGGAAGAAGCCAAATAACAAGAAATGTAGCAGTTAGAGCCCTGTTGACCTGCAACTTAGCCAATGCAAGGGAGACAAGGCTCGCGACTGAAAAGGAACAGAGGGTATGGTTTGGTGGAGGGGGGAAAAGACCTAGATTTGGTATCCTACCAAGACCCCTTTTAGGAAATGCTTTATTGGGAAAGTCTTACCAAAATGGGCAGGAAATTGGTGGGAACCATCTTATTCATGTTAGAGAGTGAGGACAAGAGAGATTAATGAGGGTTTGTCATTAAGAGAAAAAGAGAAATAGTGGTATCGTGGCCGAATTGGCTTTTGCCCAAAAATGGAAAAAAGGTTTGTCACTAAGCAAGTAGTAGGACTAAACCCACTACCAACGGCCAAAAGATAGTGGGAGTGAACCCACCTATATACAGCTAGAATGTGTTGAGTGCCTGCAGCAGACAAAAATGGTTGGTGGAAAGTAAGGGCACAAAAAGGAAATCACGTAAGATTGATATTAGGTATAAAAGGAACAATGCCCATGAATATGGGAAGAACGCACAACAATCATGAGAAGAGGGACAACAAGAACACTAAGAGCCCAGTAACCAAGGAAGTTAGAAACAGTGAGTTGAAAGTGAAAGAAGAGAGAAAGAGGGAAAGAAAGTGAAAGTAAGAGAGAATAGAGAGTTGAGAAAGTAGATTATACACGATAGACCTAACATGCATCAATGGGCAACCTTTTCCTTTCTCATACAAAATCATACTCTCTATCATGTCAATCAAAATGATAGCTATTCTAACCCATTCTCCAAACTACATAACTTTATGGCGTTGTAGGTAATAAGGTTAAGAAAGTTGGAGTTTGGGCTCTTTTAGTGTTATCCTGCGGAGAATACTTTTACTGTTTGTTATTATGTTTGTTGTTATTATTATTATTTATTTCTGCTGCTAACATTCTTGGACTAAGAGCTATTCTGCTAATACTATATACATATATGTATATATAATTCTCTTTGTTTGGAGTGTTTGGTCTTGCGCACAGATTGATTCCAGGGGAATCCTGCAGAGAGAACCAGACCCAACTTCCCTACCCCTGTAGAAAGCCTTAGCCCAACAGCACAAAAAGGCACCCATATATATATATATATAAAAGCATTTCTTTTTTCTTTTTCTTTTTTTTATAATAAAAGGCATTTTTCAATCTCATATCTCACTAAATTGCATAACCATATATTTTAATTAACTCACCAATATCGTTGTGAGTTGCCTTTGAAATTATACTTAAGACAAGTATCTTGAGAATCTAATTAATAAGAAATTATCTTTTATGTTCAGATAAAACATATTACTATGTAACAATAAACATTATCACATAACGAAAACATGAGATCTCAATTCATAAACAAACTCTTAAAACACAAACTATAATTTTAGGAACGAATAAGACTAATCTTTATTATTTGTATGACTTCAACATGGACAGACAAATCAGAAATTAATAACTATTGGATTTTTTTACCTCAGATTAAACAGAGAATATATTCAAACACATCTCAAGTAGCGCAACATGTTCAATACTGCACCACCTCCACCTACACCAACCCCAACCCCAAGATACATTAGCTTAAGCTCCATGGATCTACACTACACTATATTTGTTAGAATTCAAGCACATATGCCCTCAACAATGGCGGAACCCATGGGAACCAGAAAAATAAGAGAAAGAGGGAAAAGTTTATATGTGAATGAATCTGTATATTAAATAAAGTGAACTTTGTTCCTTATATACAATGAGAATAGGCCAGTGAAGTTAACTGACTATTTACAACCTAACTAATTAACAATCTACCAATACAGAGCTAACACATGTCTATTACTATCTAACTAATTACATCAAGATTGAACTACTTGTAGCTCTAAAACTATCTATACAAAATGACTTGTAGCTTCTCTGTTTTCCTTTTCTATCTGCTGCTACTGCAATCTGCTCTGTAGCCTGAAGCCTCAAATGTCATGCTTTAACACTCCCCTTCAAGATGAACTATATATATTAATGAAGTTCATCTTGGAAAGAAGATATAGGAACTGTCTTTGTGCTAGAGGCTTTGTAAATAGGTCTGCCAACTGATGCCTTGTAGGAACATGAAAAGGCTTAATCACTCCATCTTGAATCTGTTCTCTAACGAAATAACAATCAACTTCAATATGCTTGGTCCTTTCGTGGTATACTGGATTGGCAGCAATATAAACGACTGCTTTACTGTCACAATAAAGTGCAATAGGTTGTTTATGATGAACACCAAAAGTAGCAAGCAATGAAAGCAGCCAAACAATTTCACTTGTAATAGTAGCCATTGCTCCATACTCGGACTCAGCAGAAGACCTGGAAGCCACTTGTTGCTTCTTACACTTCCAGGATATCAAGAATTCATCCAAAAATATACAAAAACTAGATATAGACCTTCTGGTATCCACACATGCTGCCCAATCAGCATCACAGTAATACTTTAATTGCAGCTTTGAATCAGCAGATAGGAAGAGACCTTGTCCTAGTGTCTTTTTCAAATATTTAAGGATCTTGTATGCAGCTTGTAGATGTGGCATCTTAGGAGCACTCATAAATTGACTCAACTTGTGAACTGAGTAGCTGATGTCTGGTCTTGTCAAAGTCAGATATAACAATTTCCCAATTAGTTTTCTATACATTGAAGGATCAAGTACTGCATCTCCAACTCCACTGCTCAGTTTGACAGATTGATCCATAGGAACATTTGAAGGCTTACAAGCTAATAAGCCTGTATCTGATAAAAGCTTAAGAGTAAATTTCCTCTGACATAAGGACAAACCCTTAGACGTTCTAGCAACTTCAAGACCTAAGAAATACTTGAGAGTACCTAAGTCTTTAAGTTTAAAGTTGTTATCCAGAAACTGTTTGAAGGCATTAACAACATCCACATCATTACTAGCTATCAAAATATCATCAACATAGATCAAAAGGATGATGATACAACCCTTGTCAACTCTGGTAAACACTGAATAGTCTGACTTGGACTAAACAAAACCATGGTTGATGATGGTGGAAGAAAGCTTAGCAAACCATTGTCTAATAGCTTGTTTAAGACCATACAAAGACTTCTGAAGAATGCATACCTCCCCCTTGCTGCCAAATCCAGGAGGAGGAACCATGTAAACCTCCTCAAGCAAATCCCCATGGAGAAAAGCATTGTTGACATCTAATTGAGAAAGATGCCAACCCTAAATAGTAGCCAAAGCAAGCAATGTCCTGACAGTAACAAACTTCACAACAGGACTGAATGTCTCAGAAAAATCAATGGCCACAGTCTGAGTGTATCCTTTAGCCACTAACCTGGCTTTATACCTCTCAACAGACCCATCTACCTTAAGCTTAATTTTGTTGACCCATTTACAACCTATAGGAACTTTACCAGGGGGCAAAGCAGTCATTATCCAAGTATTATTGGCTTGCAAAGCTTCTATCTCAGCTTGCATGGCAGCCTACCATCTAGGATCCAAAAGGGCTTAAGTATATGACTCAGGTTCTTTATGAATGGTCAACGCAATAGAAAAAGCCCTATATGGTGTGGAAAATTTATCATAAGAGAGAGTAGAGGATAAAGGATATAAAATACCTGAACTTGGAGCAATGGAGTCAGATGAGGTAAGGAGGGAAGTTGAGGCCAAGACTGAAGTGGAGACAAGATTGCAATCATAGTCCTGAAAGTAAGTGGGCGGCTTATGGACCCTTGAAGAATGCCTAAGGGGAAGAGCATTTTCAACGGGAGGAGGTGTAGGATCAAAAGGTATGGAAACATCAAAAACAATATGTGGAGGAGAAACAAGATCAGGGAATTCATCAGGTGGCACAGCAATATCACAAATGTCAAGTGAAGGAGAAAATTCAGCAGAAATATGAGGAGGTGGAAATGAGATAGAATGAGATGATAAGGACTAATCAAAAACACAAGGAATGGAAGGAAACATAGAATCATTAACTGGTGAAGGAGGTGTGACAGATTTGGAAAACCATGATTTGAATGGAAAAATAGATTCTTTGAAAATGACATCTCTAGAAACAAAACAAGTTTTGGTGGCCAAATCATATAGATTGTAACCTTTAATACCATGTGGATAACTAAGAAAGATGAAAACCCTTACTCTAGGATCAAATTTAGATCTGTTTCTGCATAAAGAAGAAGCATAACAAAGACAACCATACACCCTTAGATGTGCATAAGTAGGTGGATGACCTAAGAGCTTCTCATAAGGGGTGACATTATTTAACAAGGGACTTGGAATCCTATTAATGAGATAAGTGGCAGTAAGAACACAATCACCCCAAAATTTTAAAGGCAAATTAGCTTGAAACCTCAAAGCCCTAGCCACATTAAGAAGGGCTAATGTTTTCATTCAATAGTAGAATTTTGTTGAGGTGTTTCGACATAAGACAATTGATGTATAATTCCTTTGGAACTATAAAAAGATTGTAAAGCAAACTGAGGACCATTATCAGACCTGATTGCTTTAATTTGAGTATGAAACTAAGTAAACACAAAATTGTAAAAAAATGGAAATAAAGATGATGCACATATTTCTGTGATAACAAAAACACCCAGGTGCACCTATTGTAGTCATCCACAATGGTAAGAAAGTACTTTGATCCATTTAAAAAAGGAGTAGAGTAAGGACCCTAGATATCAACATGAACCAATTCAAAACAAGAAGAAGAAGTATGAATGGAAGTAGGAAAAGTCAATCTTCTTTGCTTTGCAAGAGGACATATATTACAATCAAATGTGACAGATGTGAAAAATTGAAGTGAGTGAACCATGTGATCAATGGCTCCACTGTCTAAAATCCAGTCATTGGATGTAATGTGTGAAGTGTTGATATGAGAAGAAAAAACTGAATATTGTAAAGAATGGAAAGGTAATTTAGGAAACTGAGGAGAAGACCAAGTACCTGACATCTCATGCCCTTGAAGACCCTTGGATGGTTGGGTAATGATTGTAGCAACTTGATGAGTAACAGAAGTAGACTCCTGTGGTGTTTGTGTACCAAAGTGAGCTTGGGTATTCAACAAACTAAGAAACTGTTGATATTCTGCTCTAGTAAGGCTGACACTCTCCTCAGAAACATCAGTAACAGCAACTGTGTTGGCAAAGGAATTTCCACCTTGTTGACCTTTGTTCTTAAACTTATAGACAGGTGAATAATCGTGTAATTTGTAGCATTTGTCAACCACATGGCCCAAAAGCCCACAATGGGTACACTGAGGTCTGCCTGACTTACCCTTGTTGAATCCTTTAGTGAAACGAGTATTGATTTTGACTGCCAAGGCTGAGGATTCACTGGTTATCTTCTTTCCAAACTTCCTTTGTTTCTCATCTTGAAGCAAAAGAGAGAAACCTTGCTTAATGAAGGAACAGGATCCATAAGCAGAATTTGTCCTCTCACTAAAGTATAGGCGTCATTAAGACCCATTAGGAAGGTCATGACACACTCTTCTACTTGATATCCACATGAATAAGTCCTGTATTCAGAAAATTCTTGCCACAGACTCTTGAACTTGGTGTAATAACCATTGATAGTCAAATCTTCTTGAGTCAAAGAACAAATCTCTCTCTTTAACTCAAAAATACGAGGACCATTCCCTTGTGTAAACCTATGTTGCAAATCCAACCAAACCTCCCTTGCTATCTTGAAATAAACCACACTAGGTTGCAAATCCTTTGAAACAAAATTAAATAACCAAGCAAGAACAGTACTGTTACACTTACACCAAGCAAAATAACAAGGGTGATCAACAGACTCAGGTTTTGGTATGGAACCATCAATGAACCCAGTTTTGTTTTAGCATCCAAGGCAATGAGAACAGCTCTACTCCAGGTAGCATAATTCTCTTTAGTGAGGTTTTGGACAACAAGAGAAACACCTGGATTGTCACTATTAGACAAGAAATAGGGACTAGAAGAGATTTCCCAAGGATGAACAGTTGAAATAGTTCGAACAAAGGTGCTTGATGTGCTATCACCCATATTCACTAACTCAGATTTTGACTAAACAATCAAGATTGAGTATTTTACAATCAAGATTCACAAACACTGAACCAAGATAACAAAAAACAATCAATTGCAGTAATCCCAAGATTTCTTCAAGAATCAATAATGAATCCCACTGATCAATCAATATCTAAACAAAATTCAACTGCAGAAACCCTAAGATTTTACCATAGAACAAGATTCGAAGAAAATCCCAAATCCAATCTCACAATCCCTAGGCTTTGAACTCAATTGCCAGAAATTGCAAATGAAATTCAAGAACGAAATAGAGAAGACACAAAATCAGTGCAAGAATCAAGAGAAAAAAAAAAAACACAAAGAAGAGATTTTCTACTTGATCCGAAAGAACTAAGCACTAAAAGTAAAGAGACAAGTAAAAGATTGAACTAGTGAATTCAGAGAGTTTCAAAAAAATACCAGATGAAGCTTTCAACTAGTTCTGCTCTGATACCATGTTAGAATTCAAGCACATATGCCCTCAACAATGGCGGAACCCATGGGAACCAGAAAAATAAGAGAAAGAGGGAAAAGTTTGTATGTGAATGAATCTGTATATTAAATAAAGTGAACTTTGTTCCTTATATACAATGAGAATAGGCCGGTGAAGTTAACTGACTATTTACAACCTAACTAATTAACAATCTACCAATACAGAGCTAACACGTGTCTATTACTATCTAACTAATTACATCAAGATTGAACTACTTGTAGCTCTAGAACTATCTATACAAAATGACTTGTAGCTTCTCTATTTTCCTTTTCTATCTGCTACTACTGCAATCTGCTCTGTAGCCTGAAGCCTCAAATGTCATGCTTTAACAATATTCTATATAGCAAAAGCTCTACTAAAGAAACACCCTTCACAAAATAACAATTACAAATTGTCCATTCTATTTTTAATACGTGTATTCAGTGTTTTACTATCTTGGAATTTGTCATCTATCCCTTTCTTTTTTTGTTCATCTAAAGAGACATTCTATATAATCTTTTCAAGAATGGCAAAGCCTTTCTATATAGAACTATCATTTAGCATTAGGTGTTTCAAATGCTAAATTTTTAGCATTTGGTACACCAAACACTTAAAAACCATACCTTATGAGATGTGTCAAATACCCAACAAATTTGGCATTTGTTATAGTACAATTATAACAATAGCACTGTATGGCAAAGTGTGCTATTAATTTTTTGTCTATTTTTTATTTATACTTTTCTCACTCTTTTGCTAGTTCTCTACAGTTGGGCCAGTTGGCATTACTCAAATTCATTCTCTCTCTCTCTCTCTCTCTCTCTCTCTCTCTCTCTCTCTCTCTCTCTCATATGAGAGTTGAGACTTGGAAACCAAAAAGAAAAAGAGTAAAAAAAGAATTAAAAAAATAAGAAAAATAGTGTAGGATGTATTGTAAAGTAATGTGTTAAAATAGATAAAATGATTTTTTTTTTTATTTGTCAAAATAGCTTTTTTTTTTTTGAATGTCTGATGCTAATGCTCTTACAAGAAAATTTAATCACAAAATAATGGAAAATAAATTAGGCGATAACAAAAACATTACAATTGGGCTATTTCATTTTCATGACAAGGTTTAGACTTTATAACAACATTATAATTATTATATATTTTTATCAAAATGCACCAACACAATACTTAAGGGGGGGAAATTTCGGTGACAAAAAGTTTTGAACTGCTTACAAGAAAGAGCTGGCAATGGTAGGTTCCAATTAACTCAACTAAGTCTTTGATAGTTGAATAAGAGATTTGGAGTTCAATTTCTGCCTACACCAAAAACCGATTGATGTCTTGATTTGATGATAAAGAGCTATTATCAGGAGCAGACACCATATGTTAAAACTATCTCAAGAAAAAGAGTTGTAAATGATGATGTTAGATATATCTGAAAAATGACAACTGTCGTTTGAAATGTAAGGAGGATCCACATCATTCTATTGGCAAATTTTGAATAACTATGAAAAATAGTCATGCTTGATTTTGAATAACTAGTACAATGTTTAAGATATTCATCATCACAAGCATTAAGTTCACATTATTAATTCAACACAAGAAAAAGATGGTGTTGGTAGAACTGCAATGTATTGGATTCTATTAGGCTGTTGATAATACCAAACAGACTTCCTTTTCGTGGGACCCACCAGTTTTGAGTTATAAGTGATGAAAACAGAGTGATAGGTGATGAAAACTTGCAAATCTAAACAGCCCCTAAAGCACTCGGTTGTTCATAACTGGTCCACTATTAGGCTGTTGATAATCAAACAATTGGTAAAGCCATGTACAGAATCTACAGACATATATGGTCAAATTACTAGGTTATTCCCTTAAAATTTCTTTTAATAGATTTCAAAAAAATGCACATTTTCAAAAATATCAGAGCATAATCAATCATCAAAACTATAATTCATTTCAATAATTCAAAAAAGCAACTAAAAAAGAGTTATAAAAATGCACAGCATAGATATAAAAGGTAGAGCATACTTCAGCAAATTAGGGTGAACCAGATCAATTATTAGGCTATTCATGTTAATAAAGCACATATACTTAAATAAATAATCTGAAACAAATTAGTTAATAGGTTATTTAAAAAAATAAGGTAGGACTAATCTCAGCTTGAAACAAGTTCTGAGTACCCTATTTAGACATCCTTTTTATGGATTTAGCAAGATTGAGTTTCCGAATTAGCCTCATTCATAACTACTGTGCATTGACATTGATTCAAGACCCATACTTTCATGAAAGGGCAACATTACAACTTCCAAGTTTACTCTTCATACCGCTAAATCTTTTATGAAAGGGCAACATTCCAAGTTTACTCTTCACCATACCACTATATGATATATCTATGTTACCTCTCAAGAGTTTCTTTAGCATGTTTCTCAAAAGTCGAAACAAAACATAAGCACAACCCTACACAGCAAGTTTACAAAAAGAATGTGATATGATTCCAAAAGCACGTAGAAATCAGGTGCTCATATGATACCACCATACCATCCACATCTTTTCTATACTCCATTAACTACTCAAGAACTTAACCAGAACCAGAAAGTAATGTGCACCTAATTCATATTTCCTCCATACTGAATATAATCCCTTGTAGTAAAACTAGCTGAGCATTAAACAGCAAATGGAACGTTCAATGCAAATGACATTCAAATGCACGCTGATAATAAAGCTAATGCATCTCTGTTACACTGCCAATAGGAAATCAATCCTTAAGAGACAGAACTCCAAAGTCCCAAAGGCACTCTGTGAAAGCATCACCCATCAACATAATCAAGTTATGTCAAAGTTAAAAGTTAACTATATCACTAGTAGCTTACTACCACGTCTTTACAATGGAGTAGTCAACTGTTGACGCACACACACGCACCAACTTCACATTAGCTTGACAAGTTAAAGCAAATAAACAATTTTACACTATACAAACTAACCCAAAATTACATTCTGTGTTCTAATGTGCATCATGTGTATTAAGTATTAACAAGGTCACAAAGGTATCTTAGTCTCTCACCTGTGATTTCCAATTCCAATATAACCACCACCAACTCAAAACTAAATGCTACTACACTAGGTGGAGCACCAAAATGGCTTAACCTAGCTGAAAAACAATATATGTCTCTACACAAACACAAATCCTACATCATAAATCATCATCAGAAGTATTTGACACTTGGCACCATGAGAGCCTTTCTTCAGCAAGCTCTAGCTCTCTTTTTACCAAACACAAACGATAATTCAGTTTCTCAATAACTCAACTTGGCAAAGTGAACAGATCGAGAATCTAAAATCCCAAACAACTATACTAAAAAGGTATAAACACAAATAAAGTCAAAGATAAAAGTAGAACGATGAAGACCAACAATGCATGCTAATAGTGAAAGGAACCAGCGAAACAGAAAAGAGCAACTAACACTATAACCCCATTCAAGATAATGCTTTTAATTCTACAATTAAGCAACAATGCAGTTCAAAACAAGTCAACACAAAGCATTCCCGTGCCATTATTACATTCGGATTGAGTTAGTATCAACACGCAATCCGCAATCAAAACTTTCGGAGTTGCAATTATAGTAAAAGTAGGACAATATTACCAAACTAATACACTATATAGTAGCAATATGATTCAAAAGAAGTCGACAAAGTCTTCCCATGCTAGCATTACATTCGGAATGAGTCAGTATCAACACGCAATAATGCAATCCGCAATCAAAACCTTTATACTCGCAATTATGGTAAAATTAAGACAGTATTACCAAACTAATACACTATATAGTAACAATATGATTCAAAACAAGTCAACTCAAAGTCTTCCCATTCTAGCATTTCATTCGGATTGAGTCAGAATCAACACGCGATAACACAATTTGCAATCATAAGCCTTTCTACTTGCAATTATAGTAAAATTCAATCAAAATTACCAAACTAATAGACCATTTATCAAACACAATCAAGTTGTCCCAAATTCTAATTGAGAATTAATTGTAAAATCAGGCATCAATAAGAACCACAGAAACTCAAAATAATCAATGGATCTGCGATTATAGATCTAGAATTGGAAAATTTTGGATAAATTTATTATTGATTTCAGTTCTATCTAACAAAATTTTTTTCTTCTTGTTTTTTTTTTTTTTTTCACATAATTGAACAGAGTACAAACAACTACATATAGAACCCTCTCTACAACATGAAAAATCTTTGACTAAGAATCGAAGTAATCCATTTCAGTGAGCGAGGAGAATGTCATTACTGAACGAATCGATGACCGAATCGGGCGAGTCCTGGACCGAGTTAGGGATCGGGTTGAGGAAAAGCACAGACTTAGCCGCCACGAGCTTCTTCCTCTGGGGGCAGCGCGGGCCGTAGATCCTGCCGGAGAAGCAGGGGACACCGTCGGTGAAGGCGTTGACCGGAGCTTGTTGAGCGGCGGCGTTGGAGGACGGTGGAGATGACGGCGGGGTTGTGCGGTGGAGAGAGATCGAGGAGGAGGAGGAGGAGGAGAGGAGGTAGAGCGAGTTGACTCGGTGAGTCCGGTGGGCACTGATTCGGGAGTCGCGGATTTGGGCTAGGGCGCCGGGTTTAAGGTACTTGTGGAAAGGCTCGGATCTGGTTGGTGAGGAAGAGGAGAAGAGTTTGGTAGATGCTCTGATTCTACGGTTCATGGTGAATGAAGAGGAAGAGAGAGAGAAAGATTAGGGTTTGAGAGAGAGAGAGAGAGAGAGAGAGAGAGAGAGTGGGGCATTGAGGAAATGGAGTAGGGAAGGGGTTTTTATTTTAAAGTGAAGAAGGGGGAGAGGCGGGAAAGAAATGGAGGGAGGGATAGAGGAACGTGGGGTTTTGAAAGGGAGAGAGAGTGGCGCGGAAGGAGAAACATACTATTAGAGGAACGTCAATTATGAGGTTTTTCCCCCCCTCCTACCCTACTTTTCTTTACCTTCTGACGCGTGCCCTTTGCGGTCCTTCTTAACGCTTGTTTTTTTCTTTTTTTTTCAGGAGACCCTCCTCCAAAAAAACCAATAGAACATTTTTTTTTTTTTTCCAGTTTTTAACTTTTATTTGGGTTAATGTCAAGTGGTAATTAGAGATGGCAATATTCGAAACAACTTACTAAGTAAAAAAATCTTTTTCACTTTATTTATCCCAGATTGTATATTAAAACTTAAAAGGGGTGAATGGGTTATACCATCTCGACCAACATAATTAATGGGTTGTGTTAGGGTTGAGAGGGTTTGATACAATTATTAAAATGAGTCAAGTTCGGTTTAAGTCATGTATTCAAATACTTATTTCTTGACACGACACAATCATGACCCGCTAACATAAATTGTAACTGTTAGGTAATATTTTCACAAATATCCAATTTACTATTTTAAAAATTCTTATGCTCCTCTTACTTCCTTCTTTGTCTTGAAATTGCTATTTACCTACCATTGGCTATCTAGATAGTTCTTCATGCATATAATTGCAATAATATAGTCACCATGACAGGGGTGGCCTTATGTGTGTGTGTGTGTGTGATTTTTAATAATTTTGTTTTCAGCCCTTAAAATAAAATTTTGAACCCCCAACCCTAAATTTTGTTTAAACCCAGCTAATATAAGTTTGAATATGATCATCTTAATGCTACTTTCACAATATTTTTACAATTAAAGATTAAGTAACAAGTTGTAATTGGTTTTTATTAGGATCCACAACTAACATAATTTTTTTCCTACCTTTAACAGCTTACCACTTAGGTTTTGTTGTGAAAATGTTGTGTCAATAACACGACTCTTAAAATATTTATTTTATAAGAAAGAAAAAAAAATGTTTCAAATTTTTACTCATTCGTTAAAATAAAAAAAAATTAAAAAAAAATCCAGGACTTGGGCTTACTTTTTCATTGATATCAGAATAAAGTTGTTTTTCCCTACACTTTTCTTCTTCATCAACAAAAAAGTACATAACTATTACAACCAATAAATTTGTATCTATATCTATGATTCTTCATCATTCTCTCTATCTTTCGTTTTCTCTTCTATGTTTTCTTAGTTTTTCTCTCTATTTGATCAAGTAGTTTGATAAATATTCTATAGATTTCCAAATCCAAGAACTCTTTTTGTGCTTGCTCCAACTCCAAGAAACTAACCACGTGTATGATTAGGAAGTTATACACTTCAAAAGTAAAAACTTATACCAGTTACTATTTTTTTTCTTAATTTCACATTTAGTGTTAGTCCAACTCTAAGAGACTAGCCACATTTATGATTAGTTATTTTTATGCATTCAATAGTTGTTGTCTTACCCATATTTATACTAAATTATATTTAGAATACTATTTTAAGTTTCTCAAAAAAAAAAAAACTGTGGGTGCTCGAGAACCGAGGATGAAGTTGAAGAGTTGCAGTATTAGTGTGGGGATACCACGGGCCCAAGGAGGAAGGTTACTCGAGGAGAGGAAGGGATGAGTTAAAAGGACTTTGAAGCGTTCCAAGTGGGAAGAGGGATCTGATGAGAGAGAATCAGTGATCATGGGGGAAATTTCTAATTTGGAGTAGCCTATTGCCTCCGCATTAAATTATGGGCAACAGCTTTATCAATTGCATTGATGAGGAAGTGACTTGAATAGTGTAAGCCACAGCTAAGCAAACTCCTTCCACTAACTTCTTAAGATGTAAAAAGAGACAAATGTCAGGAGGGGAGGTTTGTTAGGTAAAGACGGAAGGTTGAGATATGAGGCAGGAAAAGATATATAAGAGAAAGAGGGTTTGCAGAGAGAGGGGATCTAGACACAAGTATCAAGACATAGAAAAGAAACAAAAAGAACATTGAGAGAAGAAAGTGAATAGTAACATCTCTTGTATAATTGTGGCCTCCTTAGGCCAGCTTGTATTAAGAAACAAGCTCATCCATTTATTTATATTTTCTGTTTCTTCCTTATTTTTATCCTCGAGCAGAGCCTCCCTCTTATTGTTTGTTTCCCTCTCTTACAAATTCATTGTTTTGGGCCGTGGTTGAACTGATCGAGCCACTATTCTAAGTGAGCTTGGGCCGCAAGTTTAACTGGTTCTTACAAAAACTATTTTAGATTATTACATAATGTAATATGGAAGTTGTACATATAAAAAAATTAATTTTTTTATTTTTTTACCTGTCCCTCATGACAAATTACTGGCCCTACAACTGTTGACTCCCCTACAAAAAAATCCTGGAACCGCCACTGCACTGTGAGACCTATCCAATCAAGATAAGCTATTGGAAGGAAACATAAGACGTATTAGAGAGCATAAGGGCCTATTGGTAATGTTATTTTAGTAACGTTGTTTGTATTTTTTGGAAACATGTGTGGGTGAAAAGTGAAAATACATGTAATGTTGTTTAAACACTAAAAACTATTGATTAAACTCACCAACCAAACAGCCCCATAAAATTTTCAAACAATGTTCATTTGTACTTTGGGGGTGAATTAGATATTTTTTAGAAGTCGTTATAGTATCTGATACAAGCCCAAACCTCAATCCATGGGTGCTTTTTATATTTTACCCTTTTTAAAAATGTAAATAGACACTAAAACTCAGAATAGATTAATTGTCTTGATTAAAGAAGATTATATGCATCGCCAAACGAAATGATTTAATAATTTCTAAAGCGTATGATTTATGGGAAATACTAACGAGTGCTCTTAGGGTATTGGTTAAGAATCCAATTAAAGAAAATTTTTATGAGAAAAGGAAAAAAAACAATTAATATTTTGACAGCTTTTTTCATTTCCCATAAAAGTGATGTCAAAACTTTCCTAAAATGAATTCTTAACTAGTGCCCTAAGGGCACTCGTTAACATGACCCAGGATTTATTTATGGTTGTTGGATCACTATTAATTGATGCATGCTTGTTTGGTATGTATGTTTGAAGTTGATTTTTCTCTCCCCACAAGTAAATACGTAAGTTAATATGTTTATAAGAGATTTAGATATGGTGAAGTAGTTAAGGCTATTACACCATGTAATAGTGAAGCAATTAGTGCGATTGAAAGTAAAAAAAAAAAAATCATTTATAATCTCATCAGATTGGAAAATTTGTTACTTTTTACTTTTTTACATCTCACACATACGGTAATTGCACCATGCAATAATTGCATGAAATCCAAATATATTTACAAGCAACTTATACAAAATGCAAATAAAACTGTTTCTCAAAAAAAAATGCAAATAAAACTAATTAGGCATGGAACACGTTTAAATTTTTTTAATTCCATGACAAATTATTTAATACAAGTGACAATGTTTCATTATTTAAAAATTTATTTTGTTTATTCTTACAATAGAATGAGTTAATCACCCACCAATTTAGTATCTTATTATAAACAAATTAATTGATGACATTGTTGATGAATCGGAAAATAATTCGTCTAACAACAATAAATGGACATTAATGCTAATTTATGCACACCAGTTATTGACGGAATCTCCAACAAGTTTTGTAACCAATGATCATTAAAGGTGACCAATTTAATCACCTGATACGTTACAAAGGCCATAAAGCCCAATTAATGACGTAATGAAAGCAAGTTACAAGGTCCAGCCCCTATAAAAGGAACCAGCTAAATAAAGGAAAGGTACACACAAAAAACACTTGGAAAACCCAAAAGAAGTTTTGATTATTCTATTATCAGCTGTCATTCTAACTTTATCATCAAATGGTTTTAAGGAAACACCCCACTGGTGTTTTCTCTACCAAAATCTCTCTTTTGTTTTGCAGGCACACATAGAAGACGTTAACTCCGTTAGACAAACAACATACTGACAATTTTAGTCATCATCAGTTTGGCGCCGTCTGTGGGGAAGACATACTTGAAACCAGTGCTCTAACCTGTTGCGAAAGTTTTTCGCCTTTCTAATGGATCCCAATTCTTCAAACCAAATGGAAGAGTAGATTCGAACCCTTGTTGCAACTGTGAAAGAGCTGACCAAGCAAAATGAGGAGCTAAGGCTGAGAAGCGACAATGCCCCACCCAAGATAAAGAACAGGGAACAACAAAGCAATAACGAAGGGGACAATCAAGGGAAAGACAATTCTAATAGGACTGAGCATCCAAGTAGGATGGAAGAAGAATTCCAAAACATGAAGAAATGGATGGATGAATTAAATAACGCAATGAAGGGGAAAGGTAAGAGAAACCTAGACGGAATGATCAAACAAATTGCATCACCATTTACCGCAACTATGCTAGATTTACCACTGCCACAGAAGTTTAGGCTCCCCCAGCTCGATTCATTCGACGAATCAAAGGACCCACTTGACCACATCGATTCCTTCAAAAGCCTAATGAACTTGCAAAAAACCCCGAATGAAATTATGTGCAAAGCTTTTCCAACTACTCTAAAGGGGCCAACTAGAGTTTGGTTCAACAAGATTCCCCCTTCAACAATCAAGAGTTTCAACGAACTAAGAGGTGCCTTCGTCTGTCATTTCATCGATGGCCAAAGGTACAGACAGCCCACTTCGCACTTATTAAGTGTGAGACAGGAAGCAGGAGAATCCTTGAGAATGTATGTGACAAGATTTAACAAAGAAGTCCTACAAGTAGACAAAGCAGAAGATCAAGTGCTGCTTACAGCCTTTCAAGCAGGATTAAGGTCAGAGGACTTCCTATTTTCGATAATTGAGAACCCGTCGCCAACCATGGCTGACCTATTGTTCAAAGCACAAAAGTACATGAACGCAGAGGATGTCTTGGCTTCTAAAGGGATCACGAAAAGGCCAAGGAAGGAGAAGGAGAGAAAAGATCGTCCATACCGTAGAAAAGATGGCAAACTCGCACACAACCTACCAAAGGATAACAAAGGGCATTTCCCAAACTTCACCCCGCTGGTAATGCCTCCTAGCAAAATTTTAATGCAGGTAAAAAATGACCCCATTTTGAGGTGGCCCAAACCAATAAGAAGTAATCAGAGAGGAGAAACAAGAGCAAGTATTGCATTTCCATAAGGATCATGGGCATGATATGGACGAGTGTCGTGATTTAAAGAATCATATCGAAAATTTAATTTAGCAAGGAAAACTAAGAGGTTTGTGGGGCGGAGTGATCAACATTATGGGCCCCGAAAATATGAAGGTGGGGTCAACCTCAAGATGAAGATAGAAGTCTCCCACAAGTACGAGAAAAAGAGAAGCAGCAAGCTGTACAAATGAAGATCTGCAAAGAGAAACTTCGTCCATTCCACTCACCCCTGGTAAGTTTCTTCGGAGATAAGGTATACCCGAAGGGAATCATTACACTAACTGTGGTTGCAAGAACGTTCCCAAATTAAGTGAAGAAGGATATCGACTTCCTTGATGTAGATCGTCCTTCATCCTACAATGTGATCATTAGACGACCAGCACTAAACAAATTCAAAGCATCAACCTCCACTTATTACTTAAAGATGAAGTTTCCTACAGAGAACAGAGTTGGAGAGATTCGGGGAGACCAGGTTCTAGCTCGGGAATGTTACCAAACAGCCTTGGCTATAGAGGAAAACCATACCTGGACAGTCAAGGAAGCAAAGCCAGAAAAGAACCATGCAAAAAGAGTTGGAAGAAATACAGTTAGCCAAAGTGGATTAGACAAGAACTATGAAGATAAGGGCCAGATTAGAAACAGAAATGAAAATGAAGATAACGCAGTTCTTGAAGGATAACCAGTATGCCTTTGCCTGGAGCCACGAAGACATGCCTGGCATAGATAAAGAATTGATAGTACAAAGCTTATCGATAGATTCAAGGCAGAAACCAGTCCAATAGAAATGACCAGTTTTTGCCCTAGAGCGCAATAAGGTTGTCATGGAAGAGGTAGATAAACTATTGTCTATTGATTTCATTTAAGAGGTTCATTACTCAGAGTGGTTAGAAAATGTGGTCATGGTCAAGTAATCAAATGGGAAATTGAGGATGTGCGTAGATTTTACTGAATTGAACAAAACCTGCCCAAAAGACAGCTTTCCTCTACCACAAATCGACCAATTGGTACATTTGACCTCAAAACATGAACTCCTCTGCTTCATGGATGCATTTTTCGGTTACAATCAGATCATGATAGATGAACAGGATCAAGAGAAGACACCGTTCATTACCAATCAAGGCCTCTACTGCTACAAGGTAATGCACTTCGGACTCGAAAACACATGGGCTATATACCAAAGAATGGTTAATTGCATGTTCCATAATCAGGTTGGACGAAATATGGAGGTATACATAGATGACACACTGGTCAAGAGCCAGTAAACAGTGGACCATTCAACAGATCTAGAAGAAACTTTTGATACTCTTCAAAAATACAACATGAAGCTAAATCCGTCCAAGTGCATCTTTGTTGTACCATCTGGGAAATTTCTTGGCTTTATGGTATCACAAAGGGGTATCGAAGCAAATCTAGACAAAATAAGGGCGATAATTGAAATGTCACCCCCGACAAATGTAAAGGAAGTACAACGTCTAAGCAAACATATAGATGCCCTCAACAGATTTGTCTCCTGATCTACAGATAAGTGCTTCCCATTTCTTAAGCTTCTTAAGAAAAAATTCGAATGGACGAATGAATGTACTATAGCCTTTGAAAGCCTAAAATGATACTTGATGACCCCACCTCTTCTAAGCCCCTCAAAAATAGGGGAAGATCTATTTTTGTACTTAGCTATGCCATAGACTCTCTAATACGGGAGGAAGACGGAGTACAAAATCCCGTCTATTACACCAGCTAGGCCTTCAAGGGGGTAGAAGCACGGTATCCTAGCATTGAGAAAATGGTCTTCACCCTAATCATAGCATCACGGAAGCTACGACCCTACTTCCAAGCACACACAATAATTGTGTTGGCCGATCAACCCATGAAGAAAATGATGAATAGGCCAGATGCAGCTGGACAAACGGTTTTGTGGGCTGTAGAATCAGGGGAGTTTAATATCAAATATCATCCTCGAACGGCAATCAAGGCTCAAGCATTGGCCGATTTTGTTGCAGAATTCACTTCAGGGGTGGAGAATGAGATCGACAAAGCATTCTAGATGGTTAAGGTGGATGGATCATCCAACAAAGAAGCTAGAGGAATAGGGGTGGTTCTTGAGACACCAGAGAAAGATGTTATCCAATATGCTGTTTGGCTTCAGTTCCCAACTACCAACAACTTGAAGCTCTTCTGACCAAGTTGAGATTGGCAAAATCCATGGGGGCACAGAAGTTGAATGTATACAGTGACTCACAATTGGTGATAAGACAAGTGAACAGAGAGTATGAAGCTGTTCAAGAAAGAATGCAGCGTTATTTGCAGATAATCCTCCACCTAGTTGATCAATTCGAACAAGTGAATTTCTTGTAAATCCCAAGGGAGCAGAACGACTAAGTTGATCAATTGGCGAAATTAGCTTCATCAAGCGAATTCAATTAGGCGAAGGGAGTTCATATTGAAATACAAACAGAATCAAGCACTAACGAAGTGGAAGTGTTGCCCGTCCAAACCCTAGAAATTTGGATGACTCTCATCCTCAACTATCTTAATAATGGAGATCTTCCAACAGATTGCAAGAAGGCAAGGAAGTTGTGCCTAAGAGCCTCAAGATTTGTTTTGATTAATGAAGTTTTGTATAAACGAGGATTCATGCTTCCTTACTTGAGGTGCCTGATAGAAGATGAAGCCAACTACGCACTTCGGGAAGTCCATGAAGGAATTTATGGTGATCATTCAGGGGCACGATCACTCACTTCAAAAATACTGAGAACATGCCACTACTGGCCAACTATGAAGAGGGATGCTTTTGAATTCGTCCAAGCATGTGACAAGTGTCAATGATTTGCCAATCTAAGCAAGATACCAACAGAAGAACTCGCACCCATAACTTCTCCTTGGCCTTTTGCTCAATGGAGGGTCAACATAGTTGAACCACTCATAACTGGGGGAAAACAAATTAAATTCTTGGTGGTTGCCATAGATTACTTTACTAAGTGGGTAAAAGCAGAACCCCTAGCAAGGATTACAAAGAAGAATGTGCAAAACTTCATTTTGAAGAATATCATCTGCAGATTCGGGGTCCCCAAAGTGATTATCTTGGACAATGAGTGTCAATTTGATAGATCTTCTTTCCAAAGTTTTTGCAACAGGCTAGGGATCAATAACCACTGTTCATCATCAGGACACCCCCAATCCAATGGGTAGGTAGAAGTGACAAACCATACTTTGCTTAAGATAATCAAAGCTCAACTTGAGGGGGCAAAGGGAGCTTGGGTAGACGAACTACCAGTGTTCTATGGGCGTATAGAACAACTGTCAAAACTCCAAAAGGTGAGACTCCTTTCAACTTGACATTCGGGACTGAAGTCGTCATACTAGTGGAAGTTGGACTCACTAGTTTTAGAGCCACAACGTTTGACGAATTAAAGAATGACTAAAAACTAAAAGTCAATCTTGATCTACTCGATGAGTTGAGGGAAAAAGCTTGTACAAGAATGGCCAAATACCATAATCAAGTTGCATAATATTACAACAGCAAAGTGAAAGCCAGAAAATTCGAAGAGGGTGACTTAGTCCTGAGAAAAGTCTCCCAAGTTACAAAAGACCCAACATTGGGAAAATTGGGCTCGAACTGAGAAGGATCCTATAAAGTCAAAAGCTACACGCGAGAAGGAAGTTATCGTCTAACAAACATGGATGGGATAGATTTGCCTCATCCATGGAATGTTGAACATCTAAGGAAATACTACCAATAAGTATTTCCCTATTTTTTCTAGCCTTTGAGTTTTATTTCCCATTTTTGTATTTCATTCAAGAATAAAGGTCCTTTCCTAACAAGAGACCCTGAATAAAAATATCTTGAAATTTCTCTTCCAAATGAGTTAAGTTATTTGTCCTGATAGCGCTTTGATCGTCTAATGCACACAACGATCATGCAATAAAAGATGAATTGCCCTGCCGCGTGCAGCAATAACAAATAAAAGACGAATTGCCCTGCTATTGAAAACTTTTGCGGAAGCAATATAGAACAAAAATTTATATTTTGTTTTTAAAGATCGTTGTACCACACAACCATAGATTCTAAATAGAACAAAATTGCGTACATCTCTTAGCAACCCAAGTGTGTTGCCTCCCAAGGTATTCACATCTCTCTCTCTATTTCTTTTTGAGTTTTCAGAAGACTGCAGTATCACTCAGTAGTTCTGATGGCCAACCACTAAATATGATATTATAAAATCTTATTTTATAGTAGACTTCTAAAACCCCAGAGAGAGGTTGGACGTGGGGTCCTTGGGGATCCTAATCTTCAGCCGTAGGATTTTATCAATAACTTTTTGAATGTTATTGACTTATCTTGAAACTCTTTCCAAAATTATTCCTTAATTTTCTTAATCATATCAGGAAAATATTTGAACTTCTACATATTGTAATAATGTCCATCAACACATTGCAATTGACCCCTGAAGATTAGAAAGTTACAAATGAGGTCCCATTACTTACAATTTTATATCTATGTCCTTCCACCATACTATATTCCCACAAGCCACTAGGACTAGATTAATATCACTGTTATGTCCCTAGCTTATGTAACCCTTAATTTCTTGATTTCATAATTTCTATTGGACTCCAAAATAATTTTGAAAAAAAAAAAAAAAAAACTCTTTAATTATATATATACAATATTATATATATGAAAAACATTTTCGAAAAATGTCACCGGCCAGTTCTGTTTTGAGTCCAACTTCAATATGAAAATCAACTGAATATACTATCTTCTTTAGAGACTGGTGGATTCATTATTGAGCATTTATATATCTTACTCATTACACACATAACCCAATGTGTCTGTATACAGCCTTTAAAATCAGCATCACCAGTTGACATTGTCAAAGTTATGTGCATAATAAATAAATATACACAAACCCCTCATGTTTAAGGACAATAGAAAAATTGTGATAGGACAACCTTTTAATTAACAGTGATCGCTCTATAAGGTGTCCTTGATCGGATCCAATTCAATGTATGTACTTGTTACATTACACCCACCTGTCTGTTTAAAGTCACTATCTCAATGATGGAGTAAATCATCCTATCATATAGCAGCACAGCAAGTGTAGGCTTTAGTGGTAATATTCAATTAATATCCACAGCCAGAACAATTTAATAATCTATGAAAAATCATTACTCCCTGTCTTTGATTCCTTAACCATTAACATGATTTTTCTACAAAGGTGACATCACATGCCACATTTAAACAATGAAATATACCTATAAAATTATGAATGTGAAAATAAATTTTTATTATCAAATAACAAATGCATAATATTGTTTTTGAGAGCAAATAATTCTAACAGCTACGTACAACAATCGCAAACAAAAGACAAATTGCCATGCTACGTGCAACAATCACAAAATAAAGGGACAATTATTCGATGATACATTTAATTGTCCAACATGGGACTTTTCACAAAAAGTATTGTCCCACGGTACAGAGCAATTACAGACGAAGCAAATGTATAACCACAATTTCACAAGGTTCAAGTAAGAAATAGATCTCACATGCAAAAAGAGAACTTCTAATGACAATAAAGTCTTAAAAATAGAGGGATGCAACAATATTGTCTTATGCCCAAAACATACCGGCCCAAAAGGGGAAAAAAAAAATTGTCTTATGCCCAAAACATCCGGGCCCTAAACAAAACAAAAAAAAAAAAGGTTTTTTCTTCGCTCGAAAAACATCTGAGCCTAAGAAGATAAAAATATATGCCTACACCACATTGATATCACTAGTAACGGGAACTGTACTTCCAGCATTGCCTTTGTAGACACTCGATTTTGCACCCATGATTTAATCAAGGAAGATGGCTAGAATGACCATTTATATACCCAAACTTCATGATTGCATTGCATGCATTAATTTGTTCATTGCATGTCATAAAACTGATCTTGAGGTTCTAACAGTCGCGACGATATCCCTGATTTCCAAATCGAACTATCGGATTGAAAGATATCGCATGATCAAATTTGCATGGTCAGCATGCATTGTGTTTAGGTAGAATCAACCACACATGATTAATTTAAATTAGTTCGATTGGCTAGACAATTAAAATTAATTAAATAATTTTGTGATTGATTGTTAATTAATGTCAAAAATAGGCTTGCTTGCATGGGAATAAAGGGGATAATTGGATAACAATAAAATTGTGGATAATCAAGACTTTTTGGAGTATTTATCTAGAAGATAATCATTGCTGAAAAGACCTGAATTATCAATAAAAGAGTTTATTTTTTAGTATATGGATTAAAAACGCGTCTAAGTGCGAGTCCCTGCTAAAAAAAGTTAAAAAAAAACCTCAAAAAATGAGTCCAAAATGGACCAAAACTCAAACGAGGACCGGCACCCAAAAGGGCCATTCAACACTTTTGGAGTGTCGATTGGCACGAATTGGGCCCTGGCCCGAGGGCACTTGGATTGAACTAAAACACATCCTTTTCAATTTTTTAGAGATAAGGACACATTCCAATTCGTATTCTAATCACTTAGCTAATTTTTCGAACATCCCAGCCTCTATAAATTGAGGCTGCATCTCAAAATTCAGCAAACTTTTTCACGCTCTCTAACCCCCCCCCCCCCCTCCTTTCTGACTCTTCTTTTCTATTATTTTCTCTCTTACGTTAAACACATTCTGGAGGCTCTAGCCTTAGGAATTTCTTTTTTGTAAGTAAGATATTTTAAGTTTCAAGAATAATTGAATAAATTTTTTTGTACCCTAAAATATTCCCTCAATAAGAAAGCACGTCCATGCAAGAGGTAGTTTTTCTTTTTCCTTTTTTCTGGTGTTTTTTTTTTTTTTTTAATTTTACTTAATGATGCATGAATAGATGTGTTCTTTTATTTTTACTTTCTGATGTTAATGCTATGTGTTGTTAAACTTTTCTTTAAAACATGTCCTTAATTCTTTTGTTGTTATGATTTTCCTTTTGAGTTTCAAAAATCTGCTCATTAATAATTTAAAAAAAAAAACTAAAAAAACAGATCTGTATTTTCATTAAATACATATCTAAATTTTTTTTTTACACATCAAAAGAGATCTATATTTTCATTAAATACAAATCTAATTTTTTTAAGAAAAATTCCTTTGTCACAAAAATAGCAGATTTTGAGATTTAAAAGAGGAAGTCAATAGTTGAGATGTTTTTGTTTGATGCATGTAGCGTAGGTCTATTTCTGAGTGTAGTCCTCTTCTAAAAAAGTCTTTTTCTCATTTTATTCATAAAAAAACAGATCTGATTTTTCTTCTCTACAAATCTAGATTTTCCTATTTACAAAACGAATCTTTTTTTTTTTTTTAACATATAAACCAAAAACCAATTTTTTACTTTCTTTCAAAACAGATCTGGTATTTTTTTTTAGCAAAAAACCTTGTTCTTTTCACTTAAAAAAAACAAATTTGATTTTCTTTACAAAAACTATTTTTTACCCATACAAAAACAGATCTGAGTTTTTTTATAAAAGAAGAGGACACACTCATAAAATGGATTTATGTGAGTTAGTTTAGGGTTGAGTTTGTCATGTATGCAACATATCATTCATATCATGCATAAAGGGTATATTGCTCATGATTGTCTAGAAGACCAGACTCTGTCTACGCGGAATGGGTACCTAACACCTTCCCATTCTGTAACCTAACCTCTGAACTTAGTTTCTTTTGGATAGGTAGACCTATGCTTTGTCTTTATTTTTATTTTTGGGTAGATTGTAACTAGGACAAAAAGGCGTGTAATTCTTTGGTAGATTGTAACTAGGACTTCAAGCCTTGTAATATCCAATCTATCAAGTTTGTATTTTTATTCAATTAATGACAATGAAACTTTTTGGTCATGTAAAGTTGTATTTAATTTTTTTCTTTTTCTTTTTTTTTTTTGTATAAAAAAAAATAATTGGCGACTCTACACCAATTACCCAAAAAGAGAGGTGTCCTGGAAAAGCACCCAAATCTCTTTTTTAAGAGCACCCTGAATTTCCGCGGTCTCTCATAGCCCTCAACACTTCTGACCTCTACTTCAGTATTTACAACAACTGCACTAACCGATGCAGCTTTTGTAGCCAGCATCTCTTTTTCAATCTCCTCAATGTCCAAAGAAGTGAAATTCAAGTCAGGATGGTATTTAATAAGATACTTTTGAAGAAGCTCAAAACCATCAGCATACTCCACCATCAACTTATCTGAATATTCATCAGACACTTTAAAGTTCCTTATAGCTTCTTCCAACTCTTTCTTCGCCTTCTCCAAATGATCGTCCTTCTGGGAACTTAAAGTTTTCTCTATAATCAAGTCAGCCTAGGCCATCTTCAACTGCCACCCCATTTCAACACTTTCAATAGCCATTTTCTTCACACTTTCTTTTAAGTAAGCGTTCTCAACAGAAAGGTTCTTAATCCTAGCTTATGTTGAAGCCAATTTTTCTTCCGTGTCCAGATAATTGGTTGTCAGGTACATAGAATCTACCAAAATCAAGATCATTCCAGAAGTTAGAGACGGACTTCCCCTTATCTCAACCTTTGATCAAAGAGAAGGTGTGAGTTCTTCAATAGAAACCATTGGAGAGGATGGAAGAACCTCAAAAACTTTTTGAACAGCAAAAGCAATAGAAGATTTCTTTGAACCACCCCCCTTCTTTAAACGATGCCTTTTACTCTAAAGACTACCTCCAGGTTGGGCCTATTCACCTTCCTTTTGTTTAAGCTCTGCATACCTAGCTTTGTTAAACCTAGTATTCATCCCTACATAACGAAAGGCATCAAAGAATAAACACCACACATATGCTTAAAAAAAAGGAGGAATAGAAGAAGAGAATAGACTAACTCCTCTTGTTCATCTCGAGACATTGCAAAACACCGCCAAAAGGTTCTGGTCCAAGAAAGTGAAGGGATAAGATATTCGGGCTAAATCAAATAGTTGAAATCCTTCACTTCGTTAACATACCCTAAAACTCTTTTTAGATGATCTTTGTAGTGACTCTTCAAATGAGGACGAGCTTTCACTAAAAAAAAAAACTTATAACCAAATCGTTACAAGCACAATACGAAAGAAGCGAAAGATGGGAGCATTAAAAAAATATATTAAAAAAAAAGCGCTAGACACCGGGGTCCCCCATTGACGAAAAAACCTAGGAGCTTCGTCCAGGTTCTCATTTGGAAGAGTTTCCCAACCTTCACCCGAGAGGAAGAAAAAACGTTGTTTCCAATCTCAATAAGAGGAAGGAGACTCCAAAACAATTTTTAGCTTCCTATCCCAAGGCCTAAACTCCCAATAACCCTTGGGTTTTGATTCCATCAAATGATACAAATAGAAAAATTTGTCCACCTTAATAAAATCTCCGTCATTCACTGTAGACCAAATCACCATACAACACACCGCCATCCTCCAAGCATTCAGAACGAGTTGTCCCAGAGCAATCTTCAAACAAGAAAGAACTTCTCTATAGAATGGGTGGACAGGAAAACGCAACCCACACTAGAAATATGATTCATAGAAGCACTCTTCCTTGGGAAGGAAGGTACAAGCCCTTTCGTCTACCTCAGGAAACCTAATTAAACCCAAAGGGGGAAACTGGTACTTATCAACAATTCTATCTCTTGTTTTCTCATAGTCCTTCTTCAAATACCCACATTTTTCTTTCCAAGCCTGAAATGTTAGGAGAAGAGACGAAGCGGTATCCATCTCTTGGGTAATGGTTTTTTTCACTAGAGTATAAACCAGTTTCTAAATCACTAGACTTCACCCTATCCTTAGACATTACTCTCCTTTCTAAAGATTGAGCGAAACCAATTGAAAAGTGAACTAAGGGGTACAACGACAACAAAACTTCCCTCAAAGGAGTTTCTCGAGTAACATACACACCCACTTGAGGTTTTCTCCTATCAAAAGTTTGAAGGAAAAAACACAGCTGAGTAAAGAAAAAAGAAATCGAAGGGAATCAAGCCAGACAAGAGAATAATCAACCATTAATGACCGAGAAGAAGAAGGAACTCACCAGTAGAACACAACAATAATGGACATTAATGCTAATTTATGCACACCAGTAACTAACGGAATCTCCAGCAGGTTTTGTAACCGATGATCATTAAAGGTGACCAATTTAATCACCTAATATGTTACAAAGGTCATAAAGCCCAATTCATGACGTAATGAAAGCAGGTTACAAGGTCCAGCTCCTATAAAAGGAATCAGACAAATAAAGGAAAGGTACGCACAAAAACACTTGGAAAACCCAAAAGAAGTTCTGATTCAGGTGTCATTCTAACTTTATCATCGGAGGGTTTTAAGGAAACACCCCATTGGTGTTTTCTCCACCAAAATCTCTCTTTTGTTTTGCAGGCACACAGAAGCCGTTGGCTCCGTTGAATGAACAACATACTGACGATTTCAGGCATCAAGAATTGTTAATCCATTTTCTTACTAGCTTGGTATAAGAATGGAATATTGTTTCTCTTCCGGTCTATAGATGAGCTTATAAATTGGATGTAAGTATCATTTAATTTGATCAAATACAGCATGCTGCATATAACGCTCATATCAGTAGAACAAGAGCCAAAAGTAATTGGGCCTGCCACATGCAATCTTTTGTTGCATCATAATGTTTATGAATGATAATATAATATTTTTGTATTACATATGACAAGGTATGAACTTTTTTGAATTCAATACTTGTTCCCAACTTTTCCAGGAGAGAGACAATGACTATATCTAAAAATAAAAGGCAAAAACAAATAAACACATACTTTCTCTCCATCTTGGTTTTGGAAGGAATCAAACCTCCCCACAGCCGACTTACGTTGCTACTCTGCATCCCGAATTTTTTTTTTTCCTAACTTGTTTTGTAGTCGCTCATCAATTGGTGTATGTTGTGATAATTGCTCTTTAGGTTGGTTTTTATTTACTCTTCTTTCTTTTCGTTGTTGTTCTTCTTGTTGTTTGTACTATTGCAAAGCTTTCGCCCTTTTATTATTGTTCTTGCCGGTTAGGTGTGAATGAAAGTGTTTAAAATTTTTATTTTTATCTGGATCCTCCCTGTCTTAGGTTTCATATTTGAATATTTGGTACTTTACCGTTTAAATTCATACAGTCAATACTTATCCTTAGTTAATTAGTACTTTAAAAAAAAAATTAGTTTATTATCTATTCTTACTATATATAAGAGAATTCCCCTCTTTCAACTGGACTTTTGCAGTGGTCACTTCACAAGTATAAGTGCTTGTAGGGTGTGAGGGGCAAGGGCCAGGGTTCAAGTCTCCAAGAGAGAGTTTCACACACATATACACTTAGATTAGGCTAGAGTAAATTCCTCAAAAAAAAAAAAAAATTTGGCTAGAGTAGAATTCTATCTTGTAAAAAAAAAAAAAAAGGATTTTTATGTGGTTCAAAAATATCCTCATTAATAAAGGGTAACTTCATTTAGAAATAGAGTCATAAATGTCAATTAATAAATTTCATTTTGAATTCAAAAAAAGAACTCCTAAAATTTAGGATTTTTTTCCCCTTCATATTCAAAAAAGAAATTAAAGTTACTACTTATCTCTAAAGTTTATCCTTTTTATTTGTTTGAAAAATAAAAAAAATATATTTCTAAATTATAATAGATACAAATTATTAACCTTTACAAAAATAAGATAAAATAAAAGAGCCTCTGAGCACACGCTCATACGTGTGCTTAAAGGCTAGTACTCTATAGGTTTTCTACCTTTTATTGTATAAAAGCTAAAAAAAATATTATTTAATTAGTCTTATCATGAGTTATCAGGGCATCAGTATTAGTGGTGCTAAAAATCTATATTTTTATTTTTAGCACCACCAAATACAAAAATATGGCTACATTAGTGGAGCCAAAGTCAAATAATTTGGCTCTACAGCTACAGTGCACAACTACCAACTACTTTTGGCTGTACACTGTAGCTCATAGGTAAAAAAAAAAAAAAAAATTCACATGTTCTCTTTTTCTCTTGCCAGTGTTCACGTGTTCACACTGCCAGCTATTTTTATTCACGTGTTCACACTATGTAAGTTAGATTATTTATTGTAGTGGTTGTTGTTTATTATAATGGATATATTATTTTATTGTATTGAAAGTTAAAATAAAACCAATGATGTTGAGTGTTTTGTAAATTGAGAAAGTAAAATAAATAAAATAGCTTTTGTGGAGCTATACTGCTAAATTTATGGCTCCACCAATGTGGATGCTCATCAAAAACTTGAATAATAATTTGAATAATGCTATATACACAATAATTTTCACAGTGCTTTTCAGTTAATAAGTTTTTATTGGTTCACATCTCATCCACTACTAATCTAACCTTTTTTTTGCTTATTAATAATTTTTTTTATAATAACCTACGCATATTACCTTCCAATAATGACTTACCATCAGTAGACTTGATTTTCTTTTTTAGCGTTTTTAAACTTATTATAGAGTAAACTACATATTTGGTCCCTAATCTTTACACTATATTTCAATTTAGTCTCTAACCTTTCAATTGTGTCAATTTGATCCCTAATCTTTCAATTTCGTGTTAATTTAGTCCTTGATGTTATATCTTAGATGAAAATTGCTAACATGACAAACGGCCAAAATAAAATTTAAGTTTATTGTCTCATCAACATAAGCTAATTTTTTGTTTTAACCATTAGACTCATCATAAATTTCCGTCCAAAAGATAACGGTAGGGACTAAATTGACACAATACTAAAAGGTTAGGGACCAAATTGACACAATTGAAAGGTTAGGGATCAAATTAAAATATAGTGTATAGGATAGGGACCAATTACGTAGTTTACCCCTTATTATAATAATTTTGCATATAAAAAAATAGATAAAAAAAACAAATTAATATCATTTAATTAATATTTAAATTTTTTTTAAAAATGCTCACTTAAAATTTTTGCCTTAGACCCCAAAACGATTGAGCTAGCCCTACTCTCTTTTTTTTTTTTTTTTAATACAAGATAAAAACTTTACTATAGCCTAATCTAAATGTATGTATGTGTGAAACTTCCTCCTGGAGACTTGAACTCCGGCCTTTAGCCCCTTATACCCCACCAGCACTTATATTTGTGGAGTGACCATCGCACTAAGGGTGCACGATGGTAGCTAGCCTTACTCTTGGCCCTTCGATTTGACGTCAGTGGGTGACCCTTTCTTTAGAATGCAAGAGAGGCAAACCAATCCTCATGGATTCATAATTAAGAAAATAAAATGTTGGTGGTTAAGGAAGGTGGAGAGAGAGAGAGACACACACATTGAACTTTAAGGACAATATGATAATTCTTTTTTTTTTTTTAGAGAGTTTCAGCTTATGGTGTTTGCGCCTGATAATAGCTCTTTATCATCAGACCAAGACACCAATCGATTTTTGTTGAAAAAAAATCACCATCCAATCTTTCTTTTTTTTTTTTTAATTAAAAAAAAATTAAGATTGAATGGTGATTTCACATGTGTCACACACGCCAATTGCATGTGCATATTTGGAGTCTTCCCATCTTATGTCTATAGATTTTCTTAGGTACTCCATTTAATGGTATTTGCATTTAGCTTGGCTTAAAAAACTAGTTTTTTTTTTTTTTTTTTTACTATTTAACTTATTTTTGTTATTATTTATGGGGTCCACTGCACTTTTTAATACTATTCATAGGTCCTACTATACTATATCAGCTACCTTTTAACTTTATCTACAGTACTTTTAGCAAAAAGTTTTCAATTTTAGCTAAATAAGTTGTTTCCAAACTGACAATAAATGTGAGACAAACCTCGAGATGCAAACACGTTTCCATTTTCACAATCTACTGCACAAACTCTTAACAAAAGCATAAATGAATGAAAGGCATCAGTTTTACCTAACCGTCAATCTAGCTAGCCATTTATAAATTATAAGCCAAGATGTCCTTTTTTACCACTATCAGTTTGAGCCAGGGACGGATCCAGGTGGGGGCCTAAAGGGGCCCGAGCCCACCCTCGGGCCCAAAAAAAAAAAAAAGTATGTAAAATTTTCAAAAAAAAAAAGGCTTGGGCCCCCCTTGGTTTTTAGCTCAGGCCCCCCTCACCTCAACCATCCTTATGACCCAGCTAGCCAGCCCAAGAGGCAAGAGCCCATGAAAACCTTTAAAAAAAATGTGAAAAGGAAAAAAAAAAAAAAAAAAAAAAACAAGAAAAGAAAACCCAGAGTCGAAGACTCCAAACCAAAACCAAATGGAAAAGCCAAAAACGAAGGGGGAAAAAAAAAGAAAAGAAAAGAAAAGAAAGGGAGAGGCGAGACAAAGAAAGTGAGAGGTGAGAGTACGCCGTGACGCCGCCGCCCACGCCATGACATCACTACCCACACCCATGTGAGAGAGACCCATGCCGCCATCAGCTGTCGCATACCCAAACCCAGTTTCGTTGCTCGATCTTGCGAGACCCATCTTGCCGCTGCCGCCGCCGTCGGTTGCTCGATCTGCCCAACCCAACTTCATTGCTCCATTTCTCCAGCCTTCACAGTTCACAGGTATTTAATATATCCTTTCCTTCAGAACCTAATATAATGTTTGTGAATCTTAGAATCTTTGTGTTTTTACTAATGAGTGATGAACTAATGTTGGTGATTCCGTAATTGTGAATTGAATTTATGCCTGACGACCTTGACTGCCTGTGGTATTTTTTTTTTTTTTTTTTTTTTTGGCTTTTTGGCTTTGTGACTCTCTGTGACTCTGTGTTTGTGACTCTCTCTCTCTCTTTCTCTTATATTAGATAGATAAGAGAGATAGAGAGAGAGAGTAGAGTTTGTAAAGATTAGAGAATATATTATTAGTGTAGTGTTTGTCTGTTTGTTCTTTGTTGGCTGGTAGTAACAATAAGGACAAGTGGAAAAAAAAATGTGAAGTTAAGAAAAGTTTTTGTTAGTAGTGCAGAATAAAATTATAGTGTCGATAGTGAGATCGGGTCAGTGTCTGAAATATGGAGACAAGACAAAAACAAAGAGATAAATAAAGGCAAAGACCAAAGACCAAAAAAAAAAAAAAAACAAATCATATAATATAGAAAATTGTCACACAAATTTAAGAAAATGACAGTGATTCACTTGTGCCTATTGTTAACTCATAATGCTAAATTAGATAAATTTATAAATTGAAAAGAAGTGAGAAATACAAAATTGATAATTAAATGCATCATGCACATTACCTAGATTCTAGTATTTGTCTTTAGTTAGTAACAACAACTGTTTGTGAGATAATATATATGATTCTTATTTTATTTGTAGATTATGAAAAAAAATCAACTACAATGTTTGATTTTTTCAAAAGAAAAGATTCAAATTCTTTCGAAATCAACGTGAGATTGCCAACAACTAATGTTGCTATTCCAATTCTAGAAAATGTGAATGTTCCAATTTTAGAAAATATTCATTCCCCAATTCCAGAAAATGTCGATGTTCCAATCCCAAGAAATATTCATTCCCCAATTCTAGAAAATGCCGATATCCCAATTTTGGAAAATAATCATATCTCTCAAACACAATTTCAAATGCTAATATCCTAATTCTAGAAAATATATGGATGCATATTTGAAAAAAAAAATTTGCTTATCTCCGACCCCCACAGCTTGGCCTGGGTCCGTCCTTGGTTTGAGCCCTAGGATAGGGGAGAGGTGAGGTATTTATACCGCTCTATTTGTGTCAATGGAAAATCTTATGTAAAAATAGGTTTCTGTTTTTCTTGTTATTTGGTAGCATAAAAATAATAGGTTAAAGGAAAATCATATTTGGTCAATGAAAAACTCTATTAAAAATAAGGCTTAATTTTTAGAAGTTGTTTTTCGCTAAATTTTTTTGGAAAACAATTTGTGTGTGTAAGTGTGAGGTCTCTTTAGATAGTATCTAATGAGATTTCCAATCCAATTATCATTGTGTTCCACGGTTGCAAAGCTCCTCAATGCCTCGTGTAGAAACCGATTCAACAACTCACTCAGCAAGGCTATTAAGCTAGTCTAGATAGTTTCTACAACTATTAGGGAAGTGGCATCCTATAGAGCTATTGCGTAAAAAAAATTTATTTCAACCTCATGGTGCTACGTTAAATGAAGGACAAATTTTTTTTTTTTTTTGTCCCACCTAGGTGACCTTTGGGTACCACACATATAATTATAAAAAAAAATTATAAAAACTTTTTTATAGTTTTTTTTGTAATGTTTATTTGCTATACTATATATATATATATATTTGATAATTTGAGAGATACAATTAGAAGAGATTGAATTATGAATATCTTTATTAGAAATATCATGAGGTGTCAATTAATTGAATTACGAGACTCTTGGTTATGTACTATTTTATATTGACTTTGTATATATATATATTTTTTTTAGAATACTAAATATTTTTAACACACACACACAAGGAGAAAAGGGAGAAAGTCTTAAAGAAACTTACAGTAGTGTATATCTAAAAGGGCTTAACTCTTAAATATACAGTACAGATTTTAAACCTCTTTAACTCACACTCATTTTCCAATGTGGGATTAACCCACTGTTTTTTCTTTTGAGAATATTAAATATTTTTAACACACAAATAGGGGGATAGAGGAGAAGGTCTTAAAAAAACTTACATTGATTGTGTAGTTAATTTACACAATATACATGATATACATGTTTTGAATTATACAAGAAATTAATGATTTTTTTTTTTTTTTTTTGCAAACACCAAACACCAAAAAAACGTTTTTAGCTAATTTTTAAGATTAATACTAAATACAGGAAAATGAGACGGTTTTTTAGAATATGCTTTTTGAAAAATAACTAATTTTCTAAAAAAAACATTTATGACAAAACGAGTGGAGAGGTAGTAATATATCTAATAAGTTTTAAAAAATGTTATATATTTTTAGGAATAAAACGAAAATCCAGGGGTGGGGGGAAATCTAGCAAGAGAAGTGCAATTATCCAACTTCAGCAACTATTTAAAGGTCAATATTAAACAAACAGAAGAAAGGTCTAAGCAGAAAATGGGCAACATTAGCTGGGCCCGTGGAGCCCTAGTCCCCACAAAGCAGATTTTTATACGAGCCCATAAAACGACCCAACTTGGCAATCTCTGTCATACTGCCACGGCGACCCACAAAGCCGTAACCGTTTTGAGTGTTTGATCCGTGACTTCTTGTCTCTGCCAAGGCATTGCATTAAACTATGTGTCATTCATAATCATAATGCACCCTCGATCCGTGGACCAGCTTTGTTAGGCCATGGAACCTGGTGTGCACCTGTATTGTATTCATCAATGGAATAATTATGGTATGGTATTTGTTAGACCAAAAAAAAAACTGTCTTTTTTTTTCATTTATTATAAACTATTCAAACTATGTCTGATTGTTTTGAAGATCAAATTCATAGTGGGATAATTAGATGATATTTTCTATGAACAATTATTAGGTAACATTTTTTTTGGTGCATACAAAAATTGTAATTTGTTTATGTAGTCAAATCATGGACTATGATGGTATGGATTGTGATGAAGGTTATAGCATAAGTAATATAGACAATAATTGGTTAAATAGTAATATGGATTATGATAAAATAGATTCTGATTTTGACAATGATATAGTTGATTATAACTATAATAATAGCACAAATAATTGGAATACATTAACAGGAGATAAAATCAACCGATATACTGATAGACACAATAATAGTTTGTTAGACATGATTAATAAAAAATTAGAATCTTTAGAGACTATTGAAAGATCCACTCTATATACTAAAGTAGAAAGAAAAAATTATAATTTTTTGGACCTACTTGAAAGAATGAAAGCTTTAAATTCAGAAAGAGAATTTGAACCTCATCATAGATCACCTTTAACAGAAATGAATCATGGTAAGTCTTCAAAAGTAACTTGAGTTAGTAAAGTTAACTCACTTAATCTGTCGGTGGAAACTTGTAGAATATTGTAAAAATTACTATTGATGATCAGTAATTTGTTTGGGAATCTATCAGGTCTCTTTTCATGCATGCTTGTAAACAATAGACGCATGCTAGTAAACAATAGTGACTTATGAACATCTGTCTGTATCTATCTGGAATGTCTTGGATCTGTCTTAAAGCTATTCATGCATGCTGGTGAATAGTGATCTGTTGTAGTTGTCTGTCCTTTCTGGATCTATCTGCTTGTAGCTATAGTAGCTATTCTGTCATTATGTTTGTTAGTTGGGCTCTTGTAATAATCACTACTTGAATTCACTATCATTGCTGATCTTGTATTCTGAAGGGATGTTGCCTCTATTGAGATGCCTTCATGCTCTGTCTGAAATCTTTAATAAAGATTTCTGTTTTGGCAAAATTTGGTCTGAGATTTTAGCCTTAGAATGACTATCTTGCTTGCCAGGCAATTGATCATTAATTTTAAAATTAACAAATTAATATAGTGCAAGTACGCCTTAGCTAAAGGCCTTCATGCAACTAGTGATCAAATTTGGGCATTGTAGTTTCAAATACTTCTGAGGGAGTTTATTTAGAGGGTTCTACTAGAAGGCTATCTATTTATGAGAGGGACTCAAATATTTCTAAGAAGGACAAAGTAAAATCTTAGCATAAAAACTTTCTAAAAACAAACATTAAACTTTTTGAAAACAAACTTTAAATAATATATATATATATATTTCAAATAATATGTATATACTTAAGTGCTACTGGGTAAAACTTATAGTATCATCTACCTTTGGATCTGTAGTAATCTCATTATTGTCTGTTATTGGCTCATCAATATTTATGTCCTTAGATATTGAGATTTCTTTAAGCAAATGTATATCCTTAGGGATTGGAGGTAGGATGAACTTAAAAAATACTTATGTTTCCAAAATATTAGTACATATTCCATTGTCTATCGTGGAAAAAGGATAAAGTAAAGCCAAAAAAGGATTCCCTAAAATACTTTTAGAGGACAACTTATCTGCTAAGAAGAAAGGTGTTTTGAAATTAATTCCATTATTATATATGTATGTCTTTGTCAATTTATTACTTATTTTAAGTCTGTCACCGTTAGCCTAAGTTAATCTATATGTTGTTGATTCATAATATTAAGTGGAGAGGTAATAATGTTTCTAATAAGTTTTAAAAAATGTTATATATTTTTAGGAATAAAACGAAAATCCAGGGGTGAGGGGAAATCTAGCAAGAGAAGTGCAATTATCCAACTTCGGCTACTATTCAAAGATCAATATTAAACGAACAGAAGAAAGGTCTAAGCAGAAAATTGGCAACATTAGCCGGGCCCGTGGAGCCCTAGTCCCCACAAAGCAGATTTTTATACGAGCCCATAAAGCGACCCAACTTGGCAATCTCTGTCATACTGCCACGGCGACCCACAAAGCCGTAACCGTTTTGGGTGTTTGATCCATGACTTTTCCTGTCCCTGCCAAAACATTGCATTAAACTATGCATCATTCTTAATCATAATGCACCCTCGATCCGTGGACCAGCTTTGTTTAGGCCATGTTGCACCAGTGTTGTATTCATCAATGGAATAATTGTGGTATGGTATTTGTTGGACCCAAAATTTTTTTTCAAAAACTCTGTTTTTTTTTTTTTTTCTTTCAATTATTATGAACTATTCAAACTATGTCTGATTGTTTTGAAGATCAAATTCATAGTGGGATAATAAGATGATATTTTCTATAAACAATTATTAGGTAACATTTTTTTTTTTTTGGTGCATAAAAAAATTGTAATTTGTTTATGTAGTCGAATCCTTAAAAGTCAAATGATTCTATTCTATAGGTGGCCCAAATTGAGTGGTGCACAATTCTAACCTCAACTCCACCACGCCTCTCTCAATAATTTTTTGGGAAGAAATCGAAAAGTGTTTGTGATTCCACCTTTTTGGACTGCTGAAGGGTTATAAAGACTCTAAAGAGAGATAAAAGCTTGACCACGCTACTTTTATAAAATTCTTAAAAGTTTTGAATCTATCATCCATCCATCCAACTTCCGAGCCGCCTCAAATCATTAAAAAATTAAAAAGTTAGTCATGCTAATAGATGTTTTTATAATAATGATTAATAATTTATTTTAAGAAAATTTTGATATTACTTTTATAAAAAATAAAAAAAATTATAAAAATATTAATAATTTTTTTTCTTTTATTATAAAAATATTTTTAAATGAATTATTAACTATTACCTTAAGATATCTGTTAGCATTTTTCTTAAAAAATAATAATAATAATAATAAATTAATAATTTGTAATGCGAGCACAGCACACCTATGATCTATCAGCCTCAACACAAGCCAGTATTTGTTAATAATTTTTTTAATAAAAGCATTTATTAATATGGACAAAATCATTAGCATAAGATGTCCTAAAACAATTCTATTTTAATATATAAAAAATATTTTATCTATTTTAGCATGGTATTTATTATTTAACATTATATATACCCTACATTTCACCATTTGTTTTAATACGTCCTATCAAAATAACCTAAAATAACATTACACAAAAAAATAATAATAATAATAATAAAATAAAATAACACATACTATTTATTAAAAAAAAAAAAAAAGTAAAAAGAGGGGAGAGAGAGGAAAGAGATATATAGGAGAAAGTTAGTAGAAAAGAGAGAAATTATTATAAAAATTTAGCACATAGCTGCAGTACACTTCTACTAGTAAAAGTGTACTGCAGGCTGTAGCATATATTGAAATAATTTGGCATATGACACATATGATGGAGGTGCATTTTTGGTTTTGGTGTGCCAAATACTAAAATTTTAGCATTTAGCACACATAATACCAATATTCTAAGGGTCCATTTGGTTGGAGGAGTAGAAAAGTGAGAAGATAGAAAATTGTGGGAGGATAGAAAAGTGGGAGGATGGAAAATATTTAATTTTCCCTCTTGTGTGTATGGTTGGAGGGGTAGAAAAGTGGAAGGGTGAAAAACTCTTTTGTTTGGTTGGAGAGAAAAAGGGAAAGATGGAAAATGTAATTTATATAAATTGACTATTATACCCTTGTTACATAATATGTAAGAAATAGATTTATTTGTATTCATTAAATAATATAAAATTTACCACATCATATATGTAAATTTATATTATTATTTTTATTATTATAATGTAAAAATTACAATAGTGTACATATAAATTTAATTGGACAAAGGATTTTGTAACTAGCAAAAAGGTGGTTAGCAAATTTACGTTATATTCAGCCCACAAAAACATGGTCAGCAAAGAGGAATTCAACAAACTTTTGTGAGCAAAACATTTTGTAATCATTCGATGTGGTCAGCATATGCTACACACCTCAAAGAGACAACTGAGTCCTATTATGTCGTAACCAAAAGTTTAGCAACAATTTTTTTTTGTTTTTTTGAAATATAATATATAAAGAACGAGGCTATAAGAAGAGGAATATATAATAAAATCTGAGATTATCACCAAAGACATTACAGCAAAGACTTCCCAACCTTGGATGGTTGGACCTTCTTTCTATAATTTCAAGCTAGAAGGAAAAGCCTGATGGAATAAAACAATAACCCAATGTTCAAGAACACACAATCTAGACAAAAAGATGTAAACACCCAACTCTTAAATCACAGTAACTACTTCATCTCCAATATTTTTAACCATGCTGATCAGTTCATTGAGCTTCATGAGAAAACTCATACAAGTACAACAACATAGATATGTAGATGACTTATAAAAAAAAAAAAACATGCGCTTACTCAGGTTTCATCAGAACTAAGAATAAATGACAAACCATCTCAATCCAACACTTAGGCTAGACAAAATGCAGATCTGAACCAAGAAAAAGTATAAAACTTTGGTGCAAAATGATATTAATTTCATTCATCCATAGCACAGTACAAGTTAAAATATTACATTATCTTCTAGTGTCTTAACTGAAATACAAATTCATCAAATATTGCTAATTATATAATATACTACATTGAGCCCACAAAAGTTAGTAAATCAAAAGTCAGCAAAATGTTAAGTTGCATTGTTTAGTATTATGCAACTTAGCTACTACCAAAAGTCAGTTGAAAATTATCCAACCACTAAGGTTCCTTAGCATAAATCATCTTCAATAATATTTGTCGGCGTAACTCCCTAATTGGAACACCAAAAAATGCTCTCATTTTGGCTGGATCCTTAATTAGGAAGAGCATAGCATCAAGTTGCATATCCGTCGGTATTCCTATTTTTACCAATTCAGAAAATACTTCATCCCCAGAGTAACAACATGGACGTCCTCTTTCCATAATAGCAAGTCCCTCTTTAACAATCTCATGTCCTTGCATCATAATAGCAAGTCCCTCCTTAGCAATCTCATTTCCTTGCCTTATACTTGCTACCATATTATCAATTCCGGATTGAAAAATTTTCATCTGCTTTTCAAGCATTTCAACCATTTGACGTGTTTTCTTCGCCTTCTTGGACGATGTCTGACATGAGTAGGAATGAGAGACCATTGGAGAATATGATCTAATTTGGCATGCTAAACTCATCAAAGCAATCAATATTTTCTTCCAAATTTATGCTATCCTCTCTTTCCTTCTCCCATCGACGGACTTTCTCCTTTGCACTTATAGAACCTTCACCATTTGTCCTATCCCTGGAAAACAAATCAAACAGCTTCTCATAATATTGAATTGGAGTTCTTTTCCATTTTTTAGCATTTGGGTTTGCCTATAAGAATACAATACACACTTATTAGTATTATTATTATTACAACAAAGTGCCAACAAAATGTATCAACTTGATCTAAAAAACATTTCACAATATCAAAATAAATATAATTAACCTCTATTAAAGGTTCCCACACTTCATCTTCAGTCTCAAAAAGTCCAGTAATTGGATTCTATGTAAATCCACTCATGTTCTTAAAAAGGTCATGACATGAATGGAAATTACCTTTCAATGTTTTGATGCAATTCTTGATGTTACCTTTCTCAACTGTATAACCGAATGATGCTGAACACTTTTTAGACATATTTGAGTAAGCATGAGAACTCCATGTTCCATTGGGCCTATTTCCATTGTTTTGTTCCTCCAACATGACGTTAAATAAGAAGCCATCCATGTCATGAAGCCATCCATGTTAATCGCTTTAGACTCGTTATCAGTTGTCTTCTTCAATGTCTTAGATATCTTTAAAGACTACATGTTAAACATATTAGTCTTTACAAGATTACATATAACTATTACAAAAAAACCAATAAGATTTACATACAAATACTACCAAAAAAAAAAAAAATACGACATAGCATAATGTTGCTATAAATAAACTAGTAATTGAACATTCTTCTAAAACATTAATAAGGTACACATAATAGTTGTACAAAAGCATCTATTGGTAAATGTTTCAATAGTCATTCCATTCGAAACTATTCCATAAAGAAAGATACACATAAGCAAGTTAAATCTCATAACATAATGACTAAAATTATTGATCATGCGATACATAGTTATTCCACATTCTAGTTGTTATACTAGTTCATAATATTGCTCCTCTTCTAGCATCTGCATCACTACCATTTGTACTGTTTCTAGCTTTATTATGTATGTCATCATTTGAAATCTCTTGATCAACTTTTGCAATCAACCTTTCATCCGGATCAACTCCCATAAGATAGTTGTGTAATATACAACAAGTCAAGATAATCTCAGTAACTGTATCAATCGGAAAAAAAGGTTCTGTCATTCCAGATATAATAGGAAATCGTTTCTTCAACATATCAAATGTCCTTTCAATGACATTACGCAAAGAGGAATGCCGATAATTAAATATTTCCTCAGCATTTTCTAAGCCACGTGCTGAATGCTCTTTTAAATGATAAAGTACATCCCTATATGGCGCCATAAGTCCATTTCTCAGCATAAAGCCCACATCTACTAGATAATATTTGTCTATTAAGAAAATAATTTATATAAGTAGTTCACTATATATATATATATATAAGTAATTCTCTATATTTTTTATAAGTATACTTTGTATTTATAACTTAACATTACCTCTAGGGATTATAAGTTTGTCTTCCTTACTTAAAGCGTTTTTAATTATTTTTGAGTCAGAGGCAGTCCCTTCCCATCCAGGTAAAACGTATGTAAACCTCCTGTCAAAGTCACATACTGCCAATATATTTTGAGTTGTGTACTCTTTCCTCCCTCAATATCTAGGCGCATCTATTGTTGATACTTTTACACGAATATATGTCCCATCAATAGCCCCTATACAATCCTGGAATTAAAGCAATCTATTAAATTAAGAATTTTTTATTCATATTAAAGCAATCCATATATTTGCTTGAGAATATGTTTACCTTAAAGTATAGGTAAAATCTATGATTATTTCGTATCTGTTGGGGAACCTCTGTCCCATTAGGTTGTAGAAGGAATTGATCTTCTAAGTAGATGACTGTTTTCAACACATTGTGAAAATGATGGCTTATGGTAGATAAACGAATGAAAAAAAAAAAATTCAATGTCATATGAAACCAAAAAATCAACAAGAAACAATAGATTAATGAGGAGTATAATGAGGACAAGAAACAATATAATGTATCAACTTGATCAAGTCACATTGACAAAAAAAAGAAAAAAAAAAAGAGAGAGAAAGAAGAGAACCTGGATTGCTGAACATTGGTGTGCTGTGAAGGTAAGATGAGAAGAGGCAAAAGTGATTTGTGGGCAAAAGTCATCAGGTGGGGAAGGCGAGAGGGTCATCAGGTCATGAATGAGGGTAGGTGGGAGAAGGTATTTGAGTAAAAGTGCTGTGATAGCGCTTTTCTCTCCAGCTTTTCCTCCCGATTTGGGAGAATAAAAAATGTGGGCCCAGGAGAGAAAACTTCCTCCCGAGTTTTCTGTCTTCCCCATTTTCCTTCCCCAACAAAACAGTAGAAAACAACATTTTCCACCTTATTTTCATCCCTCCATTTTCCATCCTCCCTGTTTTCACCCCAACCAAATACACCCTAAGTCATATGTGTGTGTGGGGGAGAGGGTGTTAAATTTACACCCAGTATGACTCTATGCAATACTCGTCACTTTATCATTTTTAATTTAAAGTATTTTTTGACAAATCAACTACTAGATTTTATTATCTTCTTTACTTCATTAGTATGCTTGTAAAATATCAAGATGATTTGATATCAACAATTATTTCTTTATAAACCTTTTATATTAAGAACAATGAAATAATATGATTCAATGCTTGGATTACATAAAGGAGAATCTTCCCCATCATCCCTTTGGGCCTACAAATCGACATGATAGAGGGAAAGATGATAGTTCTTGTCATTTTACAAAGGGCAATGCCACGAATACAACATTTTTTGAAACAAATTTCACTCCTATTGGATTAGGTTATTATTTATTTTCATGTAAGTTCACCATTGACACTACTTTATTATCCACAATTTATAACTTGTAATCTCAAACAATTGTGAAATTTATTGTCAATTTTGATGTGCCTATAGCCTTGTTGTTTTACAAAAGAGGCTCCATCTTACCAATGAGTGTCGCATAGCATTTGCCTCTTTAAGGACTTGATTACATTCCAAGAAGAAAATGGTAACAAAAATACCTTTGCATCTATATATATTAGGTCTCTTAATGGATGCCCATAGGGCATTTGTTAATAAATTATTTTAGGATTTTTTTTTATAGATTATTTTAGGAAAATTTTGATATTACTTTAATGAGAAATGTAACTTGTTTTTTTTTTTTTCTTTTTTTCATAAAAAATTTCTAAAATATTTTATAAACTAATACCCTAATTAAATTTTACCATATATAATATATATATATATATATATATTGTGATGATACTTGCAATGGATCATTAAAGGGAGTATGAGCCAAGCTCTATAGGGGCTGGATTACATCAATCGCGTCACCTTTAAAATCAATTTCAATTTTTTTTTTTTTTTTTTTGTAATTAAGAGCCATTAAAATTGTCTTAAGAGTTCGTTTAGTTGGAGGGGTGAAAAAGTGAGATGATAGAAAATAAGAAGAAGATAGAAAGGTTATTGGCTTCAGTTACCATGGGTCATTCCCAACCAATAATTAATTTAGTACTTTCATGTTAAGGAAGTTGATTGGCCATGGCGTATATTACTGCAATTGAGCAATGAATAGACGCTCCACTTATTCACGGGCTGGATTAATTGATTACAAAGCATGCCGTTGAGATCTTCAATGGGGAAACTTTGAATTCTAGATTAAGAACCTTGGTTTGGATCACCCTAATTTCAAGTCAGTCTCCACATGAAAAAAAATCATCCCCAAATTAAATGGTCTTCCAGTCTACTTTTGCTAGAGGTCAGCTGTCATTGAATCAATCTCTTATTAGCCTTATTACATAGGCTGGTTTTGTTGTATAGTCCCCATCATTGCTACGTGTCTATAAGGAAAAATATTTAGGTACAAATAGTAGGTCTCATCATAAATTTAATTAGTAGGACCCATCATTCATGTGAGAGACGAGAGTACACATTTATAATACTATGAAAGTACATAATAATTTCCCATCCATAAGAGCTTGCCCTTACACATCCTTGTCTAGTGTATCTGATCATATTTTAGAATTACTTAAATTATTATTTTAACTGGTGCTGATGTCTTTTAGAGATACTACACAATCCCAATTTAAATGTGTCACCTTTAACTCTTTCTCTTTATAGGAAATTGTTAAATTTCTTTTCATCAACTTATTATATTTCTTTCTTAAAAAAAAAAAATTACTATTATATAGAATTTATTGAAGTTTGATTTTTTTTTTTCTAAGTATACTTGTTCTTTTATATTATAAACTAGCCCCTTCTCACGCGTACTTAAAGACTTTTTTTTTTTTTTCTAATTTAAAATATTACTTTTCATTTATCTCAATTTGAGATTTATGTATTTGTTAGCATAATTTATGTGTGTTTTAATAATTAAAACATCTAGAAGTGTGATATGATCTGATGTACCAAATATAAGATAAAATTAACACACACACAAACATATACATCATATCACACTGCTAGATGTTTTGATTATTAAAAAACACAAAAATCTCACTAACAAATACACAAATCTCTAATTGAGATGAATGGTAAGTAATATTTTAAAAAAATAAATAGAAAAACTTCTAATTATGCACATTGAGCATGCAAAGAGCCTAAATGCCTAATAAGAAAATATTATATTAAAAAAAAATTACACATCATCATATTTTTATTCAACCCCCATTTATCAATTGGGTTTCAAACATCAAGATTAGTTGTCCTATTCTAGTGTACAATTAATTTCCAAGTTTTGATACTTTATTACATCTCCATTTCACAACTTAATACAAAGATAAGTGGGAGAAGGAAGACATGATAAGAATTTTGAGCAAAATCTAGGAAGCTTCAACTTTGATATTTTTATTTAATTAATCATTATTGAATAGTTCTATCAATAGCTTCAACTTAATAAAAGAAAACGTGAATATAAAGAATAATATGATGCAGACTATTTTTTTCATTACATCTAGGGTTCAAATTCTTTCTACTGTAAATATAGGGTTATCAAAAAATAAAAATAAAACAAAATTCAAATTTGTTTCTTGAATATCTCAAAACTGTGGTAACTTTTTCTTTTTGAGAAGATAAAAACTCTCATAACTTAATATGATGACTAATACAACATCAACAACAATAAAAAGGTAATATTAAGGTAAAGGTGCACAGATCACGTATCTGCAACCCTGAAAGTAACACACAAAACTCGCACTATTATTTACTACCAAAAACAATTAACTAATTTTTCAAAGATTCTTACTCTCAATAATCAATACAAAAGATAATGATATAATACTTTTGAGGTCGCCCTCAACTTATCAATAAGCTCTTGAAAAAAATTCATAGTGCTCACAACTTCATTCTACCTCTGCCCCAATGTTGAAATCTATGATATCAAAAAGATTTAATTAAAAAAAAAAAAAAAATCATTGTCAGCCAAAATCTTGTTTTTCCAATCAAGAGAGAACAGAAGCTCACCTAACGTCATTGATTTGGTGAAGCTGTGAAAAAGATTTTAAATCAATTAGAAAATTTTCTATTTGACATGAGAGGGGAAAAAAAATCTTAAAAATCAAAAATAGAAATTTCATTAAATATAAAAAAAGTTTTTTTTTTAGAGAGTTTCAACATATGGCGTCCGCTCCTGATGATAACTCTTTATCATCGGACCAAGACATCAATCAGTTTTTTGTATAGACGGAGATTGAATCCCGGATCTCATATATAACTATCAGAGATTTTACCACTTGAGTTAATTGGAACCCACATATAAAAATAAGTTAGTCATAAGGGAATCAATATATCAAAATTAACTTAAAATCCAAACTAAACCAAACCCGCCCCACCCCCACCACCCCCCAGAAAAAAAAAAAAAAAAATTAAAACTACAGTACATTGTGCTAGTCCTTCACCACATTACATATAACTCTACGTTAGCCTTTGCTCCCAAAGCTAACTCGTGTAATATCAACAAGATTAAAAAAATAAAATAAAAATCAGAACTCTTACCAACCAAACCTTGTTTTTCCAATCAATTATTATTTCCTAGAATGTGCAAAAATAGAGTGACAAAAAAGAAAAACTCACATAGCATCACAAAATATAGAGTTAGATTGGAAATAAAGTTGGAGAACACATAAATTTGGGGTGTGAAATCAAATGGGATTGGAAATAAGGTAAAATAAAGTAAAGGATGGAGGACATTTCATTTACAAAAATGATCCAATCAAATTGTGGTGATAACTGTTGTCACAAAATAAAGAGTTACATTTGAAAGTTGGAGAATGCATATAAATTTGGGGTATGAAATCAAATGGGATTGGAAAAAAAAAAGGCAGAATAAAGAGAGAGATACAAGAGTAAAGAGTGGAGGAGGTTTTATAACTTTTATTTAAAAAATAAAAAAACAAAACAAAAACAAAAAGAGAGAGAAAAAAAATACAATATGTGATGCTGCATTGGTATATATTACGAACTTCCAAGTAGTTATAACAACTTTCTCAAAAAAAAAAAAAAAAAGTAGTTATAACAATAATTGTCAAAGATGGAATTTTTACTTTTTTACATTAACGTGTCTATGGATTCAATTATTTTATAGCTCTAACAATATTATTATGAATACACCCAATATTACACCAAATTTTATAATTTATATAGGCAATCAATTGTGAATGGTGAAAAAAATAATAAGTTCATGCAAAAAGTGGGTGAGTTGAAAATGTCTATTACTCATAGCCGACCACTTCAACATATTGTGAAATTAGCTGTGTGCTCGTGTCTCTAGATTTATTGTTATAGTTTACAGAAATAATACCACTGGAGTTTGTAAAAATTATAGAGTATAATTTGTATTTTTTGGTTCTTTAACTATTTGTTCAATTTTGGTCTTTTAATTTTAAAAAGTTGTAATTCAATCCTTTAAATTTTAAAAACGTTTTTTTTTTTTTTCGTTTGTCTATTTTCTGTTAATTTATTGTTTTTTTTTTTTTTTTTGTGCATTTCTTTCTTACAATTCTTACTCCTTAAAATATAAGCTCATCTTGATCTTATGGGCGGGTTAGCATTCAGTTAGCCATATAAGTAAGATATGAGTAGAAAATTTGATAGAGAATTGTTACATTTCAAAATTTTGAAGAACCAATATTGTACTTTTTAAAATTGAAAGAATAAAAATGAACATAGCCTAGCTTGTCGCAAAGTATGGACAAAATTTGCTGAATAGTAACTTTTTAGGAAAATTTTAGGAAAATTTTAGTGAATAGCGTGTATTTGAAGTTATTTAGTTATGTAAACTATTTTTGAAACTCGAGTTTAGCAAACTTGAATTCCAACTTAAAATCGAGTTTAAAAAACTTAAGGTCCAACTAGTATATAGGTCTGACGTGGAATTAAAAAAAAAAAAAAAAAAACACTTGGAACTCAAGTTCCAAACTGTAAAAATTAATTCACAAAACACTAACACATTGTTTCTTTGCATGCTTTGTTTTCTTTTCAGTCAAAGTTAGTGCTTCAAATTCCAAAAAAGTTGGGCTTTAATCATTTGCTTTTTAACAACTGAAACTAAATGCGGACTAAATTTAAACCGGTGTTTCAAATTTCAAATAGGCTTCACTTTTTTTGTTGGAACTTGGAAGTAAGAAACGGTGGACGCTTCATAAAAGGAGCGAAAAAGAAGGGCCTGGAACTCGAGTTCCACAGGGTTTTTATTTTTATTTTAAATCCACATCAGATGACTATCAATTGGAACTTGAGTTTGCCAAACTCGATTTTGAGTTGGAACTCGAGTTTGATAAACTTGAGTTCCAAAAACAATCTACATAATTAAATAACTTCAAACACATGCTATTCACCTAAAATTTCCCTACAAAGTTACTCCTTCTATCCCAAATTGTTTGGTCTGTATTCCATTTTAGGATGTCCCAAAATTATATCCTATTTGAAAAGTCAAACACCATTAATTCATTAATATTCCCTTTATGCCCTTAATTTATTTGTGGGAGCATTTTTTAATTAAAAAAAATTAAAAACCTAAATAATAGGGTTTTTAATTTTTAAGGGTAATTTAGGAAATCTTCAAATTTTTTTTTTTAAGAAATAAGGTAGTTAATGTTGTTTCCCTAAATAATTGGATATTTTTAATTAGGCCAAATAATTTGGGATGGAGGAAATACTATTTAGCAAATTTTGCCCAAAGTACGTGTCAAGTTTTTTAGTTTGCATGGAGGAGGTTACTATTTTCATCCAAACCCAACTAGCTCTGGATGTAACTGTTTAAAGGAATTTTTACTATTTGATAAAGAAAAAGACAACATTCAAAAAAAAAAAAAAAATTGGCCAAAAACCTTGTAAATTAATATAATTTTTTTAAATTTATTTTTCACAGACTATGATTTGAAACTCCTCTCTGCACTTGTTATAACAATTTAAAAAAAATTTAAAATTAAAAAGAAGAGTATATGAAACTTTATGTTGCCATTTAAGATAACATATTTTATTGGCTTATTTTGTTTTTTTTTTTTTTTTAATTAAAGATAAGTTATGGTAAAAAAAAGATAAAATACAAATATAATTGCATACTTTTTTTTGAAGAATATAATTACATTTAAAACTAGTGATATTTTAACACAAAGTGGGAACTAAGTCACGTGACAGTAAACTCAATCACATACTTAAAAAGGAGATGCCTCTAACTTATAAGACCTCTGCCAAAAAAAAAAAAAAAAAAAAAAACTTATTAGAGCATTTACAACAATGATGCTAATTTTTTTAACAATTTAACATTACAAAAAGTTATTTTATTTATTTTATCTACTCATTTTATAAAACATCTAGCATTAGTGGATTTATTTTAGTTTTCAACACAATAAAATAATATAAATATCACAATAAAATACTAATATATTTACTACATTATTTTATTAATTTATGTCTTTCTCCCTATCTTTGGAGAAATTATAAGATCCACATAGTAGACTATATCAGACAAGTGATATGGTCTACCATTCCACTAAAAAACTGTCACTTGTTTAAAATTGTTAGTTGGAAAAATTTTTAAAACAAAAATTAATTACTGACTCAATAATTTTAAACAAATGGAAGTTTTTTAGTGGAATGATGGACAAGTGACGGGGTCCACCAGAGGATCCTATAATTTCTCCTATCTTTGTGTCGTGCCTCTCTCCACTCTCACTTCTCACTTCTCACACTTCTCTCCCTTCGTTTCCCAGCAAATCTTGTCGCCAAAAAATAGTGTGAATGTAGAGAGGCTTGGTGGTGGAGTTCCAAGTTGTAAGCTTGTTTACTTTATCTGTAGAGGCTTTGAACGTCAAGAGAGGTTCCAAATCTGGGTTTTTCGAAGCTTGGGAGAAAAGGAAATGGAGGATGAGAAGCAAAAAAGTGAAAGGTAGAAGAACATACAGACTTGGGTTCACCATTGTTGTCTGCAAGTTCAGAGAGAGAGAGAGAGAGAGATGAAGGGTTTGTATTGTGACTCACAAGTTAGAGTCACAGTGTGTGACTGAGAGTTTGTAAAATAGTAAAATAATAAAAAGCAGTGTAAACGCGCAAATAAATTTATTTATTTTTACCTTAGTCAAAAATAGCGGTACACTATAACTGTAGAGTAAAAAAATATAGATTTAGCTCCATTATTGTAGAACATATTTTGGTATTTAGTGGTGTTAAAAATAGTAATATAATTATTTAGCACTACTCTGTGAATGCTCTAATACAATTTTTAGTTAAAAAAGAATTCGAACTTTGTAAAGATGTGATATGAAATACAAATAAGAGATTACCATATAAGTTTTTATTTATTTAAAACTTAATAATACCACATTAATTCTTTCCTTAAAACTTGAAATATAATATTTATTGAGATATTATCTTATGTGATAAAATGTATTTATGATTTAATAATTTGATTATGTGACATGTTTCTATTGGAGTTTAAATCCTTAAATTTAACCTCGTTGATCAACGAAACTTGTATACAATTTTTATTGATTTTTTAAATTCTGAATGGAACGATAATTGTAGGAGCCAATTACGTGGAGGGAAACCATTGGGTAATAGCAGTGTCTGAAAAAGGGAAGTATATCTCGTCACAGACAACCATTTCTCTGTCCTAATTCAAGGCTAGCTCATACCCAGTGGAGTCTCGCTCTGGCTCTCTCTCTCTCTCTCTCACTTTCACTTCTAGAAAGCGGCACGCAGCCCTAGGTCTCACTTCTCTTTCTCTCTCTTCACACTCCACACGCCTCTTTCTTTCTCTCTCTGAAAATTATTCATTTCGCGCAGAAACTTCCGCGAACCGTTGCAACTCGTAAAAGCTCGCCCATTCCTCTTTCTCTCTATAGCTATATTCCATTTCCAATCTTTTTTCTGCTTCCTCTCTGTCTGAGCTAATCCTTATCTTTCTGTTGCTTTGCGGCGGCGTCGTTTTCCTCCATTTACGAATGCTTATGTATGCGTGACCTTCGTTAGCGTTTGCGTCATGTATATAAGCGCATCCTCATCGTCCTCCTCTGCGCTCTCTTCTATTCTCAGAGCTAGGTCCAGGCTTTTCGCCTCTTCTCCGTATCTTTCTAGAACCTTCGCTGCTTCTTCTTCTTCTCCTCCTCCTGTCTCCGGTTACCGATCTCTCAGCTTCTCCTCCGCGGTTCGATCTCTCCGGTGCTCCGTCCCTCGCTGGAGCCACGGTGTCGATTGGCGATCTCCGATCAGTCTCCGCTCTCAGATCAGAGCCGTCGCTCCCGTCATCGAACAATTCCAGAGGAAGATCGCCACTATGGGTATACTATACTAACACTCACTCACTACTGTCTCTCCAATTTTTTTGGGCCTTTTTTTTTTTATGCGTTTTGCTCTGTTTGGTTGCTGAGAAAGCCAAGGAAAGGGAAAGTGAAATTATATTTTGTTTTTCCAACGCTCCTAAAGTCAACTGAGTTGAGAGCTAAGTAGTTGCTGAGTAAATTGAAGGAAAACGATGTTATTACATCGATTTTCTTGTGTTTATTTTCATTTCCTGCGATTACTCAACGATTAGCAGAGCGATAGTGTTTCAGGATCTGTGATCACGAGTAAGGAATGGATTCTGTGTTTGATGCAGTAAATCTAGCATAAAAATTTCTGGAAATGATGCCGTTTTGTAGTCAGCTTAGCTATTATAAGTTTCTACTACGCTCTGTTTGGTTCCCGAGAAGGCTAAGGAAATAGAAAGAAAACAAATATAATTACAATGCTAAAGTCGTTTCTTTCGTGTATTTTAACGTTTAAATTGAGGAATAGTGTTTCAGGATTTCAAATCATTGAAAATGAACTTTATATATTGTTGTTGTTATTTTTGTAGTACTGTTGTTGGCTTAAGAATGATTGTTTTGTTACAGAAAGTGAACCTACTTTTCAGTCTTTAATAAACACAATTTAATTACTGAAGAGGAAACTTAATGTTCTGACTGCTCATCTATATGATTTCAGCATCTGAACATCCTTTCAAGGCACACTTGACAAGTCTTCCCAAGCCAGGAGGCGGTGAGTTTGGAAAGTTCTACAGCCTCCCGTCTTTCAATGATCCGAGGATTGGTAAATTTTTTTTCCTACTACTTTTTACGGGGATCTGTTTGTTTTTTGTTTTTTCTTTTGCAGCAAATAAATTCATTTGTGTCAACTGTCAACCATATCATACTGATTTTGTAGTGAATTCTCAGCAGTTCATTAGTAGTGCATTCTCGTTAATTGTAATACAATCGCTGACAATACTTATACTTATATCTATAACAGAGAAGTTGCCGTACTCTATCAGAATCCTTCTTGAGTCTGCAATTCGTAATTGTGACAACTTCCAAGTCAAGAAGGAAGATGTTGAGAAAATTATTGATTGGGAGAACACTTCTCCGAATCAAGTTGAAATCCCTTTCAAGCCTGCTCGTGTTCTCTTGCAGGTACCTAATGGAGTTGAGCATACACAGTAATTGTTTTAAACATTTCCTCTTGTTCTTCTTCTAAGGTTTCTTGTTTGTTGCCAGGACTTTACTGGAGTTCCTGCTGTGGTCGACCTTGCTTGTATGCGTGATGCCATGAACAAACTTGGCAGCGATTCTAACAAGATCAATCCTTTGGTGCGTTTTCTTATAGTCTGTCCATGTGGTATCATTAAAGTTTTTGATATGGGTCATTTATATATCATTTTGGACTACAATTTTTTTGTTTTGGCTTGATAATGCATAGATTTATATTGACTTGGAATAAGATTTTGTGTCTATGGTCATTCATCATATTTTGATACTGTATTGTAATCATGTTTTGTTCTGGGTTAATAGTTGAGGCATTTTGTCTTCCTAGATAACTTAATATGTGGTGATCATTAACTAGTTTTTATAGCTTTACATGATTACATTAACATCCAATTGTTATGGAATGTAAACCATTTGCTAGTATATCATGTCACCTTAGCAGTTATATTCTCAGTTTTTGTCTTACCATCTCTCATTCTAAACATGCAGGTTCCTGTTGATCTTGTAATTGATCATTCAGTACAGGTTGATGTTGCAAGGTCTGAAAATGCAGTGCAGGCCAATATGGAGCACGAATTCCAGAGAAACAAGGAGAGATTTGCTTTTCTTAAATGGGGGTCTACTGCTTTCCGCAACATGCTTGTTGTTCCTCCTGGTTCTGGTATTGTGCATCAGGTAAAGTAGTTTGGAAGGAGATGTGAAAGATAAGATAATGTTGGTTTAAATGTCAACCTTGGTGTATCAATCACATCACTTTTATTTCTCATTCTACATATTTAAATCGTATCTTTTTTTTTTCCTCAAAAAAAAAAAAAAAAATCATATCCTTTTTTTCTTTCAATTACTGTATGTCAAATGAAAATTGAGTGTTTGATCCTGACAGTTTTATAAAGTCGTGGCATGGAATGACTTGATGTGTTGAATTCACAGGTTAATCTTGAATACCTTGGACGGGTTGTGTTCAACACTGAGGGCCTACTCTATCCTGATAGTGTGGTTGGAACTGATTCCCATACAACCATGATTGATGGGTTAGGAGTTGCTGGCTGGGGAGTTGGAGGTATTGAAGCAGAAGCAGCAATGCTTGGCCAGGTAATTGAATTCTGCTGCTCATTTATTTTAAACTTCAATGTACACCCTGTGGCTCACTTTCATCCCTGCTAAGGGAAGATTTCTGCTGCATTATACTTCTAATATGCTTTCTTATTTGTCATTTACAGCCCATGAGCATGGTGTTGCCTGGTGTTGTTGGGTTCAAGTTATCTGGAAAATTGCACAATGGTGTTACTGCTACCGACTTGGTTTTAACTGTGACACAAATGCTGAGGAAGCATGGTGTTGTTGGCAAATTTGTTGAGTTCTATGGTAATTTAACTTTCCAGAAGTTGAGTTTATCTAATCTTAAATTGCAATGATTTGGTCCGTGGAACTAGATAGATATGAGGTTATCATGTTTGTATGTACTTGTAGGGGAAGGCATGGGTAAGTTATCACTAGCTGACAGGGCCACTATTGCCAACATGTCTCCTGAATATGGTGCAACCATGGGGTTCTTCCCTGTAGACCATGTCACTTTACAGTATCTCAAATTAACTGGAAGAAGTGATGAGACGGTGGGTGATTCACTGTATTTGTTCCCTTGCAATGTGAAATTCCTATAGCATTATGTAACTTCTTTCCTTCTTAAATTTAGGTGGAAATGATAGAAGCATATCTCCGGGCAAACAAACTGTTTGTTGACTACAATGAGGTAAGGGTCTTTATATATTCCCTATATTTCTTAATTGTCTGAGGTATATTTGCATCCGATTTTCTTATAGGTGTATGCTAACTGATTTCCCCTAAATCAGCCTCAACTAGAAAGAGTATACTCCTCTTATCTACAACTGGATCTTGCGGATGTTGAACCTTGTATTTCAGGACCAAAGAGGTATATACTTTATTCATGCATAGACTTGCTCTCACTTTAAATCAAATTTTGGTTCTTGAACATTCCTTTGTTGTACAATTCATTTTATAAGTAACTGCTATCTTTTGCAGACCTCATGATCGAGTGCCTTTGAAAGAAATGAAGTCTGACTGGCATGCTTGTCTTGATAACAAAGTTGGATTCAAGGTTAGTCAAAATTTTTGAATGTTGTAGCCTAATTAATTTACATGGTCTTTTGGTTCTATTATTTAACCTAGTTATTTAATTTTTTTTCCTTGGAAGCTGATTTATTTATTGTTCTTTATCAGATAACTTGTTATAAAATTGTGTAAATGATGCTTTAGTTTTGATGTGTATGCATTATGGAAGGTTGAACTAAAAATACAACATGTCTTCTCCTTTACAAATCATAAGGACCAAATTTAGATAACATCATCTTAACAGTCAATGCTGGATTTCTATTGTCATTTCCATCAGCACATTCCAGTCCCAGTCTCCTCTCACTTTTGGCCAGATTCCATGATCCTCATTGCTGTAGTTACCTCATGTCCAAATCCATCATAATAAACTATCATTGACGGTCTCTAATTGACCATTGGCCCTGCCTATTGGACTATTGCTGAACATTAATTCCACAATCATTTGGCTGCTCACTGCTGTCCCATCATCATTCATTCTGCTGCTACTTACATTTACTGTCAACATTATCTGCCACCACCTCTTATAGATGTAGAGTCTCTTCCTCATTTTGGAACATCAATGAATCTCCAATCTGAGTTACTACCCAAATGGTCATTGCTGTAAACCTGCAATCTCCAATTTTCTACCACCTTTGTCTTGGCCAATCCTCAGCCACCTGCTTTTGCTACAACCTTGTGCATGATTACCCACTCTCTCTCTAAGTGTGTGCATTACCAGCAATAAAACATGACTGATTCACTGATCATAATTGAAGTGATGATCAGTACTTGTCTAGTCTATTTCACTTTCTACTCTGCATATATTAGTGCCTAGTGGCACACTTTTCTTATTTATTTATTAGATTAGTGAATATGTAGTTGTAATGCCATTCATGCGCCATTTCGTTTTATTTGACAATAGCTTTTCTGTATTTTGCCTACCATTCTTCCTAATTGTTTTACTGTACTGCAGGGGTTTGCTATACCAAAAGAAGAACAAGAGAAAGTGGCAAAATTTTCATTCCAAGGACAGCCAGCAGAGCTTAAGCATGGTGGTGTTGTAATTGCTGCAATCACAAGCTGCACCAATACATCAAACCCTAGCGTCATGCTTGGGGCAGGTCTTGTTGCAAAAAAGGCTTCTGAACTTGGTTTGCAGGTTAGTTATGGTTATGTTTATTATGTGTTTCAGACTGTACGATCACTGCCTCCAATTCCTTTTTCCTCCAAGTTTTCCCAATTCAGCATATACTTCTGTTGGCTTTCCTTTTACTGTATGAATGTGAAATATTAATGTTTGGATGCCATGGATCTTTTCTTTTATTTTTGTGTTGATTAAATATTGATTCATAAATGATTTAACAGGTCAAACCGTGGGTGAAAACAAGTCTTGCACCGGGCTCTGGAGTTGTTACAAAATATTTACTCCAGAGGTATTTCTTAATATATATAGAGATATAATATAAAATAACTACTTTATTGCTGTACATAATAAAAAACTTTTCTGCTAAATATAGACTTTCTTGATGCAGTGGACTACAAAAATATTTAAACCAACAGGGCTTCAATATTGTTGGATATGGCTGCACAACATGTATTGGGAATTCAGGGGACTTAGATGAATCGGTTGCTGCTGCCATTACAGAAAATGGTAAGGGATAAATAATTTCTATAACTTCAGCTTAGGCATGTTTACTTATTAAATAATTTATCATGCTGTTTACAAGTTTAAAGTTTCTTCATAAATGATAAACCTTTTTGTTTTATTTTTTTGGGGTGAAGATTTACCAAAATGCCCACCTGAATTTATCTGGTTGTTTATGCAGACGTAGTAGCAGCTGCTGTGCTTTCTGGGAACCGGAATTTTGAGGGTCGTGTTCATCCGTTGACAAGAGCTAACTACCTTGCCTCGCCTCCTTTAGTGGTCGCCTATGCCCTTGCTGGCACGGTACATATTTTAAATACTTTCAGTGTCTATATATATTAGCAATAAAGGGCAGATTGATACAACAATCTGCAGAATGCAGAAAACCTGATGAGAGTTAATCAGAGGGATGTGAAAAATGAAAAGGCGGAAAGGTCAATTGCAAGTACTTGTCATGTCTGCCGCTTTCCACAGATTTAGCTTCATACACTCTTTACATATATAAAGTTATTTAGTTTCATTTCTATCGGTACGGGGTACCCGCTATTCCTTATATTGAGGTCTAAGGCCGACACAATTTGCAAATTCCAGTTTCAGCTCGTCATGTAAACCCATCATTGTTTGACTGATGTTATTCAACATTTGAGTGGTAGACATTGACTGGATAGTTTCACTTTGTATACCCTTAAAATATTTTTCCTAGACCACATCATGTGGCCTTGTTATGACATGGAATTACATTTTATATCAGGTACTATATTGTTTCCATAAAAGGAGACGTCTAATACATTAGATATGGTAGGTGTTTTGCATTACCTCTCAGCACTTATATCTCTGCCACAGCTCTCAACTCTATCTCATGCTTGAAAATATTAATCAAGCTTCCAACATGTTAACAACATGAGGAAAGAAATATCTCCGCCACATCTCTATGTTTGTTTGTTGTGTACGCACAATGCATATATTTACTTTCAATTTGTATGTTGAAGAATCGCTTAGAAGTTATTTTGCAGTAATTTTATTTGTTACATATTAATGACCCATTGCATTGACAGTTTGTTGAGGATTCATAGCCACTAAGACTTGGTTGTTTTTGTTGCATAGACAGTAGATAACATAATTTCATTTCCAGGTTGACATTGACTTTAATAAGGAGCCAATTGGCACAGGGAAGGATGGTAAGAGCATCTATTTTAGGGATATCTGGCCGACTACAGAAGAAATTGCAGAGGTAGAGAGTTACAATTATATAGTTTTGTTGTAAAGTTTGAGAATCTGTGTGTTAGACATTAACTTTGGATGGCATACTGTTTAGGTTGTTCAATCCAGTGTGTTGCCTTCTATGTTCAAAAGTACTTATGAGGCAATTACAAAAGGCAATCCCATGTGGAATGACCTATCGGTTCCAACTGCCACCTTGTATTCATGGGACCCCAACTCAACCTACATTCACGAACCTCCATACTTCAAAAACATGACCCTTGATCCTCCTGGAGTCCATGGGGTGAAGGATGCTTACTGCCTGCTGAACTTTGGCGACAGTATTACAACAGATCACATTTCCCCAGCAGGAAGCATTCACAAGGACAGTCCTGCTGCAAAATTCCTTATTGAGCGTGGGGTGGATCGCAAAGACTTCAATTCCTATGGAAGTCGCCGTGGCAATGATGAAGTGATGGCAAGGGGAACATTTGCCAATATCCGCATAGTTAACAAGCTCATGAACGGAGAAGTGGGCCCAAAAACAGTTCATGTTCCTACTGGAGAGAAACTCTATGTTTCTGATGCAGCAATGGTGAGTTATTTGGTATCAAATTGTCTTACAATTTTCCATCCTGATTTTTTTCTTCATCAAAGGTTTTACTTGAGATAATATAGCATACTAAGAATTTCTCTTTTGTGTTTTTTGGTGGCAAAGGCTCACTTGATCTGACAGTAGTGCTGCAATGTGAACTATGTTAATTAGATAAATTTACTTAGTGCCATTTACGTATATATTATAATACCTTCCTTATTGTGCACGTTTTCTGCATGAAAAAAATAAATTACTTTTGTGATCTAAAAAGTCCTTTCTTGTGATTCATGGATCCCACTCTTAAGTGAAAAAGATGATGATAATCCCCAAATCTTAATTACTGAATCTGTGCATTTGACCTGTGTCTATTTCAGAGGTATAAGACTGCTGGACAGGATACCATTATACTGGCTGGTGCTGAGTATGGGAGTGGAAGCTCCAGGGATTGGGCTGCCAAGGGTCCAATGTTATTGGTGAGTTTCTCAAATCTCTATTTTGATTATCTTTAACATGTCTTTCTAGTTGTTTGTCCTCAAATCTCTGTATATAACAGGGAGTGAAAGCAGTGATTGCCAAAAGCTTTGAGAGAATTCATCGCAGTAATTTGGTGGGAATGGGTATTGTTCCACTTTGTTTCAAGGCTGGTGAGGATGCAGATACGCTTGGATTGACTGGTCATGAACGTTACACCATTGACCTTCCTAGCAATGTTAGCGATATAAGGCCAGGTCAAGATGTGACTGTCACAACTGACTCTGGAAAATCTTTCACCTGCATTGCCCGCTTTGACACTGAGGTATTCCCCACTTAACTATGTTTTTACATTTTTTCGAGGTGGTTGTGATCGTTGTGGTGGAAAAGAAAACTAGAAAAGGTCACTGCATGTGAATTATACAAGAATTAGAAAACCAATATTATGGTTAGTTTGCACCACTGTAATCATGCCATATGTTTAGTTGGAGTACCTTGCCTTGATTACCCTTGAAACTGAATTCATCATCAAGGAGAAAACCATACATTAGCCTGTTTGGCTCAGGTTTGTCTAGGTACCTTTTTGTTTGTTTGTTTTGCTCTTATGGCTTGTTTGGATGGAGGGGGAAAGGAGGGGAAATGGAGGGGAGTAGAGTAGAGTTAGCTAAAAATAAGCTAATTTTGTGCTAATTCTACTCTATTCTACTCTACTATACTCCCCCTCCCTCTCCCTCTTCCTCAATCCAAATGGACCATTAGTGATGTGGGGGGAGAAGCCCCTCCAGAGTAAGGGCTAAGGTGGAGATCAAACTTAAACTAAAGGCTCAGTTGTCTAGGTACTATTATTATATTCAGGGAATTGCTTAGTCTACTAGGCCATGATGGATGGTCCCAGTTTTTGTTTTGAAGGAGTGCCTATGCCACCCTTCCTGACAATAAATATTGCCGTAATGATGTACCATGAAGGTTCATGCCAGCTGTTATCATAGCTAAGATACCATTTATCAGAGAAAAAGAAAGAAAGTTTAGATACAGTAGTTACTTACCTTAATTCTCTTGTTGCATTTGCAGGTGGAATTGGCTTATTTCAACCATGGAGGCATACTTCCATATGTTATACGGAATTTGATCAAGCAATAGATTACTGCTTTGTTCGAATATTGGCCTTGCGACATCCATTTGAGTTCATTTCCGTTGTAAAATGTGAGGGAATAAAACTTTTTAATAACAGAAAAAATTCCCATTTATGGGACACGTATTTTTGTTTCCTTTTAAACGCCATTGAGGGGTGGGTGCAAGCATGTTTTCCTCTATAAAGAAAGGAGGAGTATTTTTCAGTCAATATTATTCTTGTTTTATTTTCTCAATCTTGTTGAGCGTATAGGCTGATGTAGCGTGCATGAAATACTGCGACATTAGCTCTCAGGCTAACATGTGATTGTTTTGGAGGCTAATCGACCAAACTGCTTTACAACACAAATTGTGTATTCAGTTCCAAACGATGCTATGTCACAACAATGTTCTTTTAAAATGATGCAAAAAAGATGGATGCGAAAGTTTAACTTTCAGACTCTTCATCGCTTCATTTTCATTGTCAGCATCAATAACAAAGTTGACGAGTGTGTTAATTGAAGGGCGAAAACATGAAGACAGGTTCTCGCCTTACAAAGTATATGATTAATGTGACAAGCATGCAACTCTTTGAACAATGACAACAAAGTTAATAATTGAAGGGCTTATTTTATTTTTTTGTTATAAAAAACCCAATCATTGCCGTGATTAGCAATTATTGATAAAACAAATACATTCAATTGCTCAATCAATTATTTATTTAGAATGTTAAAAAAAATGTGATTCTCTTTTATTAATAGAGATGTCAATTTTTGTCCGATCCGCGGGTACTCGGCCTGGCCCGATAAAGAATAGAGCCGGGTTTGGATTTAAAAAAAAAAACTCAAAACAGGTCCGGGCTGGGTTTGGATTTTAATAAAACCCGGCCCGACCCGGTTATACCATTTAAGTACTAAAATACCCTCATATATATATATATATATCCATCTCATATCATTTGACATTTTTCAGCCGCCCCACTTTCCTCTCCCTCTCTCTCTCACTCTCCTCTCCCACTCTCACTCACACACTCTCCACTGCCTATACTTATTTTACTTCATCGATTTGATATCAAGATTCTTTTTTTTTTTTTTGACTGAAAAAGGTAGAATATCAAGATCCTTATATAGGAAAGAATCATAAATTCTAGGAATTAGAACAGGTAAGAGTTGCTATTCGATTTTATTTATTTATTTACATAATTTTTTTATTGATAATTGGAATCAACACAAATTAAAAGATAAAGCAAAGAAATAGAATTGGTAAGCTATGTATTACTAAAATTCATGGGTTGTCCCTTCCTCACTACCGTCTACATAGCTCGCAACATATGCATAGCTAACATTTTCACGGCTCTTACACTTTTAGTCTTATGTCCTCCTCTCTCCATCTCCTACATATGGGTGTTTTTATCACACTTAACACAAACCAAAAAGAAAAGGCAAAAAAAGAAAAAAGAAAAAACACTAAAAGAAAAAGATGAATAAACATATATTTACTGTAATATTTATATAAAGTAATGATTATTACATATTAGAAATTGCATACTCTGTATACACACCTTCTATTATTGTATGTGTGCTTTACTTAAGATATGTATGGTTTTGACTATTTAGTAACTTCGTCAGATTTAGGGGTGGCAATTCGTGTTTGTGGGTTGGGTTCGTGTCGTGTTGAGTCATGAGTATTCGACTATATAGGTTGACTCGAACCCGACCTGTGTAGTAAACATGTCAGGAATCCTCAACCCGAACACGACTTGTTTATTAAACCAGTTAACCCGACCCGACATGTTTAACTTGTTTAATTAACAAGCCATGTAAAAGTCAATACAAATGACCTATTTAATAATCTATTTGATTAAAAGGTCATAATTAACCTATATAATTTTTATCAATTCCCATATATCTAAAATTAAAATACAATTATAACTATAACTATAATAATAAAAATATAAAACAAACCATTAATGAAGCAATAATATCAAAATAAATAATAATTTTATAAGCTAAACGGGTTAGACGAGCTCGCATGTTGAACACGAACATGACTCGTTTATTAAATGGGTTAACCATATCAACCCGAATATGACCTAAACTCATTTAGCCTCAATCCATGACTTGTTTATAAAATGGGTTAATCGTGTCAGGTTTGCGGGTTATGTCAGATTTTGCCACCCCTAGTCGGATTTTAATTTTCTTATAGTAAAATGTATATGTTCAAATTTTAATTTTAATTTTTTTTTTGTTTTGATTTTGTTTTTGTTTTTGATTAGGTATTTAAACATACATAAGAAAATTCTTGGTAATTAAGCATTTAGTGTGGAACGTGCTGCCTCATAAGAATTTTATGTGACATGCAAATATTCAAAATGTAATACTCTTTGTTAACATTACACTATTTAATAACTTTATAATATTTTGAAAATCCCATTGTTGTATTATATGTTTTTGTTATTTTTAACATACATTTCTTTTGTGTCAATTGGACTTGTTTACTAAATGATCCATAAAATTTATGTTTTGTGTATAATTTTAAAGCAAAAAAAAGTGAAATTTAAGGCTTCTATAGATTAAAAAAAATGTATTAATCTCTTATTATCCTGATATTTTTTAAGTGCAAAAATTATGAGGAGAAAATGAAATGCATGGTGGAGTTGTCATAAAACAATGTAAAGTTGTTGAACATGTACATCCTTTGTCAAATATGCCACCAAAGCAATGATTTAGAAATCTCTCTAATTGAACTTTTCTTTTTCCCCTAAAATATCACTAGATTGCTTTTTAAAAGGAAATCTATTTTACCGTGTTCAAATCTGAATCAATTGTCCTCCATTGAAACACCATATAAGACATCAAATCATGCCAGCTGACTTCAATTCATATGGCACTAAGCTATTACTAATTAGTAATCACACCATGCATATTTATTTATCCGAATCTGGAATCTAGTCGGTAAAAGGTCTGGTAATTGGTACAAACTGGACATTAAATCCAAGATGTTGATATTCCTGTAAATTAGACTAAATTAGTTGCTTGATAACAAGTTTCTGAGACGAAAAAGGTAAACATAAACAAGTAGATGTAGATAAGATTTTAATCCGAACAAATCACACAGCACAATTGTAATATATATATATATATAATGTCTGAGATTATCTAATCATGTCATTTGGTAGGATAGAACACGGAACATTTAATGATCCGCAAAATTCCAATTAGTAGTAACTCCATACTATTACATTGATATGGAGGTACTAACTCCAAACTAGTACAATGATAAACAATGAAGATTCTTTACAACTCACTAGGTGAGAAAAAGGGGGAGAGAGAGTACTAATTGTTAGTAATTAACAAACACTAATCTTGCTCGTCAATGGTCCTCTGGAATGCTCTCCAAAGCTGGCCTCCAATTGCTGTTTATGCCTTCATCACTTGTTCTAACTTCAGAAATCTTCCTTCCTCTCAACTTCAATGCATTTACCAATTGCTCCACAGAAGAATACTGTAAGCCCTCCTTACAATCCAAAATTTGTTTCAACTCTTTCTGGGTCAAAACCACTCTAATCCTCACAACCCCACTTCTAGAATCACCTTCGCTGCTTGTACCAACATTAATATCATCTTCTTGGAGCTTGAATCTTACCACCTTCTTCTTCTTCTTCTGACCCTCATCAGCAAGCTTCACTGGCTCTAACTTGGATGCTGTAGACGGCTTTGTTTGTTCAACCACTTCTGCTTCCTTTGGCACCTGTTCTTCTTGTGCTAAGCTCTTATTACTTAAGCAATTTCCCATGATACAGATGAAAGAAACAAAGAGAGAAACGGGGAGAGAGAGAGAGAGAGAGAGAGGGCAAAGCAAATATGTCCTTGTGTATTTAAAGAAAGAGAAGGGTGGAGAAAGCACATGGACTAGCGGTTATTGCGCAAAGGTATTTGAGAGTAGAAGGGAGATTCTCTTGCTTGTGACCAACACAACCTATATGTTAAGCTTCTTGATGCCCTTTTGTCTTGGTTTTCTATGTTGTTATGTGAATAAATATTAACATGGTCGTCTCTGTTAAGCTTGTGATTATAGTTTCTTAATTACTGGTCCACAACCCATACGTACTTTATGCATAAGGCAGCTGCGCTAGCTGACAAAATTATTCAATTCATTGTAACAGATTCTTTATGAACATTACAAAGCATGTCAGGCTTAATGGATAATGACAATCAATGAACATGTAATGTTTAAGGCCCCTTAATCACTGCTCAAAATTTGGAGCGGTTATTAGGTGACTCTTGACACCACTAGGTAACCTTTTATTTATTTATAAAATTTGATTATACGGTTTCCACTATGATATTGGTTTCAAAACGTTGTTGAGGCAGGTATCAGGGTTAAACAACTAACATTTGATGAATATAGTTAAGACTTGAAGACAATTAACTATTGGTTTATAATGAAAGAAAATTGGTAGGAGGGAATGACCAATGATGGTTTCTCAACTTGGACGCGATTATAGTAACATTTTACTTGTGGAGATTTCTATAAGCCTTGAAAGTATTAGTGAACATTGGATTGGTAGCGTGGAAATAATTCCAAGCGCTTCTTATTTTAGGATTCAACCTTATGAGAATTCTAGCATACACACTTAGAGAATTTTATGATACACGTTTTTTATTTTATTTTTTGTATGTATTATACTTACCTAATCTAATTTTTACCACTAGTTTTTTATTTAATATATATTTATAATAACAGATCAATGATTATGACTTAAGTATATAGAGTAAAATCGAAGTGTGTATCATATAATATTTGGATTAATCAATCATAATCTAGTACCTTTCATCTGCACATTCAACTGTCTCATGACTCAATTGTGAATATCATCATGTTAAAAAACATCTCAACGTCTCTATTAGGTACTTTAGATGAAAGGTAGCAACTTGAAGACTTTCAACATTCAAAGTTACATGAAACAAACAGTGTCACATCAAATTCATCTAATACAAAAATTTATAGACCACCTTAAACTATAAAAATGTTTTAATTTTCCCCGGTCCAATTCATCTATATGGGCTCTGTAAACAAATACCAAGTACCTTCATCTCGAAGCAAGTTTAGTCTAATGGTCACCCCAAATATGACGGTGACTAACCGTGTTTCTTTGCCAACCAATTTGCAACGCATACATAATAAATAGTTTTTTTCACAGATTAGAAAACTAAAAATCAATGATTTGATTTTACGAAAAACAAAACAGGTCAAAGCAAATATATAAATAACATGGGGATTCCAATACATAAACATAAACATAATGGCGAAAAAAGCTGGTGGTGGTGGGTTCAGTGCATGTGACATGTCCTTCAAATTTAGGGAAGCTGTTTTGAAGTTATTTGCGTAGGGTTCCACGATATCAGGGGTCGTTGAATCTATTGAAGAAGGTGCTTGCTTACGTGTGTGAACACAGTTTGTTGTTGGGGCATCTTTCTTTCACATGGGGTTTGATTTTTTTCCATTTTTTTTTTTAAGGATGGAGATTTTTTTTTTCATGGTTTCTTAAGGGAGCAGTATTGGAGCCTAATTGCATGTGGACTAGGAGCGACCCCATGTGACCGTTCATTACTTCTTTCTTTTAGCACTTAATATCAATGGGAGACAACTACCAAATATCCCAACTAAAAATTTGCTTTTCATCTTTGACTATGTGACACCAATGCACTGGATGCATTTACATTATAGAGACACCTTCGCACCATAAATATGGAGAGAGAGAGAGAGAGAGAGGTCTATTGGAGGATTGCTGAAGTAGTTTTTTCAACTAATGAAACATTATCACTAATGTAAATGTGACATCACTTGATGATTTTTTATTTTTTGTGTTGATTAGGAAGTTAACTCACACATTTGCATACGTGGTATCATTTCGTTGATTGGGAGAACTACTTCAGCACTCTTCCTAGTGGATCTAATAATTTCTCAAGAGAGAAAGAAAGAGAGAGTTACATTATATCATAGCCACATCATTATTTGAAGCGGTGGAGTTATAAGCCCCAAAGTGCAATGATTATTTCTTTGATTTTTCCCTACCAAGTCAATGACTAGTGAGTAGTAAACCGTTTTGCTACTGAAAGGGATCTTTCAATTGAAGAATCCTACTAATTTCACCATCCACTCTTGTAGAAAACCCCAATTATGTAGACCATCTATATATTTTGAACTGTTACATTTTTATTTATTTATAATAATTTCCTAATAAAGGAGAGTAAATTATTTTAATGAATTATTATAAATTTGACCGGATGACGTGGACTCTAGAGGTATTTTTCATTTATTTATTTAAATAATGACTTACTGAGTCACCATAACAATAATTTTTAGGAGCATATACCTATGGATGATATATTGATACAGTAAAAAGGCTCCGGCTATAAAATGTGAAATATTTGATTGTAATTGTATTCCCACTACAATAATTGTAAAGGCAACAAAAAAAAGTTTCAAGTTGCCCACCAACAAAAGTAATGAATAGTCATTTGACGCCTATTTCCTAAAAGTAATCATATATAGGCTGTCAATCAAGCACGGCGAACAAACGTAAAGTGCCCAAGGAGGGGACCTATATATAATGGACAATTGGATATGGGTCCCAACATGTTAACAAGGCTCTTAAACACAATCTCAACTATATATATCAAAGCAAACTCAACAAAGAAGTTTGTAGATTAGTGGATAATCTCTACTCTCTTTAACAGAGAGAGAGACTTTGAATTAAAAGAAGAAACTAGGTGAAAATGGGACACCCTTTATAATCTGAACACGCACCACACGTCTAATCCTGAGCTGGGTCGCATTATGTGTCAGCTTTTCATAATCACCGCCTCCATCTTAACATCATATATTATTATGATTCCTCGTATTCTCAAGACTTTGGCCTTATCTCTCTCGCTTCCTGACCCTTTTAAGCTACCTTAATTAAGATGGATTTAATTGCATGCAATTAACACTTTATGCAGACTCCTAACAAAAACAATTTTGTGCAGACAGTACTCTAGCCAAAGCTCACAATGAACCACTTTGCAACAATTAGTGGACCTTCTATAAAAAAATTTCTAATAAGTTCATGTTAACGGTTTATAAGTTCTTCCTTTGCTCTCAGCATAAAAGCTAGCTGCTCCACTTTATTATTTGTACACCCACTCCAGTTGTCATTCTCTCAAGTTATAATTAGCTAACCCGTTTGATTGTCGCAAATATGAAACGGTCCCAAGAAGTCAGGCTCATAACTCTTGGATAAAGATTGGAATGAATTGAACAAAATTTCTTTCATTAATTGTAGAACCTGATCAGGTTCTAATTAAAAGAAGACACCTGGATAATTGGTCTAAGTTTTCTTCTTTTACTGTATTTTTGAAGTGTTCGTTAAATTTTGAATATTTCTTTTTTTTTTTTTTTTTTTTTTTTTAAGGAAAGACTTGGAGTTAATTTTCTTCTTTCTACCTGTCTATTTGGAGTGTTTGTTAAAGTTTTTGGATAAAATAATAATAATAAAAGAAAGATAGAGAAGCTGAAGCTAAAGCTTGTTTTGATTGTTTATCCTTGGAGGACACCATTCCTGATTGGTCGATCTACGCTTATATCAGCAACATCCGTTGTCTTTCTCTTATGGCCTATTTGGAAGTTTAGAGAGGGAGGAGAGTAGAGGGAAGTAGATGGGAGGAGAGTAGTGGAGAGAAGAGTAGAGTGGAATGGTTTCCCTTCACCTTATTTGGATGTTTTTAAAATTAGAAAGGGGTAAGGGAGTAATTAGTCCCTCCCCTTACTTTAATGTTTTAAAAATTAGGATGGAGAGGAAATGAAATGATTAAAATAGACAAATTTATCCCTATTTGAAAATGGACTTGCAACATTAGTCTATGATTAATTTGTTAGAAAGGGTAAATTAGGGAATTTACTTGGACAATAATTTATTTACTCTACTCTCCCTCCAAATCTCTCTAATTTGGAGGAATTAAAAATGAGAGGTTAGAGGGAGTTGAAATCCCTCCAAACCCTTCCCCCTCATTCCTTTAAAAACTTCCAAACAATATAATTGGATTAATCTCCCTCCATCTACTCTACTCTCCATCATTTTTTAAACATCCAAACATGCCATTAGTTTTAGTTCTGCTAAGTTTAGTTGGGTTCGAAGATTAGGCAATGCAGTAGCGCATGAAAGTGCCAAATTTGCTCTAATCTCTTTAGGTTCTTCTCTTAAAATTCTGCAATGTAGATTTAATTCAAAGTCAAATATTGCCAGCCAAGAGTCTAAACATATTGCCATAAAAGAATCCAATTCAAATTTAGATACTTGCCAAACATAAGTCAGCCAATATCACTTCCTTGATTTTCTCCTCCGTAGCACATCCCTTGACTTTAGCTGATTCTCTATAATTGTAATTTGCTGTAATTATATTCTCTACAATTTAGGGAAGTTTGTCTATAATCTTTTAGTATTAATACAAAGTAAGACACACCTCACCGTGTGTGGTTTTCAACCCAACATAAACTCTGTATTCTCTATTCCTTTATGGTATCAGAGCAAAAGATTCTGAATTCAATCCTTGGATTTACTCTACCTCCCATCTAAAATGTTAAATTCCCACTTGTTAGGCCCCTACTTATTAAGGGAAAGTTTAGACTCACAAGTGAGGGGGAGTGTTAGACTTATGGTTAAGTGATTAAATTCACCATTGTCTATAATCTTTTAGTATTAATACAAAGTAGGACACACCTCGCTGTTTGTGGTTTTCAACCCAACATAAACTTTGCATTCTCTATTCCTTTATGGTATCAGAGCAGGAGATTCTAAATTCGATCCCTGGCTTTACTCTACCTCCCATTTAAAATGTTAAATTCCCACTTATTGGGCCCCCACTTATTAAGGGAAAGTTTAGGCCCACAAGTGAGGAGGAGTGTTAGATTTATAGTTAAATGATTAAATTCACAATTTCCTAATAGTTTAAGCTTTTGGGACAATCGGTAAATAGCCACATGACTCAATCTTAAGTGGGAAACTTAAGGAACAGCACCTGAGGTATTGTATCTAAGTTTTGTCATTTTATTTTAATAATGGTAATCTACCTCTTGTTATTGATATCGAGTATGTTTGTAAGGTAGATTACCTTTCTTGTTCTCCTTGTTTGGTTTAATGTTATTGCAGATTATCAAAAAAAAAAAAAAAAAGGTTATACATTATGTAATTTTTTTTAATTTTTTTTTAATGTTATAACATTCAATAGCGTCATGTTGTTGGATTAATATAAGGGATAGAGCCACACTAGGGCCCAAGGGTGCCCTAAGCTCTCTAAGTTGTAATTTTTATTGATAAATATATTAAGACGTAATTTGAACGAGTCCAAAAAAAAAAAAAAAAAAACCTTAGTCCCCTTCCTTCAAAATCTTGGCCCCCTTTTACAGAATAGTTTTACAAATTAGTCCACAAATCATTGGCCCCAAACTCGAAATCTTTACTCCATCTTTGATTAATAGTTAATACATATTAAATTTCGTATTAAATTAAATGTTATTTCATATTTGATCTATAAACTCAACTTTTAGGTAAAGTTTTAGAATATAAAAAATATGAAATTTGATCATTTTATATATCATTTTGAAATTTTGTAAGTAAGAAGGGAAAAAAAAAATGCAATCTATATCTATTTGTCTAAATACACTTGTAATATTATAAAACTGGTCAATGTATCTATAAAAAATTATATCAAATATAATTTCAAAAAGGGGCCCGATTCAGTTCGAAAAGAAGTTTAGTAAAACACTAAAAACTCAGAAGAACAAGAAGAAAAATTGAATTGAACTTTTGAATCCTAGTTTGTCATTGACAGGCCTTGTGGGCCACAAATCTTGTACTCTTGGTCCAAGATGCCCAATAGTTTAAATTAATGTCTTAATTGTCTTCCTCAAAAAGAGATCTAGAGATGAAAAAAAAAGCAACCTCTGACTACTATTTCCTCTCATCCAACGGCTCTCCTTTTCTCGACTGGCATCGTACGGATCCAAAAGCAACCCATGCTGCATCCACATCCCATTCCTATATCTCATCCTATTTTACCATCTCAAAAATTTACTTTTTCAATTATACCATACAATTTACAATACACCTAGCATTCCAAAATTCTATTTCTTATCCCATTTTATTTAAATATTCTATTTTATTATTATTTTTTTACTATTTCCCTTTTTCTATCCCTCTTCCTCTCTTTCTCCCTCATTACCGGTTTCAACCCAGCCACACACACACACACACATATACACACACACAGCCAAACCCATCACCACACACACACACACACACACACGGCAACCCCACCTCCACGGCTCCACCATCATCAATCACCACACCACCACCAAAACAACCAATCCGCACCGATCAACCACCACACCACCACCGCACCGATCAACCAATCTGCACCGATCAACCACCACACCACCACCACACTCGATCAACCACCACGCCGAACCCAAACACACACCGCCACACTCGATTAACCAATCCGCACCGATCAACCACCACGCCACCACCGCACCGATCAACCAATTTGCACCGATCAACCACCACACCACCACCACACCACCACCACACTCGATCAACCACCACGCCGAACCCAAACCCACACCGCCACACTCGATCAACCAATCCGCACCGATCAACCACCACGCCGAACCCAAACCCACACCGCCACACTCGATCAACCAATCCGCACCGATCAACCACCACACCACCACCGCACCGATCAACCAATCTGCACTGATCAACCACCACACCACCACCACACTCGATCAACCACCATGCCGAACCCAAACCCACACCGCCACACTCGATCAACCAATCCGCATCGATCAACCACCACGCCACCACCGCACCGATCAACCAATCTACACCGATCAACCACCATACCACCACCACACTCGATCAACCACCACGCCGAACCCAAACCCACACCGCCACACTCAATCAACCAATCCGCACCGATCAACCACCACACTTGATCGCAGCCGTCAGCCAACCGATCTGCACCGAGAAAGAGAGAAGGAAGAGAGCAGACAAAGCACAAAAGCTATGGGTTTTGGGTCTGAAGAGAGAAGGATGAGAGAAGAGTAAACGAGAGAGAGTGTGATATCATTATTTAATAAAAATAGGAGGGAGCTCCGATCTAGAAGCCTCGCCACCACGCCGATCTATAAATCTGATCCGGTGTGAGCTCCGATCTGGCTTGGTGATTCGGCGTGAGCTCCGATCTGGCACAAACAAAAGAGAGAAGATTGACAATGGCGAAAGAGAGACGAGATGAGAAAGAGAGAAGGAAGAGAGAGAAAAGAAAGAAATAAAATGAGAGAGGAGAGAGAAATTACCCGGTAAAAAAGCATTAAAAAATTATTATTTTTTATACAATTTTGCTACAGTACCATTTTATATTTGAGATGATACTATAGCAAAATCTCAAATTTTTTTTTTTGCATATGGGATATGGCCTTCCCATTGCTGATGGGTTTTGGGGCTTAAATGCCAAATGTTCTTAACATTTGGCATTTACAAGCCCAAATGCGGATGCTCTAAAGAGGTAACACAAACTCAACAACCCAAGCAAAGCGACTCACTCACGTGCCTCCTCTCAAACTCAAATCTCAAGTCTTATCCATCATGTGCTTTACACGTGAATCTCACGTGTTTTGCTTCCTCCACACGTGCGCAACTAGCCAGTTTAAGTTTTGGTTTCACATTACATTCCACGCAAAAACACACAAACACACACATACAACTCTCTGGCTTTCTACTATTTGTTTTCAAATTTAGTTGTTTTGGCTCTCAATGTGTTTCTCTTTCACATAGTTTTGTTGATCACATTCTCTTTGGAAGTAAGTAAATAATGGGACAAAGGGTCTCTTTCACTCTCACTCTTCAACTTGCTCTATTTCATCTTCTCTGTAAGTTGTCTCATTGCTTGTTTCCATGTTTCTTTACTGTTTTACACTTTTACTACTATTGCAGCTTAGTGATTTCTGTCAAATTCTTTGTTGGGTCTTTATGGAAAAATTTGCTATCCTTTGAGGTGAACTAGTTGGTGCTGTTGGGTTATTTGCTGCATTGTGAATTTTGATGTTGTTACTTCTTTTTGGTTATTGCTTCTCAGTTTATTTTAATAATTTATTTCTTATTGCTCTTATAGCTACTACTGTTTAATTTAGATTTTTCCTATGATTTCTGTCAGTCTCATTTGGGTCATCTTGACATTGTTATGTCTATGAGGGAAATACTGGGTTTTCTGGTACATACATTGTGTATTAGCACATTGGATTGTGTGTGTGTCTTGTTTAAGTCAGAGTTCGTTTGGCTTTTCAATTTTAAGGAGAACCAAAGTGATATACTCCTATTTTGGTCAATTTGGAAAAAGGTCTGGTTTGCAACTTTATTAAAGTTCAAAAAATGGAGAAAATATTGTTAGGGTAAGTTCCACTTTTTTGAACAAAAGAAAGCTTTTACAGGACAGAAACTTGTTAGTTTTCTTTCCAGCACTCTTGGCAATAAGAAACACAGCCTTAAAGCTTCATTTTTTTGGAATCATAGAAAATATATAAGCATATGCACATTGCGCAAATCTGGCTAATGAAGTATTCTTAATGTTAGTTGAGTTATTGGAACTACCCACCTGAATGTTGTGACAAAATTCATAGCCCCTAGCTTGGTTGTGTTGACTTGAATTATAGGCCAAAACATGCTCTTGTGTCTAAAAGCTTATTATCAATGTAGAGAAAGGTGTGGATTTCAGTTAGCTTAAACGGTAAAGTTTTTTGTCCTTGAATAAGGAATCTAGGTTCAAATCCTTCCTACACCAAAAAGAAACCCATTAATATCTTGGCTTGATCGTACAAAACAATTATTTTGGAATAGATGCCATAGGTTTCAAATTGTATCATATCTATATAATGAAGAATGTAGAGAAGAAGATTTAGTGGTTCTAAAGAAAAACACCTTTTCCAAATAGTGCAGCACCAATGAGCTGACTACCATTATAGTCTGACAGCAAAGACTTTTTATTTTGAACAAGTTGTTGGCATTCATGAACAAGATTTAAGCTGCTAAAGTTGGCAGCAGCGTTTATTCTTCAGAGTTCAGAGCTCTAGTTGTTGTACTACTAAGTGGCCTGAAAGAAAAGATTTGTAGGTTTCTACTGTTTGAGTCCCAAAGCAGAAATAGAGGAAATCAAGAAAGAGAAGATTACTTAACATATTGATTTGTATAGATTCTTTCCTGCTCCTATTGTCAAAGGCCTATATACTACCAGAAGGCTGAATCACATAACAGTTTGTACAAATGGATCATGAGCATCTTTGAGATTTCATGCTCCATTTCAAAATTGGGCTCATTATGATGGCTTTAATATCTTGACCCAAAGATCAGATATTTTTTTGTCTGATAAACAAAACAAGAGAGTGCATGGCAAACTATTATATGTTTAAAATATACTATTTGACAAATATGTCACATCATGTGAATAATTGAAATTTAATTATGCATTCTCCTCTTCCATATTAATACATTAAATGTCTTCTCACAGATGCGCACATAGATATGGAGTTTGAAGCGTATGTGCAGAAATTATAATCTCTGTACTTTATGCCACCATGCTCTATTCTCTCTATGCCTTTCCCTCTCTGTATATGTGAGTCACTTGCTGAGTAGTACATATACCTCTATGCAGGCCTGTCTGAGTCCTATTGTGCCCCCCTTATTGGTACAAAAGATTCTGTTCTTATGGAAATAAAGTCCACTGCATTGGCTCCTGATATCTCTCCAAGTGGGGACACTCAACCCTTTATTCCTCTTTTAGCTCCATCACCGTTGACACCATTCACAAATAACACTGTACCGATATTATCAGGTTTGCCTTACCTTCCCTTTATGGCAACTGCAAAGCCTTATAATTTAATTGGAAGCATTATTCTCTGTGATTTCATCTTTAAAGGCTATTGCCACAAACTATTGTGTCATATGAAGTAGTTCTGTCCTCCACGCGTGTTTAAACTAGAACCGTAATTAATATTTGTTTGTCATAATTAAGTAGCAAGTTTTATGCACCAAAACACTAGTGTAAGTATGGACATGTATGGTTTGTGGACCGAGAGTATAGGGGGATTCTAGAGCTGTTATAAGAGAATGAATGTTGGAGATTGCATGTTGGTGTAGTCTTCATCATTGGCAAGATCAACCACTAAATCAAGTTAACTTCTACAAGGACAATGTGTCGAGAAGGTCATATGAGATAAATTTTGGAATATAGATTCAAGGATATATAACAGTGTTTTAACCAAATAAATGATTAGGAATAGTTGTTCTATTCAAGTTTCTTATTTGCTTGGCAAAAATATTGACTCATCTTTCCTGCATAATCACCATTATAGTGTAACAAACACATCACACCCCAAATCCATATAATACAAGTTTAAGTACATGATTAACTCGTGGGTTCCACAGTTTTGGGTTCCAAGAGTGCAGAATGGGAGTGACCAACAGGCAGAGACACTGTGGGTGTGGGTACTGAGTAGGAGCAGGAAGCCTAGGAGGCAGCAACACCCTCATGCCCACAAATTGCTCTGAAAGCAATTGGTGGAACACAACGACAGGTCAACATGGTATTCAACAGCAGAGACATTTTCTCCTTGTTGTCTCTATGGGTGGGAAGGGACTAGAGTAGGGATGGTTTTGCCTTTTGGTTTGATACGCAAAACCCTTTATTTATAGTTTCTAGTTTTCTTAGCCTCCAAGGCACATACATGTGAAGTGTAGATGTAGAGTATCATTTGCTGCTCAGAGCACTATAAATGATGCCTATCAATTTGATTAAAGGACTACAGACACTTTGGCATGCTGTGTGTGTGTTTGCATGTGTGTGAGTAATTGGATGATACTTTTGAGGATTCAGGTGATCATAAACTAATGCTTCTATAGCATGCCTGATTTCTGGTGGATCAATCAATCAAGAAATCTTATAGAGGACCTAAGTGTAAATTGATCAACTCATTAATGTAACAACACCTTATTCCCCATTAAAATTGAGCATCTTGAGCTCTAACCAAATTAGGAATAAAGTCTGTGAGTTTCCAAAAATCGTGCAAAAAGATCAATAATATTGATTCAATACAAAACGGCACCTAATCAAATCCTATTATGAATAAGGATTCTAATCCTTCTTGGTTTTTTTGAAACTCTTATGCACAATTTTTGCAGCCTTCTGTTCCTAATTTTTTTTGTGAAAAAATTAAATGGTGATTATATTTGTACATCTTGAATAGAAATGAAATCCTAGTGAAAATCTCAAAACCGTATATTTTAAGGCTTAGCTTCACAATTTTGGATTAGGTTTTCTTCTTCGCTAAGTTTCTCAACTTCTAAGACTCTAAGTCCCTTCTTGGCAGCCTCCAACGGCCCTCTTTATGCTTAAGAGAGACTAAGGTTTCTTCTTTGTATCAATCCCAAAACCCTAGCTAAACTAGGAATTAATTCTCTCTCTGTCTCTGTCTCTCTCTGTCTCTCTCTCTCTCTCAATGAGAAACGCTAGAGGTCTGCCAATGTTTTTAGAAATTGCTCAGTGACCCTAATTTAAGCTTTATTCAACTATTGATGCTATTTATTAAAACAAAACAAGTACCCCAAAGTTTGTTTTAATAACTCCAAGGCTCTTGCCAAATTAAATTTCATTCAACTATATTCTTTTCCTAACTGTTTCATACATGGTAGGAAAAATAACAATTTAACCCAAATCCAATACCTAAGTTGTTTAGAAAGGATTTTTTTTTTTAAGAAAAAATGTTTTGAAAGAAAAATACTAAATAAGTAAGAAAATGAGGGGGTTTCAAAATGTTCCCTAAATATTAATTTGAAACAATGAATGGATGATGGATCTTTGAATATGAACCATAGCCTTCAGTAAGGATGATGTTTTGTTATAGTTCTTTTGACCAAATAGTAAAAAGGGTAAATTTTAACTATGGTCACTGAAATTTTTGGTAAGTTCCATTTTGGTCCTCTAAATTAAGAAGATATGGATTTTTCCTCAAAATTTGAGGTCAGTTCGATATTATTCCATTAAATATGGTGTTAATTTGATTTTGGTCCCTTAAATACGGGATTAGTTCGATTTTGGTCCCTTAAATGATAAATCTGTGGTTTGATCAATTTGGTTCGAAAAATATTGGGTGTTTCAACATCCATTTAGTCAAACAAACAGAAAAATAGATGGGGGGACTAAATTATTTCCTTCTTGAAATTTTAGGGACCAATCCAAACATTTAAGATTTGAGGGACCAAAATTGAAATTACACCAAATTTCAGGAACAAAAAGCATATTACCCTAGTAAAAACATAAATGGTAATACTCAACGAGGAAAGGTGGAAGCCACAAATGGACTAAAAAATTCATGGGCCCATTTTTGATAACTAAGTGGTACTTCTTATTCTATGTAAAAGTTGAACCAGTTCATTTTTTTTTTCATTGGATACTTTTGGAGTGAAGATCATAATAAAAATCCTTTCAGATCTCTTCCATCCAAATGTTTGACTGGTTTCCACTGGTTATCTTTCAGGACTCTGTACATTAAATTTTTCAGCTGCTGAAAGTGTAATAAGCATAACAGCAACTGACTGCTGGGCTTCTTTTGCACCATATTTGGCTAATGTAGTATGTTGTCCTCAATTTGATGCCACACTAGTGATTATTATAGGACAGTCCAGTAAATACTCTGGGATCCTTGCTTTGAACAGGACTCATTCTAAGCATTGCCTCTCAGAAGTTGAGTAGATCCTCGTGAGTCAAGGAGCAAATGATAATCTCCAAAATATATGTTCGTTTCACCCAGAGAACCTCACACAAGCCTCTTGCTCCGTCACTGATGTTGATGAATTTGAGAGGATTGTGGACTCTTCTGGACTTTTGGCTGCTTGTGGAAGGATTGATCCTGTCAATGAGTGTTGTAACCAAGTTTGTCATATTGCTATACTAGATGCTGCTAGAAAAATTGCGTTAAATGGTATGTCAAGTACGGATGGGGCCTCTATCTCACCTGATCTTTCAAGAAGGATTGATGATTGCACAAATTTTGTCCTCCGATTTCTGGCCAGTAGACTTGATCCTTCTTCAGCAAATAGTGTTCTTAGAGGACTTTCAAATTGCAATGTAAATAAAGGTTAGCATGAAAACTGAGAATAATAAATAAAAAGAAAATAAAGAACTCGTACATCTTGGAAATTTAGAATATGACAAAAACCATATGAGATGCTTTTCCAATATGATTTGGACCAATCTGTTCTACGTATGACTTTCTGATCTTCAAGTTTGTTTTACTATCTGGTTCAGTCTGTCCTCTGGTTTTTCCCAACATGACAGATGTTGTGAAAGAATGTGGAAGTGTTATAAGTAACCAGGCTTCTTGCTGCAAATCCATGGAGAGTTATGTGTCCCGATTGCAACAGCAGAGTTTCCTCACCAACTTGCAAGCCTTGAATTGTGCTGCATCACTTGGCATGAGGTTACAGAAAGCCAATATCTCCTACGATGTTTATAATCTTTGTCATATAAACCTCAAAGATTTCTCTCTTCAAGGTCAGTTTTATTTTATGCCCCCCAAATGAGCGAATGCATTCCTATTTCAACCTTGTAGGAAGAAATGATATTGATATATGTTCTTCTTTGTGATTCATTTGTTCGTGATGGTGAAATTTACAAATGCAATACACCAGTTGGATCACAAGGTAATGCTTTTATTTTGAAAATACTGCTATGTAGCTTTTTAAACTTCGTAATCTTGGAGGTTTCAGTTTTGATGTTCCTTGTAGTTAACACTTGTGCACCTCTAGTCTTCTAATTGGTGATTTAATATATATATATATATATATAGGAGAGGCTTTATTTAACTTGTTGGCTGTTACCTTTGCTCCTTGTGCCTCCTGATCTTCTAGGATGCAAGTCTTTTAGTCAATTTCATCACCTTAGAAGATTGGTTTTGTAATAGTCTACATAAAAACTACTGTCTTTGAGATCAGAGTTTGAAAAGTATCCCAGCCTTGCTACATTGAGCCTCTGCTCTTATTTGGTTAAGTTAATAAATATGACCATGAAAGTGCATGTCCTGCCTCCCTCTAGGGAGGTGTTTAAATCATGATGAAACTTGAATGGAGTTAGACACTTGCAAGTCGTGGCGTACACCGGGTCCTAAAATTTATTTTATTAAAAAATAATACATTTATGAATTATTATTAATAATTATACATGCATTACACTGCAAAATGTACATGTTAGTAATCTAAATCTTACATTTACACTTGGAAACTCCATTCTACAGTGAGACTTCAGGAAAGTAACTTGTTTCATCTGTCTTTTCTTTAGAGTCTGGCTGCCTTTTACCAAGCTCACCTTCAGATGCAACATATGATAAAACTTCAGGGATCAGCTTCATTTGTGATCTTAATGATAACATAGCTGCTCCTTGGCCCTGTAAATCTTACATACCTGCTTCTTCCTGCAATAAAAGTAGGGCCAGAATTTTCACTTTTTTTTTTTTTTGTCAATTGACTTTATTTTTTCTGTACAAAGTTCTGCTTCTGCCTCTTTAAACCCCCACCCCAAGTCTGCCTTTTTTTGTCTTTTCCCCCCTCTTATTGATTTTTTCCTGGGCTCAATGGAATTGCAACCAAACTTCCAGCACTCCCCACGGCAACCTCTTCACAAAGTGGTAAGGGACTTAGAACTATGTTGCTGCACTAATACAATTCAGTTTTTAATTTGTGCAAAGAAGACACATCTTTTGTCCCCTTTTTCTTTTAGAGTTCTTCTATTGGTTACATGATATGATACTTGATTCAACTCAACTAACCCGAAATCCGCACTAAATTGGGATCGTCTCTGTGAAAGTTACTATACTGGTAAAACAAAAATGTAAGATCTCACAATACTGGTAAAACAAAAATGTAAGATCTCAGGCTCGTAACTCATGGCTGAACTCTTATCAGTTTAGCATATCAACTGGTATCACATGCATTATAAATTTTATCTGCTAGATAGTGAATTTTGGCTCACCGAAATTTAATAAACCAAAAACGTTTAGGAACATAAATGTCACAATATTTTCACAATAACTTTATTTTTAGTTGTGATGGGTCTCGATATGATAGTTTATTATTTTATTTTTGACCTATAAAAAACTCATATGTGAAAAATATTGTGACAACAACAAAATGTCACAATATTTTCACAATATGTTTATTTTTAGTTGCGATGAGTCCTAGTCTAATAATTTTTTATTTGATTTATTTTGACCTATAAAGAACTTACTCCCAGCAATTGTGGAATTATTGTGATAACAACAAAATGCCCCATTTTCACAATACTTTTATTTTAAGTTGTGGTGGGTCATGGTATGATATTTTATTGTTTTAATTTATTTTATTTTGATCTATAAGCTATGCACACTTAGCAATTGTGAAAATATTGTGACAACAACAAAACCAGCATTCACTCTCTTTCTTCATCCTCGACAAAATACAAAGAAATAATAAAAACTGAAATGCACAACAACAATGTTTGTGTATATTTGCATAAGAACTATAGCTAAAATGAATTTTGCACAATAGATGCATGAGCTAATGTAGGTGACTTTTGGGATTGGTAGGGAAAAATTTGGTCTTGTTCCATTTTGTATGAGCTAATGTGAATGTTTTAAGAAACTTATACCTCATTAGTTGTGAAAATATTATGATAACATTTTAACAATACATTTATTTTAAGTTGTAGTATGTCCTTACATGATAGTATTTCCTATCTTTATTGTATTTTATCTATATGCAACTGACATCTTAGAAATTGTAAGAATACCAAAATGTTATAACATTTACACAAGAGCTTCATTCTAAACTGTGGTTGGTTTTGGTCTTATCGTTTATTATTTTATTTTGTCTTATAAGGAAGTGATACCTCATCAATTATAAAAATATTATGACAATTTGTTGCGTAATCATGTATAACAACTCTAGAATTATAAACACTATATCTTTAAAAAATAAAAAGGGAAATAAGCTCAAATCATGATTTAAACATAACTACATATGCCAACGGGGGCTTGGCTGAGTGAGTAAGGTTCGGACGCTTCGTACACCACACCTAGGTTTGAGTCCCGTTGCCCATAGGAGTCCGTTGGTGGGCATCACATCAATAAGTCTGTATGCTTTGCCCGGGGGTGTAATATAACCATAAAATCCCTCATTTTCTTTTCTAAAAAAAAAAAAAAAAAAAAAAAAAAAAAAAAAAAAAAAAAAAAAAACTACACATAGATGTTAAAAAAGAAAAAAGAAAAGAAAAAAGAAAAAAAAAAGAGGCCTAGCGTCCGGCAGGCCAGCACTTGAAACTCTATGCATCAAGTTTTGTTTTGGTCTTACAATGAATGAATGACTTTCGCCTTTTCGCACCAACACACACTGTTTTGGCTTACTATAAAAAGACAAAAATTAACTAAACCAAACCAGTTGTAGAAATAGCCATAGACACTTAATATAGATGGCAGCATGGTTTTGAAATCCGGACCGGACTGTACAGTCCGACCGAAAAAACCGTGAACCTCTCACAATCATGGTTCTTTTAAGCTTAAGAACCGAACTATGTCAAAAAATCCAGAAACCGTTCAAACCGCGGTTCAATCGCACGGTTCTGAGAACCGTGGATGGTAGATAGAAGTAGCCGTAGGAAAAAAAAGAAAAACCAGTGAAGGGTAGGTTAGAAGTCATTTGTCATCCATAATGAGGTAGGTTTGATATTAATAATATAAAAATAATAATAAAAAAAGGATGAAAATCATAAGAGTGGTACACTTTTGCTCACTAAAATGATTATATGGATTCACCATTTTTTTGTTGTTGATTATTTATACTTACACAAATTAGTAAGTTGTAAAATTGAATGTGAAAATGAGTCTGTTCATAGGGGGATTGATTGTAATAAAATAATTAAAATTTTGTTAACGGATGCTTTTAGGATATTTGTTAATAGACAATTTTAAGAAAGTTTTAATACTACTTTTATGAAAAATATAAAAACAATTGTAAAAAAAAAAAAAAGCTATATTTTGAGAAATGTAAAGTATTATATTAGAGCATTCACAGCAGTGATGTTATATAGTTATAATGCTATTTTTTTAGCTCTCAACCACAAAAAACATCACGTAGCAGTGGAGCTAAATCTAAAAGATTTAGCTCCTCAGCTACAGTGCACATCTATCTTTAGATGTGCATTGTAGCTCACAGCTAAATTTTTATTTTATTTTATTACACTCTCTCTCTTCTCTCATTAAATAAATATTTCCCATGCTCTTTCTCTCTCTGGCTTCTCTTCTTTCTTCTTTCTTCCTCCACTTTCCTCATCTTCTCTCTTCTTCCTCCACTGCTAGCTTGATCTCACAGCCCAGCCACTAGCCTAGCTTTGACCCATCATCGGCGTCGACCCATCTCGCCGATCTCCCTACCCATTTCGCCAAAAAACCCATCTCGCCGATCAGACCCAAGCTTTGGATTTTGTGGGTTTCATTCGTTTATCCAAGCTCTGGGTTTCATCATTGAAGCCGCCGCTTTCTTCCTCTGCCCAATGCTTTGGTTTTCCGTCGATCCAAGCTTTGGGGATTTTTTTTTTTTTTTTTTTTTTTTTTTTTGCATTGCGTGAATTTGATTGCCGTGGTGTGGGTGTTGCCTGGTGGGTCAGGTGGGTGTGGGCTTGGTTGATTTTTTTTTCTTTGTTATGGGTGGTGGTGGTGGTGGTGGTGGTGGGTGTGGCTGATGGTAGAGTGGGTTTGTTTTGTGGTGCTGTGTTGGCGGTGATTGTGCCATGCTTTATGGTGCTGTGAGTTTTTTTTTTTTTTTTTCTCTACTGTGGACTAGTGGTGGTGGTGGTGGGTGTGGCTGTGGCTGTGGCTAAAGGTAGAGTGGTTGTGGTTGGTGCTTTGGTTGTTATTTTTTGGTAGTAGGATATATTATTTTATTGTAGCGATTATATTATTTTATTGTGATATGTATATTATTTTATTGTGTTGAAAATTAAAATAGATCCACTGTTGCAATATGTGTGTAGGTAAAATAGATAAAGTGACTTTTTGTGTAGCTAAATAGCTAAAATTTTGCCTCCACTGCTATGAATGCTCTTATTGGTTGTTATTTTATTCTCCTATAAAAAGTTTTTAGAAAAATTTCTTAAACCAATGCTATTAATTGATAAGATATCCGATAACTTTTCTTAATAAGAAGTAGAATACGCATAAAAATGATATTATACATTTACACACACTTGGGTAAGACAGAGCAAAAAGAGATAGCATAAGATGAGCAACATATATTCTCTCTCCGCCGATGAGCACAGCACATTAGTGCGCATCTCCTTTTATTTTGTTTTGGGGGCGTAGGGGTTGCCACTTTTCTTTTTTATGCATCTTTGTTACCCCAAAAAAATAAAAAATAAAAAATAAAAAATCATAATATCTATGGAAAAAAACCTGTGAGGAGCGGAACGGAAACACTCTTTGTCTTTCCTAGTTGCAAAGCCGTAATTGGGGACGGCAAAGAAATTTCAGAAGTCAGATATTGAAATGTAAGAGAAGAAAGAGAAGAGACACTTGAATTTGGCTTCTTGTACATAATTGTATTTTATGGAGTGTTATTAAACACAAAATGACACGTGCAATGAGGGCAATCCCACGTACGGGGCCCGCTCCTTTCGTGAGAGTCCCCAACATTGCTTTCGATCTGCCTAAATTTTTTTCCTCACTAAAATAATAGTGATATATATATATATATATATTTTTTTTTTTTTTGAGAAACTAAAATAGTAGTGATATAATTCTGCTATTTCGGTCATGAAGTTATATATTTGATGCAATATCAAATTAAAACAATCTAATTTTGTTAAAAAAAAAAGTTAGTATAAAGAGGGAAAAAAGGACTTTAATACATCTAATTCGATGTTAACGGACAAAATGGGCTTTTGCCCTTTTTAGCCAAATTAATTAATGTTATGCCCCCATTTTCAAACTAAGTAAAAAAATGCCCCTTTTTTAAAACTCGATTTATAAATCAAGTTAGGCTCTATAATGGCATTTTTAAGGAGCCTATAGTAACGTTTTAAGGACTTATAGTGATTTTTTTAATTTGACTTCAATGAAATCGAGTTATAAGTAATGAAATCGATCTATAGTGGCGTTTTTTTACCTATAACTCGATTTCATTGAAGTCGAGTTAAAAAACGTCACTATAGGCTTTTTAGCTTGACTTCAGAATTTTTTTTTTTTTTTTTTAACTTGATTTATCATAAATCAAGTTTTAAAAAAATGGTATTTCCCTATTTAGTTTGGGAATGGAGGGCATAAAGTTAATTAATTTGGCTGAAAAGGGCAAAAGCCCATTTTGTCCTGATGTTAACTCATCCTTTTTTTTTTGACACAGATGTTAACTCATCCTTCTAGAAAACTAGAACAAATCTTGACATGTGTGCTGATCTCATATGCTTAACAACTTTGTTTTGCACAATACTCAACAATAATAAGAGGAAGAGAGTGCTTATTGTAATATCCAAAAAGCCTATGAGTAACAGCAAATTTAGCAAGGACACAACACAATTTCTGGGGACCAACTTAAATATTTTTGTTCTATGAGGACCAAGCTTGAATATTAAAATTAAAGGTCTAAATTAAAAAAAAAAAAAATGCGTGCGATGTAAAATATACACACAAAATATGTTTGTAACATAGTTTAACATATGTTGTTTTCTTATATATAACAAAGTGTACATATATATATAACATTAATATAAAACCTAACCATGAAATCCATATTTATCAGTTCTTCTTAAAGGAAAAAAAAATCCATATCTCTAATTTTCTAATATATATATATATATATATCTAGAAGGTTTTTATTAAAAATATTTACTTATATATTTATAGGAATCTCCTAAATATTCTTTGGTTCAATGTACTATTATGATATAAGAGTAATTAAAAGAGAAAAATAGTGCATTTATGAAATACATTAATTACACTTTGAATTAATGAGTTGTGCATGATATAAGAGTAATTAAAGTAAACAAAAAAAATGTATTAGTTATCTATATAAATGCATTACATGTTTTTAGAAATTTTTTTTTTTGAGGAAGTAGTAAATAATTTGAGTGACTATTATTTAAATTTATAATTTTTTACCCCCCCCCCCCCGGGGTCTGTGCATACAAGAGTCTTGGCTAGTCCTATTATTGAGATTAAATAAATAATTTCATAACTTTTAATAGTAGTAGTTTGGCTAAAATGCAAAATACATCCGTAAAGTTTGGAAATGTTTAGATTTTACGCTTATAAATTTTAAATTTTGGATTTTACTCTCTTGTATATAAAAAAATTCTTGCTACTCTCTCTCTCATTGGCAAATTTTTTACAATTAATTTCATGGTTTTTCTCCTTGAATTATCTCATGAAATTCTCCGAAGTATGGAAAGAAAACACCCAAACGTTTCGCGCTATGTTGGTTACGTTTTCTGGTCAGCTTTGGAAACAAAATAACAAAATTATGTTGGCTTCCATTTTAGATGTGATGTTTTTATTTTTATTTTTTTATAAATAAAAATTACATGTGATGATTAAGACTTACGGGTCAATCCACATGTATTGGCAAAGTTTGTAGCTTCTACATTAAAATTGCATGCTTTCAAACCTTTCATTTTCATCTGACCAGCCACCCATTTATAACTGAACCTCATAACTTTCGTTAAATAAAAAAAAAAAAAAATCGTCTGTTTTACATGAAGTATTACAGTTTATACTCCCCAACTATTTTATTTTTTTGGTGCGAGGGCAGCACAAAACTGCACCGCCTCCAACCACAGTAATTAAGTCACGTGTTAGATTTTTTTTTTCCCTTATATTATATACTAGTCTGGTTATTTTATAAAGATGAAAAAAGGAATGTGGCATATTAGTATTGATGAAACAGAGAAGTGCATCCAAGCTGGGACAGAGTATTTTTATTACACACAATAACATATTGATGAGTTTAGTTATATATATATACTCCTCTCATTTTCTCCTCCTCTCTACTAGCTATATCCACCGCGACTAGCATATAAATACATACCAACACCAAACACCTAGCATATAAATACATACCAACACCAAACACCGCAAGCACCACAAAGTCTCATCCCCAACCCTCAATGGGGTCTTCAGAAGATAACATCAATGAGCCCTTGCTCCAAAGCAACACACAATCTCCCTCTTTGTCATCCTATTCATTCACCACAAAGCATCAATCAAGCCGCGAGCTTGAAAGGATTTTGTCCGAAGATAGCGTGCCTTTCTTGCGGCGTCTACCAGCCGCTACATGGATTGAGTTCAAGCTCCTCTTCTACCTTGCTGCTCCGGCTGTTATTGTTTACATGATCAACTATCTCATGTCCATGTCCACCCAAATCATTGCCGGCCACCTTGGTAACCTTGAGCTTGCTGCTGCCTCTCTTGGCAACAATGGCATCCAAGTCTTTGCCTATGGCCTCATGGTAATATTACTTGCTAATCTCTCTTTTTATCAACGATAAAGTCTTTTGTTCAAATAAAAAGAACTTGTGTTTGGATCTATCTAAAATATATTAAAAAAAATCAATTGGTGTTTCGATCTAATGATAAAAAACAATCAGACAAGATATACTTGAATCCTATCAAATCAATAAATTAGAATATGTGCCTACAAAGTTTGCAAATAACAGTTTTCCTCTCATTCTTATCATCTTGGCCAATGTATTTCATTCTTCCACACGCAGTTAGGCATGGGGAGTGCTGTGGAGACGCTATGTGGACAAGCATATGGAGCCCAAAAGTACGAAATGCTAGGCATATATTTGCAAAGATCAACCATCCTTCTCACTTTAGCAGGTGTCCTCCTCAGTATCATCTATATCTTCTCCAAGCCCATCCTAATATTTCTTGGTGAATCACCAAGAATTGCATCTGCAGCAGCAATTTTCGTCTATGGTCTAATCCCTCAAATCTTCGCATACGCTGTAAACTTCCCTATCCAAAAATTTCTACAAGCTCAAAGCATTGTACTCCCTAGTGCAATAATGTCAACGGCCACACTAGTGGTACACATTTTGCTAAGCTGGGTTGTAGTGTACAAGATTGGGCTTGGGTTGTTAGGTGCATCATTAGTGCTGAGCTTGTCATGGTGGATTATAGTGGTGGCACAATTTGTCTACATAGTGAAAAGTGAGCGTTGCAAGTATACATGGAGGGGGTTTAGTCTGCAAGCATTCTCAGGATTACCAGGATTCTTTAGGTTGTCAGTGGCATCAGCGGTGATGTTATGCCTAGAGACGTGGTACTTTCAAATTCTTGTTTTGCTGGCTGGATTGCTTCCGAACCCTGAGTTGGCTTTGGATGCCCTATCCATTTGGTAAGATATGTTGTTTATTTCTTAATTCTAGGAAGTAGTTTCTTTGTTTTGTTTGTTTGTTTCTTTCTAAATTCTACTATATAGCAGTAATGAGTCAATCTGGCCACAAGACTTAGATCTTAGTTCGAATTCCCCTAATCCTCACTAGTGTGTTGGTGTTCATCTTCGTATGTGTTGCCTTGAGCGTATAGGGTTGCCACGCTCTCTTCCTATGCATTTTTTATGACCAGAAAGAAAGAAAGAGAGTCAAACTGGCCACTAATATATATGTATTCCTCTTAATTTCTCCACTATATTTTAATACTTACCTTGATTGGATTATAATACTATAAATGTTGCATGTAGCATTTAACATTTACCATGTTTAGAAATAAAAATATTCTTCATGAATGCGTATTTTCTGCCATACTTTATGATCCATTTTATGCTAAACTAATTATGATATCTCATATGCTTGATAAGTTATTTCTTTCTAAATTCTAGTATTTAGCAGTAATGAGATAAGCTGGCCAGAAAATACTAAAAATACTACAAATTTTAATATATTATACTTACAAATTGATGTGATAATGAATGTGATTAGTGGGGTTTAACCATTTTATAAATGAATATCTAAATTGTCTCTTTGTAATCAGTGACACACTAATTTGTAAACTTAAAGTAAAAATTGTAGTACCTATAGCACCACTTGCCACAAATATGTCTTCCTTTGCATCTCTCTAGTCAGTTTTACTTACCATGATTGGATTATAAAATTTGCATCAATCATTTAACATTTACCATATTGAGAAAACCTTAGAAAGGTAAAATCTCTTCATATATGGTTTCCAATGTTTCTACCATAGTTTTAAGTGGTCATAAGACTCATAACACCTACCCAAAAATAAAAAAGAAGAGAAACATTTTTAAGTGCAATCTACCATTTTTTAAGTACAATCTACCCTTTTTTTTCCCCTTACCTCTCTTCTCCATATAGTTTTTTTCTTTATTTAAATTTTTATGAACTCCTGTCCATATAGTTTAGAACATTTTTATAAGTGCAATCTAATGTTACACTTAATGACTTTACATTGGATTAATTTATTTTTTTATTTTTTTTACAAATCAACTGTTTGATTATATTATTTATTTACACTCTTATACTTGCAAATTTTTAATTGATCAAAAACCAATAATGCCCTTATAAATCAAATATGTAAATTTTAAAGTTTTGTATTTAAAGTGATATATAATACATTAATTTATGTATGAAGTAGTAAATTTTTATTTATTAATTTTTTTTATACAAGATAAAAATTCTACTCTAGTTTAATCTAAGTGTATATGTGTGTGAAGCTTCCTCTCAGAGACTTGAACCTCGGCTTTTGTCTCCCACACTCTACAAATATTTATACTTGTGGAGTGACTATTGCGTCAAGTTTTATTTTATTAATATGAAATTTGAGAGGAACATAAGAGCGAAAAGAATGAACTTTTTAAATTTTAATAATAATAATAATAATAATAATAATAATATTTTCAAGGGGAGGGGGAATATTATTATTGTTAAGTAATATAATATTTGTTAGTATTATATTAGGTTAACATAAAAATTTAAGAAAAAAAAAAACTCAATTTACAATGTATTAAGTATTAACAATAATAAATTTCCCATATAAAAAAAAAAACAATAATAAATTTCCACTAATAGAACCATATAAACCTATAATTACCTGTACTTTAAAATCAATTTCACTAAATTTTTATTCTTTGTTGTTAAAATATCTCAATCATTGACAATCTTTTTGCTCGCTTGTAAGCATAAAATTTGTTTTAACTTTTATTTTTTGTTGAGAAAACACATGAAACTTTATTAACGAAAACCGACTATATCAACATGAAGTACATAATAAAACTATGGTGGAATATCCTCTATCCAAATAACACAATCTAAAACATTGAGAGAATTCTTAGCCAAACAATGGGCAAGTTTATTGCCTTCTCTCCTTGAAACCGGCTTTAACTTAAGGCACGAATATTAAAGCACCTGCCTAGACTGCTTTTAAATGTGATTTTCATTTATACATCAATTGGCATTTTGCATTGCACTCGAATGATAGCTCTGCATACATTTTTTTTGTTTTGTTAAACATAGCCCAACATACGTTAATTGCCCACAAACTGAACTCGTTTAAATAAGCATATGGTCCCGCAAATGGATGAGTCCTATCTCTATTGAATTTTTCCATATCTCAATTCGGCAGTCTAATTATGATGCGGCCCCTACAGCATTTAGTATCACGATCAAAAAAAAAAAAAAAATCACACTACCTTGTATTTACAGTTTCATATGTTTAATTTTTGTCAATTAGCCAAACGCCATATAGTTGATTATTAATATATATATATATATATATATTTTTTGAATTGGATGCTATTTGCATTTGCAGCACAACAGTATCTGGATGGGTTTTCATGATCTCAGTTGGCTTCAATGCAGCTGCAAGGTCTGTCAGTCTTGTCACTTTCTTCTAGCTAGGAATTTGTTATTATTTTTTATTCTATATGAATAATAAAATTAATTTAGATACCACACATTAAAATCAATTGAGTGTCTTAGATTTGTTAAGCATAGTTTCTCAAAAAAAAAAAAAAAAAAAAAATTTGGTAAGCATAAGCAAGAGAAGACACAATCGGTGTTGATTTAGCCTTCCAATCATAGCCACTGTGCAATACAGTCGTTTGAGAGATGAAGCTTACACGTACAGTCCTATTGTATTTATTACTAGTCCGTTGTTATATCAAATCACACGTGTCAATTAATATACAAGCACATGTTTTACATTGTAATTATTCATTGACCATGTTAACGAGTGCCATAGGATATTGGTTAACAATCCAATTAAAGAAAGTTTTTATGGGAGAATAAAAAAAAACAATTAATATTTTAACAGCTTTTTTTATTTTCCATAAAAGTGATGTCAAAACTTTCTTAAAATAGATTCTTAACCAATAACGGCACTCGTTAATATTTCCCTTATTCATGAGTGGAAATAGATTGATTAGACTCTCTCTCTTCCTCTGAAATTAATTATAATTGATATGCATATATGTTCATGATGATGAGAAATTGCAGTGTGAGAGTGAGCAATGAGCTTGGAGCTGGAAATCCAAAGTCAGCATCATTTTCTGTGACGGTTGTGACATTGATCTCCTTCATCATCTCTGTGATCTCAGCATTGGTTGTGCTTGCTTTGCGCGATGTCATAAGCTATGCATTCACTCAAGGTAAAACCGTGGCCGCTGCTGTCTCGGATCTCTGCCCACTTCTGGCCCTCACCCTCCTCCTCAATGGAATTCAACCTGTCTTGTCCGGTAAAATTAATATCAATTAATATTAATGCACAAATAATTATTGGTGTTCATTAACATTCATGTCTTATATTTATTAAACAAGCTAGCTCTGGTCTAATGTGATAGTCCATGATATTAATTTGAAGGGGTGGCTGTTGGGTGTGGATGGCAAGCTTTCGTTGCATACGTAAATATTGCATGTTACTACGGGGTTGGAATACCATTGGGTGTGCTTCTCGGCTTTTATTTCAAACTTGGTGCCAAGGTACTTCATTTTTTGGTTTCAATATATATACGTAGTGAGATTTCAATCTAAAATATTAACTTTTTGACAAATGGAAATGATGAAAGATGTGGTAATAATTCATTGTGATGCATGTATTACATATATATATATATATATATATATAGGGGATATGGTTGGGAATGCTCTGTGGCACGTTGGCGCAAACTATCATTTTGATTTGGGTTACGTTTCGGACGGATTGGAATAAAGAGGTAAGTACCTTCAAATCCTAAGCTTTCATGTATAAATAAGTAAACATCACAATCTGGGTTTTTATTCTACAACCTACATGCAAATTTTACAAGTATTAATTAATAAAAAATGTTAACGAATGTTCTAAGGGCATTGATTTAAAAATTATTATAAAAATATTTTTATAGAAAAATGATAAAGCAAATTAATGTTGTTGACAGCTTTTTATATTTTTTATAAAAGTTTTGTTAAAACTTTTCTAATATAGTTTATTAATAATTGCCCTAAAGACTAAGAGTATCCGTTAACATGACCCTTAATTGATTATTACATGTTTTTGCAAAAAATAAATACTAGTATTGGTTTTGGTCTAAGCCCACTTATGATATAACCCACCAATTAGACCTGCCTTTTATATCTAATGTTGAACCTATATATGAAAGTTGAATGCAACTTGGTCAGATTGGGTTAGGGTATTGCTGGCTATGCCGTACCAGAATAGCCAACCCAAAAGAAGGAGCAGGTGAACGACCATTGTCCATGAAATACATGCAACTTCTTAAAAATGATTTGAAAATTAAAAGCAATGCCAAATTACTAATCCTATATGTAAGTCTGTGACAACAGATTGCTATTAATTATGAGCCATTTCTAGTTTATGTCAAATCAAATTCTATGTTAAATTACAGGTGGAAGAAGCTACCAAAAGGTTGAACAAATGGGAGGATAAAATGGAATCACTTACGATGAACTGAAACTAGTTTTGAAAAATGATCTCGATTAGTGCATTTGAATTGCACTAGTGACTGTCTGACTTTGCAAATTGGGAGAGCCTGAGGTACGGCATTTGGGTAAAATTATGACAAATTAAAAAAAAAAAAAACTTTCTGATCGAGTTAAAATTCTTCTTTCACTGTATACCATTCCATATTATTGAAGATCAGAGAAAACGTGATAGACATTGGTATGTAATGTAATGTCATTTTTTTTTTCTTTCTTTTTCTCTCTCAGCAATTTTTCTTTTATTTTTTTATTTTTATAGTAATTTCTATCTTCAATAAAGTTTATGAACTTTGGACAATCATGAGTTATGATCATATATAGATAAAATGACATGGTAAATCTAATATAGAACTTTCTTTGTATCGCTTCAATTTTATCGAATGTTTTCGAAAGTACCTATGATAAAATTCACAAGTATAAAATTTATTAAGATTCAACATAGCTTGTGACAATGAGGGATCAGTGTTTAAGTATTAAAAAGCACTCAAATCCTCAATTGTCATCCCAAGATTTGCATTTTTTTTTGCCTCCCTGACGTAGTCAAACTCAGATAAGGGCTTCAATAAGTGATTCAACATATTTGTCACAATGGATAAGGTCTCATAATAAATTATCCCATTATAAAATGGCTGTTTATAATAAAAGGCGAAAACACCATTTTAGTCCCTATATTTTGGTGCAACAGTCAATTTGGTCCCTACATTTTGATAACGGTCAATTTAGTCCCTGTTGTTTTTCACTTGCAATCAATTTGGTCCATACTGTTAATTCACTAACAAAAAATGCATATGTGGCAAACATTTTGCATGGTTGGTGCACATGTGGCTAAAATAATAATATAAAATCAAATAATTAATTATTAAAAAAATCCACCTATGCATTTTAATAAAAAAAAAATTCCACGTCAAACAAAAGAAGAAGATTAAGAAGAATAGAAAAAGAAAATAAAAGAAATTGTGGATTTAAAAAAAATCATTTTCTATTTTTTTTTATTAAAATGCGTAGGTGGATTTTTTTAATATTTGATTATTTGATTTTATATTATTATTTTAGCCACATGTGCGTCAACAATGCAAAATGTTTGCCACGTATGCATTTTCTATTAGTGAATTAACAGCGGAGACCAAATTGATTGCAAGTGAAAAATAACAGGGACCAAATTGACTGCTATCAAAATGTATGGACCAAATTGATTGTTACACCAAAATGTAGGGACCAAAATGGTGTTTTCGCCATAATAAAATTTTGGACGAAAAAATAGAGGATCAGACTTCTGTCTTAATTTCTACATATTGCCAAAATACATTGTTAAGGAGATATTAACTTCTAACACATTATTTCAAGAAGATTCTTCCCAACGTATAACGAACTCCACACATGAAAGCATAACTCAAATAACAAATATTAGACAGTTATCTCAACATTCAAAAGAAAAAAAAAGGTTATCTAAATATTACATTGTTCTTTGTTCTTGCTTTGTATGCTTGTAGTAGCTTAAAGGCTACGTCCCGTGGTCCTTGGCATGAGATGGTTTCGAAGACATCAGCTGACTTCATATTTCAAGATATTTAAAATAAGTTTTCTTATCTTATCAATATTTTTTTAAGGTTTAAAAATTTATAAAAGGAAAACAACAAGAGGAAAAAAATAAACTACATGTAATATAATTTATTCAATCAAGAAAAAAATTGAGCTTAAGTTAGTGAAAATAATTAAATATTTGACAATTTATTCAAGAAATAGAGTTTTGCATTTCTCCTAGTTTTAATTACATGTAATATAATTGAAGTTGATTCCCCAAATTTTATAACACAAAATAAGTATAATTTATGGGCTATAAGATAATTAATTTTTGGAAAAATATTTCACAATACATTCCACGTCGCGCGACAAAACATGGGTTAGTGTGGACAAGATCCTAAGGAATGTCCATTTAGTTAAAAAAAAAAAGTTATTCTCTATAATAGTTTCTCAAAAAAGAAAAAAAAAAAAGTTATTCTCTATAGTCAATTATGATATGTACGGGTCTAGGAATTGGATGGTAGACGTGTATGATGATCTCATTTGAATTAAGATATTTATGAAACTAACCCCAAATATGATGGATAAAAACTATTTCTTTGCTAGATATTTATAATTTTATTTTTAAAAAATTACATTTTAAACCTATAGTTTAAGGGTGTAATAAATTAAACAATATAATTTCAATAGTGACAAAATTAACTTTAGGGTTTTAAAAGTAATAAAAAAAAATTATATAATTTCAAAAGTAATAAATTAAATCATGAAGTTTCAAAATGCATTTTTTTTTTTTTTAATACAGGTTGGAGTTAAATTTGTTACCTTTGGAAACTGTACATAGGATTTAGTGTGTAATACCCCTTAAACTATAGGATCTACAATGAAATAACAAATAAAAGGTTAAAATAATAAAATTTCCCAAATTTTCCATAAAATTCAAGCTAGCCAGAAGTCTAAAATGGAATTTAAGTGCACCTACAAACAGTGTTATATGCCTCTACACACACACTCACTCTCAAAAAAAAAAAAGAAAAAAAAAAAGGAGGAAAATACATTAAAGCACAAGTATGAATTTGATAAAAACAGATAAAAAAGATAGAAAGATAAGCTTTAGGGTTAGGGTTCTGACCTAGTTTGAAAAGAGGAGGTGAGTGAGGAAGGCATATATATATTAAGAGCTACAGAGCATCAGCCTTGTGCTATCGTGAAGAAAATGGAGACGTCGCTATCCGAATAAACGGTGTTATGTTTATGCATCCACTGTTAGCAGTTTATAAAATGACATAAATACATGTTCTTCATGAGAGAAGGGAAATATATATTATCTCTTGCAATATGTTAGTTAGGATGTACAACAGTACAAGATGTCATTTCCTATCTAAAAAAAGGATTTTTTCTTCTCTTTTCTTTTCTTTCCTCAATGGAAAAGAGGTATTGATGTTTAGTGAGTGGACAAAAGGATTATTTGCCTTTCATTGAGTCACGTTCTAATATGCTTTACTTACATTATTCTCTTTTTTTTTTTGGTCAGCAAGGAAATAACATTAGACTAGGAAATTATAAGTCTATTACAACACACACTAGCTTTATCATCAGCTAGTATTCTTTCCACCATAGGTGGTGGATACAAAAAGACAACATATGAAATTACATTACTTGCACCTAATTTGGTCATTGTATCAGCACACCGATTGGCCTCCCTAAAGATGTGCTTTACTTGCTTGTTGGGAATCTCCCTCACAAGGTTCCTGCAATCATTAAGTAAAGGTTCTAATGTTAAGTTGGTAGTGTTATTGTTCAAGAGTGAAACAACACTTAAAGCATCCAATTCAATGATGAGGTTATTTAACCCCATTTCTTTCGCTAATAAGAGACAATCACGAAGAGCACACAGCTCAGCCATACAACTGTTGGTACTCCCAAAAGGCCGAGCATAGCCTTTCAACCATTTCCCCTCATGGTCCCTGATCACACCGCCTCCATCTGCACGTCCAGGATTGCCAAGAGCAAACCCATCTGAGTTAAGCTTAGCCCGACCCATTGAAGGTTTCTCCCACCCCACAGCAACAACAAATTTAGCTCTAGGAAGCTTTGCATTCAACCCAATGGAAAAGAACTCAACACTATCCTTAATGCTTCTTTTGTAACATACCCGATTCACCTTACTAGTCTTGAAAATAAAATTATTCCTATGTAGCCATAAATGCCACACTCCCATGGGGAACAAAATCTTCCAGGGAATGCCCATACTATTAGATTCACATTAGGTGCAATAGCTTATTAAAGGCTGAGATTGAAAGTTGAAAAAATAACTTTCAATCTCAGCTATTAAATAAAATATATTAAAAAAGAGTAAAAAAGTTAAAATTAAAGTTAAAAAGTGAAAAAAGTTAAAAAAAATTGTGAAGGAAATTGAGGTATTGCACCATCAGGTGCAATACCCTAGTTATTGCAGCTGATGCTGATCCCATACTATTATACTTGGAATCTGCCTTACAGTTGACTTCATGCCATTTGCCAATTGGAAGATAGAAAGTTTCCCTCAAACACATCGGGAACTGGATTTGGTGCTACTTACATTATTCTCAATAGATGCCTAGATGGCGTACAAGTAATTTCTGGAAATTTAATATCATCAATGACTAATCCAAAGCAAAACTTTTTTTTCACTTTCCATTCAAAATAATGCTGAGTGGGTGTTCCATTAAAAGTATACTCTGTGATGTGATCTTTTTACTTTTTAGAGGGTGCCTAGATTCCTTGTCATGTGCATCTAACAATTGAACCTTGCTCTCATTTTTGTGGACATCAATGTGTGGACAATGCTTTTCAGAGATATTTGTTTTTTTTTGGTTGATAAGTTCAAATTCTTCTTTACAAAACTTTATTTCGTTTTCTAAAATCTAGGTTTAATCAAATTTTGGGATAAGTCTTAACTTTTAATCAAATAGTTCTGAAGTAGCATATAATATATATATATATATATTTTAGATACTCTCTCTACCTCAGATTGTTAATCACCTATTTTATTTTAAAAAGTCCCAAAATATAGTCATTTTTAAAAACTCAATATATATAATAGAGATAAATTTTCTAACTTACCTCTATACAAGCATATTATTCTGCACTCAAATTTTAAGTAACATTACTACAACGATAATAGATGAGGATCTAATTTGTAATATTACTACAATGATAATAGAATTCACTTGTAAGCATTTTACGATTTTCAATGATTATCATAATATTAGAACTTATAACTGACTTTTTCAATGGTTCTTATTTTGTTGTATTTACAATGCGAAAAAATTGGTCAAACCTATCTAATATGTAATCCTTTGACCGAAAAATGTGTTACTTTTCCTTATCATGCATGGTAGACAATCTAATATGCTTTGCTATGGGTTAATCGTCAACACATCCAGCATTTGTTACCTTAAATAATAAATATAAGGGCATGTTTGATACATTGTAATAAACCCTGTAATGAAATAACTATTCATGAAGAATAGGTATTCAGTTGTTTGGTTGTGTTTTGTTGCAGGGAATAACCATTTATAAAGGAATGACTATTCATTAAAATGAGAAATAGCTATTCTTTTAAAAAACTATGTAATCTCTATTCCTTGACCCTACAAATTTAAAATTCCTAAAATTTCCTTGGCTCCCCATCAATTTTTTTTGCCGCTAATCTCTCTCTCTCTCTCTCTCTCTCTCTCTCTCTTATGTTAGATTTAGACCTACAAACAACAATTAGGTAGGTCCCTTTTTGTTGCTATATTTCTCTAGCAAACACCCTCAATGAGTATTGATACCTTGCTAGTCCTTGGGATATTAATAGATGATTATGGAATTGAAGGATTGCAGTTTCGCAATTGACAGTATTTTTTTTTTTTTTTTTTTTTTTTTTCAATTTGACAAAACTGGGTATTTCATGACAAAATGAAAACAACGAAGTACAAATGAAGGTCCAAATCAGAAAACAATATTACAATCCATGAGAGTTGGGGATATTTGCCATTTCTTTTTAATATTAACATTAATAAAAAATTATATTAATTGACCTTTTCCATTTTTTATGGGGATATTTGCCATTTCTTTTTTTGAATCATGAGTTTTTTCCTCTCAATCATTTTTGTTTTTAACATTTATGTAGATATTAATTTTGAACAAACAACACATGCAGTAATTGTAAAATTATTTAATTCTTACTTCATAAAATGTTAAAGGTAGAACCACAAAAATTGTAAATATAAATTTAAAAAGGAAGGGTATTTTACGAAATTTAATTTAATTGGGCTTTCACTTCAACATCTTTATTTTGTTGTCACCAAACAAATGAATAGTAATAATTATTCTATTACAATTTCTTTTATTCCTTGTAGTACTTATTCCTATTCTTATGTAATCACCATTACAATGTACCAAATGTGCCCTAAGATTTTTTATATTTTTACATCTAAAACGATATCTCTTGTTCTATATAAGGTATTGGAGAAGAGACTTCCACCTTTATGTGACCAAAATAAAATGGGTTCAAATGCAGTAGGTTATTTTGGGATTGTCTTGAAGACCACATTCTTGTATGCCACCTAAATAAGAAAGGTCAAATTTATTGCAATCTCATGAAAATGGTTTATTTCTTCACCACGCTTATTACAATAGAGTGTAAATAATTAACAAAAATAATTTGGATTAAGTAATTGCAATGATACATTCATTGTAATTGTTTATTGCTTCATGTTTATCATTGTAATAGATTGCAAAATAATTGCTATTAAATTATTGCAATGATATTTTTCCTGCAATATGCTATCACTTCAAGATTTTAAAAAAAAAAAATTGCAAAAATAATTAGTATTAATTTATTGCCACAATGTTTTCATGGGTAAAATACGTATTTGATTCTTATGTTTTACACCATATTTCAATTTGATTTTTAAACTTTCAATTGTATCAATTTGGTTCCTAACCTTTTAGTATTATGTCAATTTAGAATTTGCCATTATCTTTTGGATGAAAATTGATGACGTAGCTAACGGCCAAAATAAATAATTTGTTTATTACCACATCAATGAAAAATAATTTTTTATTTTGGCTATTAGCCATGTTAGCAATTTTTATCTAAGAGATAATTACAACAATAACTAAATTAACACGACATTGAAAAATTAGGGATCAAATGGACAAAATTGAAAAGTTAAGGACCAAATTGAAATATGGTATAAAGGATAAGGATCAAATTCATAGTTTACCCTTTTTTTTTCATTTTAACTTATCTACGTTTGTTTGATAATTACTTATTTCAGTTAGCTTATTTGCATAATGTGAGACAAAAAAACTAAAATTTAGCTTATTTCGAGAAAAAAAATGAATTTAAATAATTGGGTTAATTCCTTACACACTCTAAAGTTTAGGCCAATGCCAAATAGGTCCTAGACATTTTAAAACGGACCAATTTGGTCCCTAATGACAACTTGGTCCCTAAACGCCATTGGCCCTCCGTTAGTTTCACTCTCCTCTTTTGTTCCTCTCTTCATTTGTCCCTCTCTCTCCATACCAAAACCCACACAACAACAAAAGCCCAAATTCAGAAAATCCAATTTTTCCCTCTCTTTTACTTTTCTCTCTTCACTTGTTCCCTCTCTGTCTCTCTGTCTCTCTCTCTCTCTAACCTCAAATTTGCCCAATTTTACCATACCAAAACACACACAACAACAAAACCTAAATCCGAAAATTCCAAAAAATAAATAGCAAACTACCACCACATCAGAATCCATAACCACTATCAGAACCCACCACCACCACCACCGGCCACAAAACCCAGCCAAACCCATAGCAACAAAACCTAAATCCTCCAATAAAACCCAAATCCAAAAAACCTATAGCAAACTTACCACCCCATCAAAACCCACAACCACCCCGTTACAAATCCACCTTATACTGGAATCCATCACCACCACCGGCCACAAAATACAAATAGGAAAACCCAAAAACCCACAACAAACCCACCACAAATAAGAACCCACCAACACCATAAACCCCACAACAAACAAAAACCCACCACCGGCAACCCATAACCACCGCAAAAGACCACCCAAAACCACGACCCACAGTCAACCCAAACCACCAAACCCACACACCACCACTATTGTTGCTTGAGAGAAGAAAAAGACAATAGAAGGGTGAGTAAAGAGAGTAGAATGGGTTGTGTTAAAGAGAGAGAAGAGAGGGTTGGATGAGATAGAGAAACAGAGGGATGAGAGGGAGAAGAGAGATCTAGATGAGAGAGAGA